>VBSK01000181.1:600000-954126 GCA_006112555.1 Tuber indicum | reverse complement strand
CCCACTCGCACCGGCTTCTGCCAACGGAAGCCCGGGGAGTGCGTCCACCACACTTCTCACTCCTCTCCACAACTGCTCACCATCCACCTCTTTCAGGGTGTCAGTTCTTTCCCAACCTTTCCCCACACCGCCTTTTTCCAAGCAGGCTCCTTCTCATGAGATTGTCAGGTAGGTCCACATGGAGTCGGATAGTCTGGGCGGCATGCTCGCAGCCAACCACGTCAAGGTACTTGTGCTGTAGGTACGGTCGTCGGTACAAGCAGAGGTCTATCATTGATATGTCGCGGA
The DNA here is from genome assembly GCA_006112555.1 of Tuber indicum. Taxonomy (NCBI): domain Eukaryota; kingdom Fungi; phylum Ascomycota; class Pezizomycetes; order Pezizales; family Tuberaceae; genus Tuber; species Tuber indicum. The sequence continues at coordinate 953,838 of VBSK01000181.1, read as the reverse complement.
ACGTCGGTCGGTCAGGCTGAGCCATGTTCAGCAACCGAGGTGCCATCCATTCCCGCAACCATCGTCCGCAGTGTTCCTGTCTGGCCACCTCCGCCCATGGGTCCCAGTCTCGATGCCTGGCATTAAAATCACCAAACGCGATATCGGTTCCCCGACGTCCCTCAGCCCTGACTGATATTCGGCCTTGGTGTGTGTAGGTGGGATGTAGACGCCTGCAAGCACCCTCTTCTCACCCTTCTCCAAAACCCAACTGAGCACAAGCGCCCCATGCCCAACAACATCAAACAGCCCGCACAGATGCGAGCGAACAAAAACCTCCACCCCCGATCCAACGACAAAGGAAAACAAATCCCAACCATCAACCTCCACCGGCACATATTGTCCCCCCGAATCAACCGGAGGTTCCAAAACAAAAAACAAATCAACAAAAGAAAACAAATCAAACGCCAGCGCCCGATTCCTGCCACTCCTCCCCACATTCAATGCTATCGCCGTGATACGCATTAAAAGGGGGCTTCGACAGATCCGCTCGGGCCACAGGGGCCAGAGTCACTTAAAAAACCCTCAGAGTCCAGGGCGAACCACATAGCATCGCCTTCTTGGGAACGGGTTTCTTCTTCAAAATACCACGCTTGGGGGAGGGGGAAGGAGGGGGTCGTTCAGGCTCCTTACCCTTAGCCTTGGCGGACTTTTTCCGCGGAACATCCTCCTCTTCCTCATCACTACTCACGTCCACACCAACCTGGGAGTTGGCGACCGTCCCCTGCTCCGGCGTCGTGGCCGTCCCCTCTCTCAGGTCCCTTTTTTCCAGCGACTGGCACTTCGGGTGATGAGGCCGCGGCATCGGCCGCCGTCGTCACGGGTGGGGAGGACACAGGAGTCCTAGAGTCAGTTCTCAAGGCAGGACACCTCTCATATCCGCAAAATGATCGGTCCTATCGCACAACCAACACATCCTGCGGGTGTGCCCACATGCCTCCCCACGCCCCCGGGGCAACCTAAAGCCTTACACATGTGCTCCCGAGGACAGGTGCTCCCCGTAACAAAAACGACACCTGGAGGAAGGGCACAGGTGGCCTGAAAGTGGCCCACCTGCAAACACTTACCACAAACCTTCGCCGTGCGGTGTTCGGTAAACACCCTAACATTCGGGTACCTCCCCGAAGGAGATCCTCCCAGCCTCCAAAGCAGCCTTAGCCGCCTCATTCTCTTCCACCACAAAGCGAATACCGCAAGACACGGCGTTAGCTTGCCTCATGGCATGAATGGACCCCATGATGTCGGGGCGGGACACAGTGACTATGCCGGGATTACCTAGCTCCAAGTCAGTGCGCAAGCCATCCGAGGCCTGCTCCCCAATCCACCCGTCAACCTTCCAGATGGAGCCACGGCCAGTGTCCGAAAGGGGGACACCCGTCACCATGATCTTCACCTTCTTCACATCCTTTTGGAAAACAAATTGGGAGTGAAAGCCCTTCAACAGCGCCAACCGGGCCTTGTCAAGACGGTTTCCAAGTTCAGCAGCAGAGTGGGCGCCAGGGTGAGGAAGATACACCCAATCTCGTTCCGGATATGCCCAGCACGAACGTAAGGGCAGGTGCCCTAATTTTCGGCGGCGAGTTGACAAGGTGACGTTGAACGATTCCGGATGGCCTCCATCGTCACACCCTCCGGCAGGGGCCACTTCCTTGCGGGTGGCAAACCGCATTGTAATGTGCCTTCCCCTAGCATCCGGGGTAGGCGAGGACTGGGGGTGGAGCGGCTTGGTGGTGGCCCCTGCTGACTGGCGCTGCGAGGAGGGCCGTCGCGAGGGATCAGGTTTGGCACCACGTTGTAGATCCTCCTGATGGCGCCTGGCCCCGATGAGAGGGTTTGCAACGTGGGTACTGGGGCGGCAGCAGCGGGGGGTGTAGCCTGTCCGTCAGTAGTAGTCTTCCCCTGAGTCTTGGCCGGGGTCGCCGATGTCCTGGCTGGCCTGAGCCGCCATCTTTCTCCTCCTCCTGGCAGCACCACTCAGACGCCGCCTCCTTTCTCTCCCTCTCTTCTTTATCCTCTCCTTCTCTTCCTCATCGTCAAAGCTTACCCTCTTCCCCTCCGCAGCTTTCCCACCTTCAGGACTACCCCCCCATCACTGGAAGAGCTGCCACTGCTGGTGCTGTGGGAGGAGGCCGCCGAAGTGGGCCGGACCGGAACTGTCTTGTCCTTCAGCGGAACGGCGGGTTTGGGCACGTATGCCATCTTCTTCACCATGTCCACGAAGGACGCTTTAGCAGCAGAGGCCCCCGGGAGCAGCACTCTGGCCCTTGGTAGGGACTTCAGTAGACCCCTCTGATGAGGAGCGGGGGATGGGGGTAGTCCCTGAGGACTCAGGAGTCACAGAGGGGGAACGACGGCGGGGGGCCAACCTACCTTTCAAGGCGGCAATTTCCTCCTCCTGCCGGCCGACTATATCCGTCAAGGTCCGGACCGCATTTTCCAAGCGATGAAACCGACGTCCCACCCACATAATGGGGACCGTTCTCCACGATCTCATCTTTCATCCAGTCCGGACATCCTCCACAGTGTCAGGTTCCTCGGACCCGTCCACGCTGGGGAGAAGAGGTGACAAGAGGGTTGGGTGTTCCCGGACCGGATATCCTCAAGGCCCTCCAACATGGACCCAACAATACTGCCAGACCTGGGAGCGGGGGAGGGGGACTTACAGCCGCCATCATCTCATCCACTTCGGCCATGATCTGATCCGCCCTAGCCACGGCAGCGTCAGCATCCTCTGGCTGGGTCTCCGGTAGCGGCACCTCCAAGGGAGTGCCCGTGCTGGTGGGATCCCCAGCGTTCCTTCCAGCACCACCTGGTGAGAGGGGGGGGGGCGAACGTCGACCTCAGGGGGGGGAGGAACAAGGGACAGTTTCTGGAAGGCTGGGGGCGTGAATGCTGTCGCCCAAACCGGTCGCTTCCGAGTTCCTTCCTTCCTCCAGAGCCAGGGGGGTGTCCCCGAACAATTACCTCCGCCGATGGCACCACTTCCTGGGTGATTAGCAAAGGGGGGGACGAGGGGGGGGAGTCCTCAATGGTGGAAGGAACTAGCACGGGGGGGGGCCAGGCGCTTCCGGTGGGTGTCCAGGAGATGGGAAAATTCCTCATCCGGGACAATCTGTTTCTTCCGACCCTCTTCAACATCAATCGCCTTCATGAACCGGGGCTCAAAGAAGGGACTGGGGGCCGGGGCGGCGCGTTTGCGGGGGGAAGGAAGAGGAACGGGCACGGCGTAGCGTTCCCTTTGCCGGGGGGGCATAGTCCTCATCGGCAGGGTCGTCCAGCTTGAACTTCCCAGTAGTGTAGAGGGCTTTTTCACCAGAAGACAGCCCAGACAAAAAGGAGGGGGGGAGGGTGGAGGCAGTGGAGGCTCGCTTAGCGCGATCCGAGCCACAATCCTATCGAACGCCGCTCGATGGGCGGAGGGAGAGGTGGACCACGAGCTGGCCTCAACCGTAGTGGTGGTTGAGCCTTGCTTGGCCGGCGGGAGGAGGGATGACTCCGGGATGATAACCTGCGAGTCGGTGGGAGGAGAGGGGGTGGGCACGGTCGGTGTGTACACCGAACCGTGATCGGAGTTGAACCGATTGAAGAGGCCCGTGGTAGAGGCATTGTCCAAGCCACAGGTGGCTGGACACCCTTCCCAGATAGGCAACCCTTCACAAAAAACTCCACCTCTTTCATCGTGACAGGGGCGGCTGCAGCAACCGACCCCCTCACCAAATCATCCAACGCCGGGTTCACCGCGTTGGGGCAGCCATGTTCATGGGCGAAGGACAAAAAACCATAGTCCCCGCCAGGCGCAGCGTACGACCGTGTAGTTGTAGGGATAAGGCCACGGACAGCCTCAGAAATGGGCGCGAGAGACAAGGCGACGTGAACCGTCTCAAGCGAGGAGGAGGGGTTGGAGTCGAATCGCACGGGGGACGACATCCTCGAGTTGGGGACAGAGTCCGAGGAGGAGGAGGCAGACGAAGTCGCCATCCTCACTCAAGCCTGTGTCCAGAGACTACCGGGATCAACCACGGATATCTCCCTCTGGAACACCTTCTCAAGCGAGAACAACTATTCTATCACCCAACCGCCCGACAAACGAAGATGGAAACGATGGATCGTATCGATGAAGTTATCGTGAGCGAGGCGAAAGTGCGTTGCGTGAGGTTGAAGCTCGCTACCGAGGCGGAGCGAAGATAGAAGTAAGGAAATTACTTAGAACATTCAATCTAATTTATTTATACTAGTACCGCCGACTCCGGCATACGACCAGTCCCCCCGCGCCCCAAAAATCACATAACTAAAATACACTACCACGGGCGCAATCCCGTCCCGCAACCGCTCCTCCCAAACATAAATCCAATAATCACTACCCAAAGGGCTCACGGGCGCTCATGTCGACTAGCGACATCCCGGATTATCGCGTCTTCCCCTCCCGCAACCCAACCACCAACAACATACCAACACAACTACTCCGCCCCCAACACAATCTCGTCAATATACTCAACAAAGGAAACATACAATCTGTCCCAACATCCACGCTTTTTTCGATAGTGCTCCCCCATTCTATTAACCTTCCCAGCAATCCGCCGCTGGTCGCAAAAGGGGCACCGTTCCAGTTCGATAAACCCAAACAACCCAGCCCACTTGAGTACGACGGCCGTCCGCAAGGAAAGCGCGAGGTCGTCCCAGTCAAGCCAGTGCCGCTGCCAAAACTGGTCAAGGCTCGCCGAGAGGCAGCCCGGGTTGTTATCGAAGTGAGCAGAGAAGGAGGGCCGTGTGGAAGTGCCTTGGTAGGTAATCGCCATGTTGCAACTCGGACATCGCGTGGCGACCGAGTTCGGAAGGAAGAACCACTTGGTAGGAAGATGCTTGCTCGGAAGCACGCACTCCCCCCCAGGATGTTTCTTTTCGCAACGCAAACAAGTATCAGGCGTCCCTATGCACACTCGCCTCCCGTCCCTCTCCACCGTCAGTGTACCATCAAATGGGTTACCTGCGACCACCAACTCCCCGTCCACCTCCTTAATATGACGGGGGATCCCTAGTCCCAGCCACCCGTGTTCCAACCACCAGCCCTTCCATCCCGCGACTGCCGAGTCCTTGAACAGGTCTTCCATAGCCGGTCGTTTCCAACTGTACCGTGGGCAAGAAGTCCAATGACGCCTCTCCTCACGTCCCTCACAATCGTCATGCCCGACCAGGCCGGTACCACTGCGAATCCTAGTCAACACATAGGAATCCATCCTTGTCAGCCCGCGAAGGTGTCTGGGAGCCTTAGGTCCACGAGCATAGTACCCATGGCCTTCATTGACATGCCAGGCCTCCCACTCCTCTTTTCTCAACTCACGGGCCAACGCAGCGTGCCCTATACCAAAGCTTACCCCTTCCCACCGGAATGGCTGCAGCGGTAGGCGTGTACTCTCCTTGGCCTTCCTGTCGACCAGCTCGTTGCCCTGGATGCCCATGTGTCCCGGAACCCAGCCAAAGCGCGGGCGTACAGCCTCCATCAAAGGTGCCATGACTTCCCACATCTCAGCCGAGTCCCCCTCGGGCAACATGTTCTCAATCAGAAGCAGGGCGGGGACGCAATCCAGAAACACATGTACTCCCCGTCCCTCACACAAACCACTGACCTCCCGCAAGGCACAGACAACGGCAAACAGTTCGCATTCGACGATGCTCCAGGACAGTGGCACCGAACACCCCCCTATCCTAAGTGAAGCCCCCCGTGCGAACGCGGCCCAAGCGACACCAGCACCCTCGGCCATCTTGGACCCGTCAGTGTACACCACCAGATCCGAGCTGCCACTGAGCTCCTTGACTTCCCCGGCGTGTCTGAGGGCCATGGTTTCCTTCCCTTTCCCGATCGTAACCGTGGGACGGTAGGAGAGCACCTCGTCCGAATGCTGTCGGTGGGCCACCATACCCTCCTCCTTCCAGTCCAGCCTGATCTGCCCGAACCAAGGATGATCCTCGCAATACCGGTAGTTGATGAACCGGCTGTAGCACCTCCGCTGTAGGTACCTGCCCTGAATAGCGACAGGCGTGACCCCGTATTCGGCAAGCAAAATGTTGTTGGCCAGCTTCATAGGAGTCCGGAACACTGAGCGGAGGCAATCGTTGACGTGGACCTGAATCTGCTTCACATATGACGGGTAGTCGGTTACAAACTCAAGTCCGTAGTAGACGGTCGGAAGGTAGGCTGCCTGCACCAAACGGTAAGTCTCCCACGCCCCCAACCCCCCAACACTCCCAAACCTTCTTCCCAGCGCAGCAATCCTCCTCCTCACACCCAACCCCCTATCCAACCAATAACGTACATGAGAAGAAAAGTTAAGAAATACATTGAACCTATACCCAAGAACCCGCAGGTCCTCAGATGGCAACACCATTTCTCCCAACAATTCCATTCCCTCCCATGGCCTATCACCAAACCCAATCCACTGCGTCTTCAACGCACTAAACCCCATTCCCCTGTCTCGCGCAACACGGTCGCAATCCCGCAACAATTCCCCAGCATGGTATCGGGCAGCATCGAAAGAGTCAGCCGCAACCATGATAACCCCGTCATCCACATATGAGGCCACCAAATGCCGGACACCCGGGGAGTAACGCATCCGTGGTGTGAAAATGTCGGCCACGTAAGCACCGAACAGAAAGGGGGAAAGCGGTGACCCCTGGGGAACCCCCTTGCTAACATGGTATACCCGGGAAACACACCCATTGAACCGAAAGCGAATAGACCGACAACCTGTCCACCTCCGAACCCATTGACACAGGTTGGGAGGGCACCCCCGGGCCACCAGGAAATCTGACAGGAGGTTGACGTCAATGTTGTCGAACCCTCCCTCCACGTCCATGGACAGAATCAATCGTTTGTACCCCTCATTATGGCGCAGGAATTCCTGAACGACCGCCATGGCATCATGGACCCCCCGCCGCCTACGGGAGCCGAACTGTGTCTCGCCGAGGTCTAGACAAGCGGCTAGCCGGAGCAGCACCACCCTCTCCGCCACCTTAGCCGTGGTTGGGAGTAGGTGTATCATGCGCCATGACTTGACCACATCATACCGCGGCTTGTCGAGCTTGGGTATGAGCACTACCTCAGCCCTATGCCAGTCCGGAATGTCATGTCGCAGCCCACAGTCAACGAGGCGTCGCAATGTCGTGGCATCCCTCCTCTTCCAAAACCTTAGGAAGGGGTAGCCGATATCATCTTCGCCGGGGCCCGTGTTCGTGGGAGATCTTGTCAGCGCCGTTTCCATTTCGTGGGCACTCTCCATCTCAACCACACTTTCAGTCCACTGGGCGGGACCATCAGGATCCAGCTGTTGTGCAATCAGGTCACTGATCTCGGCGTGTGTGGTAGCCAAGGAGCCGTCGGACCGCACCATCGAAGGCAGCGTGCGTTTGGCCTCCAACTTTCTTGCCAGCCTGAAGATGTCAGGGTCCTTGCTTTCCGCCAGCTTGGTCCTAATGTGGTCGAACCGAGCCCTCAACAGGCAAGCCCGGTAAACACACCTTGCCAACTTAAAGTCCTCCGTCCGCTCCGCCGTGCGTTTGGAGTATCTTTTCAGCCGGGCCACATCCAGCCTCATCCTTTCCAACTCAGGCGTCCACCACTCGCACCGGCTTCTGCCAACGGAAGCCCGTGGGAGTGCGTCCACCACACTTCTCACTCCTCTCCACAGCTGCTCATCATCCACCTCTTTCAGGGCGTCCAGCTCTGTCCCAACCTTTCCCCACACCGCCTTCTTCCAAGCAGGCCTCCTTCTCATGAGATTGTCAGGTAGGTCCACATGGAGTCGAATAGTCTGGGCGGCATGCTCACAGCCCACCACATCAAGGTACTTGTGCTGTAGGTACGGCCGTCGGTACAAGCAGAGGTCTATCATTGATATGTCGCGGAACGTCGGTCGGTCAGGCTGAGCCATGTTCAGCAACCGAGGTGCCATCCATTCCCGCAACCATCGTCCGCAATGTTCCTGTCTGGCCACCTCCGCCCATGGGTCCCAGTCTCGATGCCTGGCATTGAAATCACCAAACGCGATGTCCGGTTCCCCGACGTCCCTCAGCCCTGACTGATATTCGGCCTTGGTGTGTGTAGGTGGGATGTAGACGCCTGCGAGCACCCTCTTCTCACCCTTTTCCCAAAACCCAACCTGAGCACAGGCGCCCCCATGCCCAACAACATCAAACAGCCCACACAAATGCGAGCGAACAAACACTTCCACCCCCGATCCAACAACAAAGGAAAACAAATCCCAACCATCCACTTCTACCGGCACCTGCTGTCCCTCCGAGTCAACCGGAGGTTCCAACACAAAAAACAAATCAACAAAAGAAAACAAATCAAACGCCAGCGCCCGATTCCTGCCGCTCCTCCCCACATTCAGTGCTATCGCCGTGATACGCATTAAAAGGGGGCCTCAACAGATCCGCTCGGGCCACAGGGGCCAAAGTCACTTAAAAAACCCTCAGAGTCCCGGGCGAACCACATAGTATCGCCCTTCTTGGGAACGGGTTTCTTTTTCAAAATACCACGCTTGGGGGAGGGGGAAGGGGGGGGTCGTTCAGGCTCCTTACCCTTAGCCTTGGCAGACTTCTCCTGCGGAACAGCCTCCTCTTCCTCATCACTACGCACCTCCACCACCCTGGGAGTTGGTGACCTTCCCCTGCTCCGGCGTCGTGGCCGCCTTCTCCTTTCGGGTCCCTTATCCGCAGCATCGGGTACCTCGGATGGCGAAGCTGCAGCAGTGGCCGTTGCTGTCACGGGTGGGGAGGATACAGGAGTCCTAAAGTCAGTCCTCAAGGCAGGACACCTTTCGTACCCAGCAAAGTGATCGGTCCTGTCGCACAACCAACACATCCTGCGGGTGTGCCCACATGCCTCCCCCACGCCTCCGGGGCACCCTAGAGCCCTACACATGTGCTCCCGGGACAGATGCTCCCCGTAACAAAACCGACACCGGGAAGGAAGGGCACAGGTGGCCTGAAAGTGGCCCACCTGCAAACACTTACCACAAACCTTAGCCGTCCGGTGCTCAGTGAATACCCTAACATTCCGGGTACCCCCCCGAAGCCAGATCCTCCCAGCCTCCAAAGCAGCCTTGGCCGCCTCATTCTCTTCCACCACAAAGCGAATACCGCAAGACACGGCGTTGGCTTGCCTCATGGCATGAATGGACCCCATGATATCGGGCCGGGACACAGTGACGATGCCGGGATTACCTAGCTCCAAGTCAGTGCGCAAGCCGTCCGAGGCCTGTTCCCCAATCCATCCATCAACCTTCCAGATGGAGCCACGGCCAGTGTCCGAAAGGGGGACACCCGTCACCATGATCTTCACCTTCTTCACATCTTTTTGGAACACAAATTCCGGGAGTGATAACTCCTTCAACAGCGCCAGCCGGGCCTTGTCGAGTCGGTCCCCAAGTTCAGCGGCCGAGTGCGCCGCGAGGGTGAGAAAGATACACCCAATCTCGTTCCGGATATGCCCAGCCCGAACGTAAGGGCTGACACCCCTAATCTTCGGTGAGTTGAACAGGACGATGTTGATACGATTCCGTATGGCCTCGATCGTCACCCCCTCCGGCAAAGCCACTTCCTTGCGGGTGGCAAACCGCATTGTAATGTGCCTCCCCCTAGCATCCGGGGTAGGCGAGGACTGGGGTGGAGCCGGCTTTGGTGGTGGCCCCTGCTGACTGGCGCTGCGAGGAGGGCCGTCGCGAGGGATCAGGTTTGGCACCACGTTGTAGATCCTCCTGATGGCACCTGGCCCCGATGAAAGGGTTTGCACCGTGGGTACTGGGGCGGCAGCAGCGGGGGGTGTAGCCTGTCCGTCAGTAGTAGTCTTCCCCTGAGTCTTGGCCGGGGTCGCCGATGTCTCCTGGCCGGCCTGAGCCGCCATCTTTCTCCTCCTTCTGGCAGCACCACTCAGGCGCCTACCTCTTTTTCTCTCCCTCTTCTTTCCATCCCCCTTCTCCTCCTCCTCCTCCTCATCATCGAAGCTTACCCTTTTTCCCTCCGCAGCTTTTCCTACCTTCAGGACTACCCCCCCATCACTGGAAGAGCTGCCACTGTTGGTGCTGTGGGAGGAGGCCGCCGAAGTGGGCCGGACCGGAACTGTCTTGTCCTTCAGCTGAACGGCGGGTTTGGGCACGTATGCCATCTTCTTCACCATGTCCACGAAGGACGCTTTAGTAGCAGGAGCCGTTGGAGCAGCACCCTGGCCCTTGGTAGGGACTTCAGTAGACCCCTCTGATGAGGAGCGGGGGATGGGGGTAGTCCCTGAGGACTCAGGAGTCACAGAGGGGGAACGACGGCGGGGGGCCAACCTACCTTTCAAGGTGGCAATTTCCTCCTCCTGCCGGCCGACTATATCCGTCAAGGTCCGAACCGCATTTTCCAAGCGGTGGAACCGACGTCCCACCCACATAATGGGGACCGTTTCCACAATCTCACCCTCCATCCAAGTTCGGACGTCCTCCACGGTGTCGGGTTCCTCGGATCCGTCTACGCTGGGGAGAGGTGACAGGAGAGGCTGGGTGTTTCCAGACCGGATATCCTCGAGGCCCTCCAACATGGACCCCACAATACTACCAGACCTGGGAGCGGGGGAGGGGGACTTACCAGCCGCCATCATCTCATCCACTTCAGCCATAATCTGGTCAGCCCTCGCCATGGCCGCATCAGCATCCTCTGGCTGGGTTTCCGGTAGCGGCACCTCCAAGGGAGTGCCCGTGCTTCGGGGGATACCCAGCGTTCCTTCCAGCCACCCACCCGGTGAAGAGGGGGGGGCGAAGTCGGTCTCAGGGGGGGAGGAACAAGGGACAGTATCTGGAAGGCTGGGGGCGTAAATGCTGTCGCCCAGACCGGTCGCTTCCGAGTTCTTTCCTTCCTCCAGAGCCATGGGGGTGTCCCGAACAATTACCTCCGCCGATGGCACCACTTCCTGGGTGATCAGCAAAGGGGGGGACAAGGGGGGGGAATCCTCAATAGTGGAAGGAACTAGCACGGGGGGGGCCAGTCGCTTCCGGTGGGTGTCCAGGACATGGGAAAACTCCTCATCCGGGACGATCTGTTTCTTCCGACCTTCGTCGACGTCAATCGCCTTCATGAACCGGGGCTCAAAGAAGGGACTGGGGGCCGGGGCGGCGCGTTTGCGGGGGGACGAGGAGCGGGCACGGCGCAGCGTTCCCTTTGCCGGGGGGGCATAGTCTTCGTCGGCAGGGTCGTCCAGCTTGAACTTCCCAGTAGTGTAGAGGGCCTTTTCACCAGAAGACAGCCCAGACAAAAAGGATGGGGTCGAGGCGGTGGAGGCTCGCTTAGCACGTTCCCGAGCCACTATCCTATCGAACGCCGCTCGATGGGCGGAGGGAGAGGTGGACCATGAGCTGGCCTCAACCGTGGTAGTGGTCGAGCCTTGCTTGGCCGGCGGGAGGAGGGATGACTCCGGGATGATAACCTGCGAGTCGGTGGGAGGAGAGGGGGTGGGCACGGTCGGTGTGTACACCGAGCCGTGATCGGAGTTGAACCGATTGAAGAGGCCCGTGGTAGAGGCATTGTCCAAGCCACAGGTGGCTGGACACCCCTTCCCAGACAGGCAACCCTTCACAAAAACCTCCACCTCTTTCATCGTGACAAGGGCGGTTGCAGCAACCGACCCCCTCACCAAATCATCCAACGCCGGGTTCACCGCGTTGGGGCAGCCATGTTCATGGGCGAAGGACAGAAAACTGTAATCCCCGCCAGGCGCAGCGTACGACCGTGTAGTTGTAGGGATGAGGCCACGGACAGCCTCAGAAACGGGCGCCAGAGACAAGGCGACGCGAGCCGTCTCAAGCGAGGAGGAGGGGTTGGAGTCGATCCGAACGGGGGACGACATCCGCGAGTTGGGGACTGAGTCCGAGGAGGAGGAGGCAGACGAAGTCGCCATCCTCACTCAAGCCTGTGTCCAGAGACTACCGGGATCAACCACGGATATCTCCCTCTGGAACACCTTCTTAAGCGAGAACAACTATTCTATCACCCAACCGCCCGACAAACGAAGATGGAAACGATGGATCGTATCGATGAAGTTATCGTGAGCGAGGCGAAAGTGCGTTGCGTGAGGTTGAAGCTCGCTACCGAGGCGGAGCGAAGATAGAAGTAAGGAAATTACTTAGAACAAAGCGTGAAGAGCCTATCTTCCTCGGCCGCCTCGGCCTCCTTATATAGTGCTCTTCACTCAACCCTAACCCTGATGACTCACAAGTGTGAGCCTCGCGAAAAGCCTTACATAGGTCATATGACTCAAATGAGTCATACGCGCGAGACCCATGACTCATAATCGAGTCATGTGCAAAACATAACAAATCATAACATAAACAAGTCATATGACTCAAACGAGTCATATGCGCAAGACCCATGACTCATAATCGAGTCATGTGCGAAATCCTGAGCTACCTGTCACATCCGTGACAACTTATTATATTGTTAAGGTCTCTTCTCCGTTGCTTGATTCCTCTAACTAACCCGGAGACCTTAAACCTATTTATACTAATCTACCGGTACTTAGTATTGCTATACTAACTTGTACCGAAGAGCTTTTAACTTTAGTTTCTACTAAGTGCGAACACCGTTTGACCCTGAAAGTTCATACACCACTTCAACCTTAATTGAAACGAGATATTTATCTTGAGCGGATAGCGTCCTATCTCCCAATGATCTCTTTCCGATCTCTAGGCTTGAATGGACTAAGTATGTAAATGTAGTCCGGATGGCTATCATTCCAATCGTCCCTTCTGATCAAGAACTAGCTAAGTTCATTGTCAGGAACTGGTGTATAATTAATATATGCATGCATGAGTCTCGACACACCAGTATCATAGAAAGGCTTCATGCATCCCCAGTCTTCCAATTCAAGTGTGGTTCCCCTCAGACCTCCTGCCTCTAAGAGGGACCCCTATTGGAGCCGTCCGACATACACCTAATCTTGAATCGGTATTGGTAACTTCTGGTGTAATCTGATAGCGCCGAAGGTCTTGTATCTAATTGTTAGAAAATCCCTCAGTCGGCTATTCACTTATAGTGAGTGGTCTCATATGGGTCGCAGTCAGGGAGATATAAATTAGAAATTATTACTTTAATTCCTATATAGCTTTGCCGCAACCATCTTATCGAGTCACTTGACCTTTATAGTCATATGCGTGACCTTACCACTTATGCTAGGTCTTATATACCTAACACTTGTGCTTTCCTTGCGAACGGCAGTCGTGCTGACGTGGGCTGGGGTGTTTGGATTTATCAAGAGAGAACGGTGCCCCTTCTGCGACTAGCGACGGATCGTTGGAAAGAGGAATAGGATGGGGGAATACTATCAGAAAAAACGCGAATGTTGGGACAGACTGTATGTTTCCTTTGTTGAATATGTTGACGAAATTGTGTTGGAGGCGGGATAATTGTGTTGGTATAGTATTGGTGGATGGGCTGCGAGGAGGGGAAGACGCGTTAATCCGGGATGTCGCTGGCTGGCATGAGCGCCCGTGAACCCCTTATGTAGTGATTTTTGGATTTGTGTTTGGGAGGAGCGGTTGCGGGACGGGATTGCGCCCGTGGTAGTGTATTTTAGTTTGTGATTTTGGGGTGTGGGGGAGACTGGTCATATGCCGGAGTTGGCGGTACTAGTATAAATAAAATTAGATTGAACCACTTAAGTCTTTCCTATACTATTAAAATCAATCTACTCACGTACGTACACAAACATCTCCCGCAACATATGTGAGAAAGAGATCTCGCTTGTATAAGTACAACGAGAACTGAGAGATATATCGATAGACAAGATCAGAGAAGATCGCGTAGGCCCAGAGAGGTCTCAGAGCTATCGATATCTGATACGGAATTAGGTAAGACGTCGTTACCTGTTGGAGAGCTAATCTATAAAAAGATAGGATCGTTACATAATATATGTTTCTATTTCACTATTTACCTTACCTACAAACTAATTCTATACTAGCTATCAAAAAAACCGTTCTACCTGACAAACAACCCTTACACAATTTTTTAAGCCCTACCAGTCAGAACCGCTTGGAAATGATGGGAAGGATGAAAAAGAAGGAAGGACTTTTATTGATCTTGAGATTGAACCTCGCTATAATTGGATTAGTAGTGAGGAGGATGATGGGGGACAGGAGGAGCCGGATCAGAGTACCTTTGTCTCAACTAGGTGGACCACTCGGAATGTCAATACTGCCTATGAACAATTGTTAAGATAGATACCTTTTCTTTAGCTTTTCTATGAAGATATCATCGCATGAATAAATAGGCTCTCTCTTCACTATGCCGGATTTCCCGCTGATCCGGACAAAATTCCTGGATTTTGGCCATCCGGGATAGCGAGGTGCGACTGTACTCGTGCGGTACTGGGTTGACACTTGGACAGGAATTGTGGAGAGGCAAGGATTGCAGAATCCTGGCTTGTGGTATTCTGCCACGCTGGTCGCCCGGACATGAGCAGGGTCACGGCAAAGCATTGTAAATTATGATAAAACTTGATCTCTGAAATTTCACAACCCCTCGGTAACAACCCTCAACGACGTGCCCACGCCCCTCCAAAGCCGCCGCTTACAGTAACTCTTCACGCCGCAAGAAACACCGTCCGGGGCAATACTGTAATCCAAGCGAGATCCGCCTTAATTGCGGGTCATTCCCACATCCCCCACCCAATTCCCACCTCGCCCTCACCTCCACCCTACCGCAATAACACCACTCGCTTTCTCTTCAGTTCACCAACAACGCGAGCTGCAATACCATCATGGCATCTCCATCCGAAGTATCACCACCAGCAATAGCTGCCGCCGCCGATCCCCTTCCCGAAGTACAGCCAATAAGACGAACACGGACAGCCTCCATTACGCAATCAATACTGGACGCGAATCCCCATTACGGTGTATTAGCTGCAGCCGGCGAAGCTCTAGCCCGTGCTCCATCTCTGAAAGACTTGCGGCGAAGTTCTGTTGGTAGTGGAAATAGCCGGGGTCGGAGGGGAAGTGCTATTTTTGATGCGGCGACTCCACGGGCCGAAACAGGATTGAGAGCTGCCGCGATTGACGAGGAGGAAGCCGGCAGAAGGAGTCGGGAAATTCCCCCAGTCAGGGGCATGATAGACGGTGTCGAATCAATGAAACAAGATGGTCGGAGCGCGGAGATGACGGCGCAGGATGGTGGTGAGCAGGAGGATGAGGATGCCGAACATGGTTGGTGGCAAACTACGTTAAACGGG
The DNA here is from genome assembly GCA_006112555.1 of Tuber indicum. Lineage (NCBI taxonomy): Eukaryota > Fungi > Ascomycota > Pezizomycetes > Pezizales > Tuberaceae > Tuber > Tuber indicum. Next base: position 938,546 of record VBSK01000181.1, on the reverse strand, counting down.
CTGAAGGCCTTCTGGAAGTTTTTTACAAAACCAATGGTTCAATTTCATAATCGCGCTCCAAAAGCCGTTTTCTTCCAATATCTGACTTTCATCACAGGGCTTCTTTATCACAATTTACATGCTTAACGTTGTTGCCTGGGGTGGGATGCTCTTCTTACTCCTCTGTAACGCGGCACCAGCAATGTGCGTACCCGACTGCAACGATATCGATTCCCCCCGACGCATATGGATCGAAATCGATTCTCAGATTCTCAATGCGCTCTTCTGCGTAACGGGCTTCGGCCTCGTACCTTGGCGGTTCAGAGATTTATATTTTCTTCTCAGGTGGCGCCTCTTTTCTGATAAGCGAGCCCTGCACAAATTGGAGGTCATCCACGGCGGCTGGTTTCGGGGCCCTAGTGGCGTGAATACTGCTCATACCACTACCGGTCAGGTCGCACCTCTGACGAAGAGTTGGAAGATGGATTACGTTGTTTGGCTTTACGCTTGGAACACATTCTTTCAATGTGCGCTAAGCGGCTTCATGTGGGGAATGAATAGATACAACAGACCAAGTTGGAGTACTGGCTTATTTGTCGCATTGGCATGCATTGTTGCTGGGATGGCTGGGGGTCAGGTATGGTGGGAAACGAAACAGGTAAAAGCGGTTGAGGGGGAGAGGATTGTGGAAAAAGTGGAAATTGAGGGTGGTAGAAAGGAGAAGGTCAAAGATAAGGGTAGGAAGTTCTGGGCAAGAGAAGAGAGAAATGTCGTTGTGGTGAATAGGTTGATTGGTTAGACGTCTTCCCACAACTCCCTTTCGAGTACACATATATCAGAACGACTTTTGGTTTTACGTTACAGTCACACTCCTTGCTAATATTTCTTTTCAAATACGTTATCTAGTACTGCGGGTTGTGGATAATGTAAATACTTGGGAGTTGTAATGGTAGCTTAAGAATTCTTAGTACATAAACGCCAGGGTCGTGGACTCTGAACACAATGCTATATACCATAGGTTATCCTTTATATCGCTCTCTTCACTCTATCCTGTCAGGTGCGAGAAATCTCAAATAAAGACTTGGCAAGGGGCCCCTTGACGTCAGATCATGGATCCTTGTTGATGACGTGAATGATTGCAGACCGGGCTTTAACTTTATTCATTACACTAAATTGTCTTTAAGTCTCACCTCTCCCCGCCGTGATTCCACGTCAGCTCCCAGCACCCACAAGCTCCAATAAACCACTGGTGCAAACAGCGCTCGTACCGTACCGTCTTCAGTGCAATCACATACGATACAATAGGGAGGTTCAAAGTTCTCAGTACACCTCAAACTAAACACACAACCTGCTGCGCTGATACAGGTGTACCGCTTTCAATGTCACCTGTATAATCTGCCGCTACGACATGTGTATCGGCTGACTTTTCCATGTACCGTATTCCAGGTGCTATAATCTTGGCCGGAAAGGAATATCATTAGTGTGAAAAATATTTTTCTTTTTACCTTTTTCTGCCTGGTGTTATGGACTAAGTACGAGTACCCCTGGACTTGGTATGTTGTGTTCTGTACTGTACCTGCTCGTCAAAAGGTTTACCATGGACCGTATTTTCCAAGAAATGCACCTCTATCGAAACACCTGTAAATTAAATTAGGGCGCGTCTGGTTGCCACCTCAAACCTTCATTATATCCCTGATTATCCCTTGGGGGGTCTGAAACAGTAAAATTCGTTGCCAGGTGGATGAGTGACTTCGCCATTGTGGCCAAGTCACTCGGCCACCTGCAGGGTTTTTACTTCCTCCAATGAGAGCTTGATTAAAACAGTGGACAAGTCACCCAGCCACCCGGCAACGAATTTTACTGTTTCAGACCCCCCAAGGGATAGCAGTTTGTTACAAACCTCCATTTTGCTTGTGAGTGGCGTGTCTGGTCGACACCAAAACTCAATAATCAAAATGCTATAATCATGTCAAAACGACAGTTGGGACGGTGTGAAAATGTTACAACCACCCACTACAACCACAAATTTTGTAACGAAAAAAATATAAAAATAAGTCTTGAAATACAAGGACCACTCCATCACTCATAATAATTATCCTAGATTTTTTAAGTGACTTTTTTTGAATTCATTTTTGTGGTGACCAGACACACACCTGGGAACATGAAAATGGCTGATTATGACCACTTGGGATTATTGTGGCTGCAGGTTGCAACCGATGTTTTGTGATTCTGAAGGTTTGAAAAACCATGGACGACCAGACGCGCCCTTAACCTTCCAGGTCCCGAGAACTTCGAATCCCCCTAATATGGCAGTGAGTACTTGTACTGCCCCAAGCCTTACTTTCCCCATACACACCCCTCTATATAGCATAACAAATCTAAGGTAGTCGTTCGCGGGCGATACTTGAATCCCAAAATTCTTCGCCCCTCCCAACCTAGTAACGGAAAAGATCCAAAGCAGCTCCCGACTTGCATCTATTGGTAGCGATACAGTAGCAATCCCCCACCATGCTGTGTTGCTGAGATGGTAAACTCCGCCAGGTTCGGCCCGCTCAGATACTTTCCGAACAGAGAAAACCATGCTCTTGGTAGCAAACCCTCTCGGATACCATCGACGGGGACAGGAACTTTATCATGAAAATAGAGAAACATTGCAGAATTACCTTCAACTTGAACAGGGTTTACCATACAACAAACAAAATATTTACTCGCTTCTACCCATATTTTTATTGCTCAAACTGTGGAAAGAAGAAGAAAAATCATCATAGCCAAAAAAAAATAACAATACAAGGACTGCTTGAGACGCGCCGGTAGGTCCCCTCAGTTTTCTAAGACCAACCGAGTGATGGGGTAAAGTTTAGCGATATCCCAATGGCTCTTGACACAACAAACCACCAAAACACACTACCCTTAAGTGAAAGCCGCCCACCGAGGGAGGCTCTCCAACGTAGAAATTTCTAAAAATATAACAATCGGCTCTACTCCTACAAGTATTTGTTTTTCCTTTTTTCGCTCTATCCTCTAAATCTTTCCTCACACCTTGATGATGGGATGCTGGGCCAACGGGAAGGTGATTCTGCACTAGGGTTTCACTTTTCCATTGCATATTTCCCCCTCCTATGGTACCGTATCCAAAAGGAGTCCCCAGTGCAACTCCGCTCTTCCTACCAACAGCGCCACATAGGCCAGCTACGGGTACTCGTGCTACACGAGTAGTAGAGTGCAGTGCTCGCACAGTATGACGGCTGAATAATTCATACACCGTCGTCGTAGCAACCAACTTCCATGTCACCATAACAAGGAGCCCATCCTCATCATTTGACTTCTCCCGTTAAATACGGAAAGTAACCTCGCATACAATCCTGCCAACCACATTCCTCCCATCCCCCTCCCCAGAGAAATACGGTATCCTATACCATGCGTTCCCCACAACTTCAGCGCCCGTACCTACCCTTCGGCATGAGCGATCCGGAGACAGAGAGTTTGCGCTCCTTCAATCCGAAGCGGATATCTGAAGCTGCTGCGCGGCCATTACCTCCACCACCGAAAATGACAGCGCCATATATCCAGCTCGATTTTCAGCACCAGTCAATCAACAGGACACAGCAGAGGGGTTATGCAAAAGTTCCCAAGAAAACGATAAAGGCAGTGAGGGCCTCGTCAATTGTTTTGAGGATATTTCAACTATTTGGAGCATTGGGATTGTTGACTTGTATGTTATTCGTGCGGAAGATCGACGAGATTACCGGATGGATATGCCGTGTACCAGTGAGTTTCGAATCCCCACCTACTTGGTGAAGATCTGGATTAACCCATCACAGCCGGCCGTAGCTACATTCCACATCGTCTATTCAATATATCACCTCTCAGGATCATACCGGTTGCGCACTCCCTCTTCAACTGTAGGCTATTACCTATTCGCTTCGACAGTCGACCTCGCAATAATATCCTTCTATTCGTTCATCGCAGTTTTAAGCTGGAGGCAGCGTAATCTAGGCAATCAAATGGACTGGGCCACAATCTTCACCAAGGATGGCAGTGACGAGAAGATAATCTTGGCTGTCTTCCTCGATGCCTGTGTTAGCGGTGGACTTACTATTATCTCCGTGATCTTCTCCATCTACCTCATCCTCACTTTCCGACGCCTCGCGAATCTACCCCCAGATATGAATCCTTTCCTAGAGCCCAAGGGAAGCCTCACCCGCAAACCTGCAAAGAGAATCTCGGCTTCGACCATTGCAGCCCAAAAATCAATTCCTTTCGCTGCAACCCGTCACCCCAGGCCGATAGATGTCCCTTCCCCCAGTGAGTCAATGAGATTCTCATACCCACAGGCTGCATCCACTGCTTCGCCGCGCGCCTCAATGATGTCGGAAGCCCCCAGGTATTCCGCCATCTCGCTCAACGACTCTCCAAGAAATTCGCACGATATGCCACGCTACTCCCAGATCGAGAGCCCCAAAAGCAGTCCTAGGAGTAACAAGAAGAGGACGTACGCGCCGTTGCACGCCAATTCGCCAAAGAGGTCAAGTGGATTGAGAGATTCGAGAGCTACTAGTGCCAACCTAGGGACCGAGAACGAGAGTGAGTGGCGGCACAGGAAGCCCTCAGCTGGTGACTCGAGGGATTAGGATAGTAATAAGGATGTTGGTGGGGTTTTAACTCGGATTGGTATTGTTTTCATGTAGGGTTGGAGTTATTTATTGTTATGTATTATGCCAGGGGCATGGGTCGGAATGTAAATGTCTGATGACGAGCAGTTAAGCTTAACTTAATGATGAAATCTGGGGGGGGTGGGTATGTTGTCTCTTGGTCGGGTTTTGACGCCATCACTGAGCCGGGACGAATGATGGCCATGCAAGCCAAGAGATACGAATTCCAGTTCCGGTTAGTTATTTTGGTACCGGTAGTTAGGTTACTCTGTCACAAGATAAATTGAGTTTCGATCTCTCTACGGGCAAAACAAAGTGTTTTTCGAGTGAGTTCTCGTGACAAGTCTCGGGTAATAGTTGCTTAGTAAGTTTTGTTCTCTAGGCACAGACCGAACCGAGGCATAGACCAGCCGCTTCCCCCACGCATATCTGGGGGTGACCGATACTAAACGTTCTTCTCCCCGTCCCTATACACTTCTAATATTCCGTCAGTCGAACCATATCCCGGAACAACAGCCCCGAATACACATCATCCCCCTGCGCCCTCCCCAGGTCATGTCGGACTCCGTCGGTAGGTCCCTCTAGCTTTCCCCTATTCGCGCGTCCACCAATTCGTTGACATTGAACTACGGAAAGCAGACAGAGTATTCGCCCATGCATTACAGACTGTTCGGAAGATACCCAAGACCGGATCTGCGCGTCCACCGCCTGAGGATCGACTGAAGCTATATGGGCTCTACAAACAGAGCATGGGTGAGTTGTTTCATAGCTTGAGTTCTAACCTTAGGCGCTGATTTTTGGCAGAGGGGAATGTGAATGGGGTTATGGAACGACCATCGGGATACGGAAATGAATCGAAGGCCGAAAGGGATAAATGGTTTAGCCTAAGTCCTTTTGCGCGAAAGTGAGGGTGAAATTGTTCTAACGAGAAGTTCCAGGGATGCATGGAATAGCCAAGCGGGACTCTCCAAGACCGAAGCCAAGAGGCAGTACATCACGACTCTGATAGAGGTTTGCGGTCCGTTGCTTGCTTTTTTTTTGGCGCAGGGCACAGGGAGGGTAGTCAGGTCATAGAAATTAGGGGCCAGTGCTAATAGAATATGTCAGACGATGCATAAATATTCCTCGAATACTCCGTAAGCCCAAGCCCTTTCTCGGCTTCTCACTTTATGCTGATTTAAACTTATTCCAGCGAAGCACGGGAGCTTGTATCAGAGTTGGAATTTGTTTGGGAGCAAATAAAATCGAACGTCTCCTCCCTCTCCACACCTTCCTCATCTACTTCCCCATTTGCTCAGCACTCATCGGCGCTTCTTCCGATGCCTTCTGGCTCATATCCCGATTTCGGTGGTGATTCGCAGCACCATCTTGGCCTTGTCTCCCCCAACCCCTTTGGCGAAGAAGAGTTTGACGACGAGGACACCGGCATGGACACCGACCGCCGAAGTAATCGCAAATGGCGGCGGCGTGTAGAACAAGCACTGGCCAAAATGGCAACTGAGGTTGCAGCACTCAGAGAGCAGCTAGAGACTGCTCGCGCCCGGGAGAGGCGTGGAAGGTTACGGAATTGGGTTCTGTGGACAATCTACGTCGTTGGGCGGCATTTGGTTATTGAGGCCGTGTTTTGGGGGCTAGTATTTTTATGGATGAGAAGGAAGGGTGATAGAGTTGCGCAGGATGCGTTAAGACTTGTGATCCGATTTGTTAGGGAACGGTTGAAGTTCGGGTCTCTTCGTGGAAAGAAGGGCGTCAAAACTGCCTCATGAGTTGATGTTTACAGCAGTCTTTGATTATTGATGGCGTCATAGGAGTTTCTACATTTTTTCCACCACCTCTTCTTGAATTTTATTTAGTAGACTACGTGTATATCAACATGTCGTGAGTTAGCTAGAGCCCTTGGGATAACACCAGTGGAGAGATTCCTTCCGGTCTCAGTGTCTATAGTAGTAAGTTAGGTTGTTATTTAATTAGAGTGTAATTTTCGGGAGAGTTTTTATTGTCCGTCAACTAGACCAAATCGGACAAGGTGCCAAAAATATCGCAGCTACGGAACTTAAGCCTTCTTAACTAGAGCTCTCATCCCTTTGAATCTTAATATTTACAATAGTACTAGAAACCACCATATGGCCAAAGGAGGGGTATCGACCTTTGTACAATATGCCGTAAACGGTGGCTGGAACTACGGGCGAACACAGAGGCAATAGTAATAGCTGAACAGCCGGCCCAAGATAATCCATGAAAGAGAAACGCATAATACCCAGCGAAATAACTAACCCACTACGCACACCACGTGCAACCCCGGGAAAAACACAAAAGCTGCCATCTTACATGCCATTCTGGCCATCCCACTATCCTGTTCAGTTGAAATTGGGTTAGTAGAGTAGGATTACCGGTACCTCGGCCCTCACGTAGGAAGTATTACTCTGGGAAAATGTGAGATGTGGATTCTGGTATCTCCTGCTTTTGAAAGAAATCGTGATAACCTTTGAAGGGAATCATATATCACCCTAGCACCCTATCAACCTGCCCGCCACGTTCTCTATTAATAGGACTTATCTCAAGTATTATATCCTTCACGAGATCAGATTTGGTATTGTTTTTTCCTTTTTTCCTTTTTTTCTTTTTTTCTTTCTTTTTGAAAAGTTATATCATCGGGCATTGGCCGGAGACTATAAGCAATACCCAAAAAATTCCATCAGCACCAGGCAGAGCGGTGGGTAATAGGGGTTGGTGAGGAGCAGAAGTGAAGAGTGGGCAACATGTAAGTTATCATAATAATATTATTATCATAGTAAGACCGGGTCGATCGAGTGCTTCGCTGTGAAGAGCCCTTAAGGTTTTTCGGCCCAGCGCCGTCCAACCTTCAAAACAAACCGACGCCATAAGCCTTCTTCCAATAGAACTGTCTAAGTTAGGCACTAAGTTAGAAGATAGCCGGAAAATAAAATATCAAAACTAGTGAGCTATCTGAGCTAACGGGCCAACAACTGATTAAAGACGAACCCCCACTGTATACTGGTATATCCCAAATCAGAGCAAGCGTTTGGCCTTTGCTCGGCTTGGGTGGCTTATCGACCCCTCTACTCTTTACCCCTCTACTTTTTTTCTTAAATCTAGTCTGCTAGTCTGCCATCTGACATTGGCTTATGGGCGACTCCTTCTATGATCAGAAGTTAGAAGTGATTCAAAGGCTTACTGCATCAATATAGGGATGACCATTGTGTGTGCCATTGCCATAGCATCATCATCAGTAAGCTATTGGAAATTATTGCAAGCAGGTTACGAGGATTAGGCTAATCTACTTAACTATACATTGTGAACATGCGAGCCTACCTATTCTACTCTTACCTGTCTAAACAGCTTAACATCTATCATTATTAATAGTTTCGGCGAGAGCACTACGGGTCGCGCTATTCTGAAATCCCCAGGTATGTGGTGGGACGATGGCCAGTGCCTCCCGGATAACATTATCGGCAAAGCCAGATTTTGTTCATTAGGTGTGGTTTTTCCCAGCAGCACACTAGAGCGAGGCCTTCCTTCCAGCCATGATCCACAAGGAATCCTACTGTAAGTCAATTCCTTAAGACGTAACTATTAGGTATCGAATTGGATCCTGATAGAGAGCTAAGATGTGCCAGCATGGGCCATAGTGCCACTGCTTGGTATGTGTTATCGAGGACTAGTAATGGGGACATGTGAATGAATCGTTGAGCAAGTGTTGCGAAGGTGGCAGCATTTGGTAGATGGAACTACCTGGCTGAATAGCTGGCGTTGGTAACATCAATTCCCCCATATCTGGACTCTTCCGGGAAATCCCCCCTCCTGGAGATTTGGTTGAAATGCCGCCAGGAGAATGAATTACAGTTTCCCTTGACGAGGTAGATGCTAACGCTAACACGAGTGCTAGGTCCCTTTGTAAGATAGACGTCAAACACCACTACCGGTAGTGTTGAAATTGAGGATATTCACTCACAAAATTCCAGTGTTCCTCAGGTTTCAAGTAGATCCTATATACTGATGCCTTCTTCCCATCTCACCTGGTCCCTTTTCACTCCCACGTTGGTGATTTGGATGCTCATCATCACCTTCACCCCCGGCACATTCAATCCACCAGACCTGCGGTCCACGAGTTGTAGCTTCATCTCTTTTCTCCGTTTTAACATTTTACGTCCGGTACCAGTTGGAGCTGCGGATGAGCTTACGGCAACTCCTTTGGTATCCTGGAGCTGTCGGGGGTGTGCCCCTCGTTTGATTGTGTTACTCTCTATACCAGTGAATTGATATAACTTTGAGGAGTATAGATAAGGAAAAAAATGTGAAGAGAGGTGACTTTTCACTTACCCGTTATTAGTGAGGCTAGGTTTTCAAATTTCTTTTAGTACGGCAAAGGTTGGGAGTTCAGTGATTCCGTCCTATGTTGATACTGTTAATTAAAACCAAGTTCTATTAGTTCTGGTTGGGGTATCAGGCCGTATTAGGGATCTGGGGGCATTATATTAAATCATCATGAGCTCTCGTTCAATAGACACCCAATTTTAGAATGCTAAAAAACAGCTAGCTGCAGGTGATCTGCGCCTTAGAGCCAAGTATCTGTTGGAAATAGTGGATGCTGCTCGGCATGCTCAAGGGTTTGTTCTCTTGCCCGCCGGCATATCCGTCCGCCGGCATATCCGGCCGTCTACACCACTACCCGTCCACCAGCACCACTACCCGCCTGTCCACCCGCCATCGGTACTTTTGTCGCCCCTTTGTCTGCCTGTCCGCTTATTCGGAGTATGTTCCCAGAGTCGGCCGTTTGCCCGTTCCTGCTTGTTTGTTCCCCTTCAGCCACTTGTTTTGTTGTGGCGGATGTTCTTGCTATGCGCTTTGGAAAAGCGCTTCCGACGGAGAAGGATAGGAACTTCAAGAAGTTCTAGACTGTTGGGAGTCCTTGTTCCTGTATTTCTTTTGTTAGCACGGGAGCGTGGAAGACAGTGGGAGTGCGGAAGGCAAATTGGAGCGCGGAAGGCATGTTGGGGAGTCTTTGGGGAGTCTGTTGCTTGTCTTTCTTTCGTTAGCATCAGGAGCGCACGGAGGAGATGGGTGGTAGGTGTGGGAGATGTTAGAGACATTGGTGTGAAAGTGATAGCAGGAAGGATAAGATTGGTGATCGTTGTCGTTTATTTATACTCCTGTCTTTTCCTGTTAGTTTAGAGTTAGGAGAGTAGTGGATTAGCAGAGTCGTGGAGCGAGAGATAGAGTTGTCGAATTGAGCAAGTTTCGGGGCGATTTGGTGACCTTTCCCATCCTCGGTTGTGCAGAGTGTTTACAGCGCATTTAGTCCTCCCCGCTTCGTTCCGTTATCATCGTGCGGTATAGTTCTAGCTTCGGCGAGCCCGTGGATTTCCAATAGTATCCGTATCTCGATCACAAGGGGTTGATAGTCGTCTCATATTCTAACCGCCCCAAGTGAGGGGAAGAACAGAGGGGAGAATTACTTTACTGTGATATACTACGATATCAGAAAGAGGAGTGCATGATGGAGAAGCGGTATTATAGATAAGACGATAGAGCTTCGGGAAGATGACACGGTTTGAGATCAAGAGGGAGCGTATCATTCCTCTAGCACTGAAAGGTAACCCACACATTTGATCCTTTTTATACAATGACAAGTCCCATTCAGGTGAATACACGTTCGTCACTCCTTTCCACGCAGGATATAACAAGGGTGCACCATCCCCAATCCAATATGGTAGATCAATCACTTATTATCACTCGCTTCCATGACCAATCCTCTTGTTGAAACGACTAAGGTTGTATTCAAGAAAGAGAGGTTGAGTGCAAGCTCGACTAGTCATACAAGGAAGACCACACCACGATTACCCAAGCTCATGCGGCCTCAGTTGCCGCTGTATCACCACCACATTGCGGGCTTACGTATATTCCGAGGTCAGCCATCCCCAATATGGAAGGATGCTCCAACACTCCCGCTCCTTCCATATCCCATATACGTAATAAAAGAGATTTCAAGAGAACAAGAACGAAGAAAAGAAATAACAGCGCTGGGTAGCCTCCTTAAACCCCTGCTCAAAGCCAAAAACCTTGGACAAGGAAAAAACGGCATTTGAGTTAGGGGAAGAGTACTCAACCCGATACAAGCCAGTTGTGATCCTCCTACGGAAGTCCTAGTGGTAGACAAAAAATAACAAATATTCATTAAAGTTGTAGTAGCTGTAGAGTAGATCCACCCATTCCTAAGCCTTTAGCACACCGCCAGTGAAGATCGGAGGTCAGCGGTTTAGTGAGGATATCCGCTGTCATGTTATGAGTTGACACATAGTCGATCGTGATAAGTCCCTGCTCATATACCTGCCGGATGTAGTGATATTTTAACTCGATATGCTTGGTGCGTTTATGAAAACAAGGATTCTGAATCAACTTCAGTGCACCTTGGTTGTCAACAAGTATCATCGTGGGAGGTAAGGGAGAAGGATGACTTCCGTTTTCACTGATCCTAGTTAAGTCATCATAAATTCTCCTTAGCGCAACTGCCTCTTTGCTTGCTTCACAGCAGGCTACATATTCGGCCTCAGTAGTGGACAATGCCACTATTTTTTGCTTAGATGCCTGCCATGATATAGCACCCTTGCTGAGGAGGAAAACAAATCCCGAAGTAGATTTCCTGTCCTCAATATCGCCTGCCCAGTCTGAGTCTGAGAAGCCTGAGAGGTTCATATCATCTTTATAGAAATCAATCCCCAGGTCCATAGTCGCCTTCAGGTATCTCAAGGTTCTTTTAGCAGCCGCGTAGTTCTCCACAGTTGCCGTAGTGTTGAATCTACTAAGAACTGAGACTGTGTAGCTGAGATCTGGCCGGGTTCCTACAGCCAAATACATTATGCTTCCAACGATGGCCTGATATTGCTTTTGTTGCTCAGGCGAGAGAACAACTGCTTCTGGCACAGATTGGGGACTTTGAGTATCATCCTTCATATTGAGCCGATGCCGGCGCGCGGTTTCCATTGGAGTAGAGAGGCCATCGCACTTTGCCATACCAAAGCGTTCCAAGACTGAGCGGATTAGATTTGACTGGCAAATACTTAACTTATCCTTTTCTCGATGGACCTCCAATCCCAGGAACTGTCGGACAGGGCCAAGATCCTTCATTTGGTAGTAGTTGTAAAGCTGTTTCTTTGTGGACTCAACTAAAGAAAGCTTCGGCGATGTAATTAAGATATCGTCAACATAGAGGATTAGGATAACATTGTCTGAGATATATAGGTTTGAGTCAGCAAGTGACTGAGTAAATCCCATCTCTTTTAGTGTGCCATCAATCTCTTGAAACCAGAGACGTGGGGCTTGCTTCAATCCGTAGAGTGCCTTTTGTAATAGACATATCTTATTACCAAAGCTTGGATCCAACCACTCAATTCCAGGTGGCGGTTCCATTAAGACAACACCATCAATCTTAGGATAGAGGAACGCGGTTACGACATCCATTTGATGGATATGCCAGTCTCTCGATACTGCCAGTGCAAACAACATACGTAAAGTACTCAAGCGTGCAACTGGTGCAAATGTCTCGTCATAGTCAATTCCGTTGACTTGCTCATAGCCTTTGATCACGAGGCGAGCCTTATATCTCTTCTTACCATCTGCATCAATCTTGGTCCTATAGACCCACTTGCAACCTATGATCTTCTGACTTGCAGTCACATGGCATTCTTGGGGTATCCACGTCCCATGTTTCATCAGCGAGGTAAACTCCTCTCGCATGGCTTCTTGCCAGTAACTACACTCAATCGCCTCCTTATAGCTAGAGGGTTCTAACACAGGACCAGCAGATGCACTATTCGACATAGCTGCTATCTTGGCCTGTACATGGCGTTTGCGTAGGGAACGGCGAAGGACAGGAGTAGTGACTATATCATTCTTAGGGCTTGGTTCAACCGGAATTGAAGTCTTCGGTTGCGATATCGGAACCAATTCGGCACTTTCAGAAACCTGATGATTTGAAGAGCGTAATCCTGCAGGCTCTGTACCGGCCTCCTGATCTTGGCCAATTACCTCCCCCTCTCGCTCTAAAATCATCTTACTTTCCAGAGTGCCTGAGGTGCCGCGTCCAGCAACCCCATTCTCCAGCAACTCTAAGCCCGGGCTGCCATTTTTCACCACATCGCCAAACCAGGCAGAATCCATACCTTCATCATCATCATCGTCAAACCAGATGGTCTTTGTAGTCTCATTTTCATCTAAGACGGTTCTCAAAACATCTGGTCCTGCTACTAAGCTTACAAGCTTATCTTCATCAAACTTCACATCCGATACTTGGATGACTTGCTTTGTAGACTGATTCCACAGCCTCCATATTTTTGTAGTTTGGTGCACATACCCTAACATAATGCACTCCTGTGACCGACGGCCAAACTTCTTCTCTCTACGCTGAGGTATTGGTACTAACTTGTAGGCCAAACAGCCAAACCTTCGGAGATGATTTAGCTCCGGCTTCTCATTATAGATCATCTCAAATGGTGTCTTTCCATTATTCGCATGAGAGGGCGAGCGAGCATGCAGATATGCTGCAGTCTGAACAGCCTCAGCCCAGAATTCAGCTGGTAGCTTAGCATCAAGGAGAAGTGCCCTTGCCTTAGTAGTGATGGTCCGTATCATACGTTCACTGACTCCATTCTTATGTTGTGTGTAGGGGGGAGCTGGCTCATACTGAATTCCTGTTGCTCTCAGAATACCGCGGAAGAGGGAGTTATTGTACTCTCCTTTTCCATTATCGCACCGGAACCGTCGAATCTTATACTTTCGATTGTGAAAGTTTGTCCAAATCCAAGAAGTGAATTCCTGGAAGCGTGAAGTGATAGTAGTAGAACTCTTGTCAGGAAGGAAGAACACCCAAGTATGCCGACTATAGTCATCCACGTAAACTATGAAATACTTTGCTCCTCCATGTGACAGTACTGAGATAGGCCCACATAAGTCTGAATGAACCTGCTCAAATGGTTCTGAGGCTCGCTTGACTGGTCTTCTTTCAAACCTTCTCTGCTGCTTTGCATTTATGCAAACAGAGCAGTTAGTACTAAACATATCATCCCCTTGTATGTTCTCCTTTGGTACAATCATTCTCACTGAGCGAACACTAAGGTGACCAAGCCGCTGATGCCATCGCTCCAGAGAGGGTATGCGTGTCTTCCTTGCAACACTTAAGTTGCTCCATTCACAACTATTAATGGAAGACATAGTTGCCGGCATTCCAGATAGCTTCCAAAGACCCTGTTCCAGGTAGGCTAATACCACAGGACTCGTGGAACTTGTATTATAACGTGAAATGTAGCATGTAGGACCGGTAAACCTGACTTCGTACTCGGTTGAAAGCTGGCTAACTGAGACAAGGGAGGAACCAAGCCGAGGAACAAATAAGGCAATAACGTCAATATGGCACGTACCAGGCTGTAGTACGAGTCGTATCTTTCCCTGAGCTACAGCAGGGATCCAGCTCTCATCGCCAAGGTAGACTTTGATCTGGGTGGTAAGAGGCTCAAAGGTTAAGAAGTCCGACCGGTTTGGTGACATGTGCTGAGAGGCACCAGAATCAACAAGCCATGGAGCATAGCAATCACCAGTATTACCTGGCTGTGAACAAGTAACTATAAGTGCATGGCTGACCGTGGGCGTATGAGCTATTTCGGCTGACTGGTAATGTCCTCTTCCAATTTGATCCGCTCTTTGTGCTTCAAGCCCACGCCTTCGAGCAGAACAATCACGGCGAGTGTGGCCCTCTCTGCCACAATGCCAACAGCGTCCATTAGATGAGCTTTGTCCTCTAATTTTTTCGTTGTTACTCAGCCTACTTGAGTGGGAGCGGTTCCAAGAGAGCCTCCCCCTACCACGACCACGAGCAACCATTCCATGAGTGTGCTCATGATTATGAAACCTGCTACCTCGTTGACCTCTATTGCTTCTTTGTTGTTGTCGGAGTCGAGATACGTTGTGGGTAAGTAGAGCAGACCTGGAGGTCATGGACAAATTCGAGGATGAATTCTCAGCTTGGCGGGAAAGCAGAGTTTTTTCCCGCTCCAGCAGACGCTTAATAAGGCTGTCGATGGTATGTTGACTTTCTTGTTCCATTAAGATGTCGACATAGTTGTCATACTCCTTAGGTAGAGTAGACAAAAGATGAGACTTGAAGGTTTCATCAGTAATGGCACTCTCAGTTCCTGCAAGAGTCTTCCGGAAGCGAAGTAGTGTGGCCAAGTAGTCCTCAATTGATTGTCCTGGCTGGGCCCGTGCTTGATTGAAGTTCCGACGTACATCAAGCTGTCCAGCACGGGAGTTAAGAGTGTCAAACTTATCCTTTAACTTTTTCCACATCTCAGAGGCACTGCTAACATCCTCTACATGCTCCTGTGTAACGGAGGTACAGGAATTGTAAATAATTGCTAGTGCCTTTCCTTCACGAGCAATCCAATTGGAGCGGTTCTGACGTTCTTCAATTGGTGGCTGTTGTTCCTCACCCAAAGCAATGGCAAGAGCATTCTCAGATCGAAGAAAAATCTGAATACTCCGAGCCCATTGACGGTAGTTGAAGCTGTTCAGCTTCTGGGTATCACCGTACTTCGTCCGATAAATTCCATCGGCGGGAGTTGTGACAGGACCAGAGTCTTTCATAGTTTGCATGGTGGAAGGTGAGGTGAGGATAGAGCAAACAATATGAGAAGAGAAAAAATATGAAGAAAAAAAAGGGAATAGAGAGATATTGTCCAGTGATGAAAAAAAAAACTTTTCACCCGTAGAACTTGAAACTTTTGCTTAGGGGGTAGAAAAAATGTTTTCAGCGCATATCCCGGGCTCATAACCTGTTGAAACGACTAAGGTTGTATTCAAGAAAGAGAGGTTGAGTGCAAGCTCGACTAGTCATACAAGGAAGACCACACCACGATTACCCAAGCTCATGCGGCCTCAGTTGCCGCTGTATCACCACCACATTGCGGGCTTACGTATATTCCGAGGTCAGCCATCCCCAATATGGAAGGATGCTCCAACACCTCTAGCCACTTACCTTAGACCCCTACCATACCATAGAAAGCAGCCTCCCTACAGGATATCAATCACAAGATTAGTGATACCACCCAGAGAACATACACTGGAGAACCATATATCAAAAAGAACCACTGCACTCCTGCATCGTGTTCCCGGCTTCTCTCCCCTGAACACCTCCGGGGGAAGCCCAAATGTAACCAACACTAGGTCCCTAAGATAGGAGGTCGCGTCAGAGATTGTAAGGTGTAAATTGGTAAATGGCGAGATGGGTTAGGAATATGTCCGCATCGGCCGTAGTGTGAACTTCCGACCCAAGTTTCGCCATGACCATCCGTACAAGTACTCGCTCATGGTAGCAAACTAACCTGACGTCAATGGAACTTGTAAACGGAGAATACCTATGCAAGAGAAATGCTGAATATGCATCTCTAGTACCAGCACATCCTTTGGCACCGGATAGCTTTACTATTAGAAATCCTTCTTCACATTATATGTCATCCACTTATCGGTGACTTGCGATACTGGTATAGTATTTAGGGCTGTATGAGAAGTTGCTTGTGCTGCACTCGTATGATACTGCACCTGCCGGCTTTTCATTTGGCAGGGCAGTTCCGCGGGTGTTTCCGTTTTGTTTCCCTAGTAACACCCACTATCCTAATGTTGGCGCAGCAAGAAATAGGGGCTCGAAATTGGCAAGTACAGAATTCGCTCACCCGGCTCCAATGAACAACATTGTGTGATTGTTTTACCGCATGAGATGCTGCACTCTGGAATGGGGTCACGGATGAGCTAATATATGGACGCAATAACTTATGGATTGATAACCCAGGACACACGGTACGGTGTTGCAACAAGTAATCGAGCACATTCTGTCGGAGCTCGAAGAGAGATCATCAGTATGACCCCAAGAAATCTCCCTTACATTAGCCCTCAATTGAAGCAGAGAAGCTGATGAGATCCACAGGTGGGCGATTTTTTAACCCTTTGCACACCTTCATATCTTATCACTCGAGAAGGTCATAGCCGGTCCCTGCGTGCCCGATGCCGGGGCTATCTGCCTTAATCCAGAAATATCGTGCAACGCCAACCATATCTACTGCGGTCACGTATGCTAAGTACCTATCCAGAGAATTGATCGCCTAGGGTCCTATTGTTCAGGCACATGTACCGGCACCATACTCGAGTTCCTGGAGCGGGTAGCGGAGGGTAGTAGCAAATTAGATAAGTATCCGGAACCTTATGATCTTACGTCCGTCGAAATAACAGCCTTGGGTCCGGATATCCCTGAAATTCGCGACTACTTGACAATTCATAAAGTATTGGGATGCCTTGGGGCGAAGGTATACCACCCGGCGCCTAAACATGGAATCTTGACGTCACGGTATCCAAATACTTTATGAATGGTCAAGTAGACTCTGAGGGGGAACAACCACACAGGGTAATTTTAAATCGGAGATCATCATGTGTTCCGTTCACTACGCAAATAACCCCGAGGTCTCGATACATTACGGTATGAGATACAAGTACAGATACAAGTACAGTACAGTGGGTAAAACCAATAATGGCAGGAAGGGAGGGGGAGGGTTAGGTTGTCTATCAGAGCTAGACCATAGGGATACGTCAAAACTTTGCCTGCAGAAACAAAGAAAAAGTTAAGCATGATTTTGCTGCGCCTTATATTTATAGATCCCCCTCGTAATGAGCTTTTGAAACAGTTGCTCCACGTATATCTATAGCTTTCCCTCACCCTGCCAATCTGCATCCGTCCCTCCACAGACTATTCAGTCCATAATAATGGTCGGAACGGAGACGGAGGCCTACGATATCATTATCATTGGTGCTGGACTAATTGGCTTCGTGCTATCCCCGATACTTTCCCTTTCTGCTCCCCCACCTCGCACATTCACCCTCGAGCTGGAGATGATAACTAGATAACAACTGATCTATGAAAGATTGCCCCGGGTGAAGAGGGGATCAGCTTACTACAGGGAGTGGGGCTTTGCAGGGGGGTGCTCGGGGGAATTCGAAGGGGAGTGGGGTACTTCAATTTGATACTGAAGAAAACCGATTTATCTGTTCTTTTTTGGAGTTTAGCCTTGCTGCTGCAAGTACTATTTTTTCCCCCCTCCCCCTGTGTTCAAGAAAGGAATGCGACTTACAGTTAAACCATGTTTATATTGAGGGCAGGTCCGGACATGTTGGGTTTTTATGCCACGATCAACTGCTGTTGGAAAGTTGCTGTTTAAGGAGATTCGTTGAACAGTCCACGAAGGCTAAGATTTAGGGTGGGTTTAGACTTGTCAGTATTGACGAGATTGCGGTGGCGTTATTGCAACCTATATTCGGGATGGATGGGAGCACAGGCAGAAGGGTAAATTCCACCCGAGTAGTTAGAGCGAATCGAAAAACGGGGCCCACCAGGAAGATGTGCAAGTACTGTACGAAATGTAATTTGGAGGAGAAGGGCACCAAACTTGAGTCTTCGGACAAGCATAGCATCATTCTCTTGGGCTTTACTGTCAAGTAATTAATAGAGTGTCACTAAAGGTTCGGGTATTTATAATGCCGTCTAGATTGCGCTGAATTGGCGCATCCTCCTTCCTACACCAGAAACATGACCAGATTTTCAACTTCGGAAATTGGGATTCTGTCTACGGGGGGTTCACAGCGCTTTCATTCCTATATTTTCAGGTTCATCTACAATCCTGATGGTCCCTCGGTTTGTGGACGACTCGGGCCTAGTAAAGACGGGTTTTGGCAATTTCATTTGCTGTCAAGGAGGGGGAAGATGGAGTGAAAACGGCAGAATGTGAAATTTTGTGGAAGATGTAGGCCATTTAAAACATGGTGGAAAGAGATACTCATACGGGCAGGAACCATATATTTCTATTTTTAACGAACGTAGTTAGCATGCCCCTAGATTTAGTGATGGTGTCTGTCTTCCTTAGGTCGGGATCGAAGCCCCCCGACCATAGCCATTTAGCCTGCTGCCACGAGTTACAATAAGTGGTTGTGAGAAGATTTATTGTGCGGAGATGCCGATCATGTTTTCCCACCGTCTAATTCCGTGTTGAAGGTTCTAGATGGATGTTGATTGGATTGATTGGGATAGATTGTGGAGGTTTCGGGAGTCTGGCGGAGAGTTCAGAGGTTCAGTGGATTAGTGTGGAGGTTCGGAGGTTGACAGGAGATTCTCCAGACATGTCTTTCCTCTATTATCACGGAAGTGTGTGGAGGGAAGTGTGTAGAGGAACGGGCCGCATGCTTGGAGAGGTACGGATAGGTGTGGCAGTTCATGGAATGGTCAGGATATCTTGTTTATGTTTTACTTATACACCTGTCTTTACCGTTAGTTTAGAAACAAACAAACGAAGTTGTTTTTCCTTACCTCGCACGCTTGTCCACATCCTGTGGCGGTTCCCACACAGTCCTTTAGTTTTCCCCCCATCGCTGCGCGAGTCAATCATTGACTGCTCTACCCACACATAAGATTCCGCAACCCACTCCTTCCATTATTACTAATGATCCCCCAGTCGGCAGCCGAGGCATCGCTTCCGGCTTTCGCGACGCATCCTTCCTCGCCTAGCGCTTAAACATCGCTTGCCCCCTCGGCTTCGGAGTTCAACAATGAAATTCTACCGGTACTCGAGTATTCGAGCGCTGGTACTCGGAGCGAAAATAGTAGCTCGAAACGCAGCCGCAATTCAAGATAGAAATCTCTGCGACGATACAGCGAGCCGAGCAAGATCAAGGTTTTGTCTGGGCGTTTATTTCTCATCGGTAGGGGTGTGGCCAGCATGGACGCACCAGCTGGAATTGGGACCCCGAGCCGAGGGCATTGTCAAATTGCCCTTCCCGCTATTGTTGGGCGGCGGCAGCTGTACCCCACAGGCCTGCAGCGCTCCTTTAGCAGTGGGTGCCGGAGGAGGCGGTACGAGTATATTGACGCGGTATTCCGAATGGGCAAGAAATGGTTATTTCAAAGAGTCGCGGTACCTGATTCTATTGACGATCAAGGGCCTTGCAAGACTTGCTTCCTCCGGAAAAGTGCTCGCTAGGGAGGCGACCTTTATTATTCATAACACCTCCTTCCCTGACCCAACTGCATGCCGTGCTATTCCAAGGGACTCGGTGGGGGATAAAGGGACTGAGAATTGTTTCAGTGGAGGAAGTGAAGGTGTGTAACGACAGTGAGAGCGTCCCGACTTGACGGGAGCCGCTATATTACCGTACAACTGTTATAGACTGCAGGGAGAAAATGCAGGCAAGAGGTACAGTACAGTACGGTACGAGTACAAGTAGCTCACTGGTGGACCGGATGTGTTTGTCTTCGCCGCATGTGAGGGGCGAGATGGTTTATAGAAGCTGCGGGGGTGATTGGAGAGGTTTTAAGGGATGAATGATGTGTCTGACTTGCCTTGGTGGAGGAATTTGGGGGAAAGTGTCTTTCTTGGCTTGTTGCACTCTAAATTGTCGTATTTGTGGCGGCCGTAGAAATTTTTGGCGAGTCTTTCGTATTTACCGGTGGCACGGTAGTCCAGTTAACGATTGGGCGAACCAAAGGCTGTATTTTTACTGTTGTGCTACCTCATTCCGTGTTTGACCCCAAAGATCATTATTCACTGCAGCATCCGCGCAGAAAATTGACAGAGCATGGCACAGCATACAGGCGTAGTACAATACCGGCATCATACTCTACTATATATCCTTCCCTGCTCGACCTCTTGGTATCGCACCGCCCCTAATGCTTTAATGTTAGGCTGGAACTCCAATGCCAAGACGAGTGATTCACTATGACTTTGCTTACTGATCTATCTGTTCATTTGGAAGTGCAATTGTGTACTCGTACTTGCACAGTTATTCCAGGGCAAAATGAGCCCACCGTAAAACGAGAATGCCCATACGGAGAACCCCTACCGTATCCTATAAGAATTCTGTGGGTGTTCCTGTATCGCCGTGTTCTCGCCTTGCCGTGAGCTACTGCAGCGATGTGAGTTGTTGAGATTCCTACTCCGTTGGAATACGAGGTCGAACCGCATACCGTATCAATAGTTCCCTGACAAATCTGACATTCTTAATCCTCTCCTCCAACGAGATTCACATGAGAAACATAAATACAGGGCACATTTCTCTCTCCCGGGTCCATCAATTGCATCGTTGTTACACCATCGCCCACCTTTGTTACAGGTACAGTGCTCGTCGCGGCGCTACAGTCTGCCCCGACATCCCGAGACGCTCTTTCAAGGAATTCCTTGCGAAAGGGCAACGCTGGTAACCGTCATCCGCCATTAAAGGATATGGACCGGATGTGCTTTCCTCCCTCGTTTCCTCTGATTTTAGTTCAAGCTGATTACTTGGTCGTTTTATACCCTTTAGGCCAACCCCTCACCAAATACCGGTAATCCTTCCCCGGCTGTTTTCTTACTCTAAGTGATATCGCTTAAATAATTATACTCTGGGTTGACCATTCCTGCACGCTGAATTCACCTGGAAGGTCATCTCGCACGGGATGCTTCTCGATCTGGTCCGGTACAGAGTATATCCGTGTGAGTTTCTGGCTTCTGTCGAAGCAACTGGTGGGAGAACTGAGGGGGTCCAGTGAGGGGGATTATCATACCGGTAAACCTCAGGGTTAGGAAGGACACCCACATTTCCTTTCCTTTGATCCACTCTTTGTTCACCTTTGAGCCTTGCTCCAGAGCCCGAGCTTCCCTATCTTTACCGGCAAAGCAGGAAGGAGAAAAAGGCATTGTAAAAGGAATGTAGTGAGGTCGAGATGTGGGGAAGCCTCAGTCTACTCGTACCTTCTATACACCTCACTAGCTTCCACTGGACCCAGGCCAAGTCCCGCCACTTTCTCGACCGACAAAAAATAAATCAACGGAATCTCGAAAAACGCTGCAGAATATTGTTGATATTTTCTTCCCCGCCACAAAGCAAAGGGGGAAGAGATAGCCGAGAAAGGGATCAGCAAGTCAACTATTTGCGAGAGTGAGGAAGAATGAGGCGGACAGGCCCCCGCGTCGCTAAAGAGAGGAAATGCAATTACTGCGGCAAACTCTTCTCAAAAACAGAACATCTCGAGCGTCATGAGCGATCACACACAAAGGATCGCCCTTTCCAGTGTCAGACGTGTGGAAAAAAGTACACAAGAAAGTTTGTCTCCCAGTTTTGTTTGTTCCTCCCTGCGCTGCACCGCTAATCCCGTTGTTGTCGGACTTGGCATTTACTGATTGACCCTTCAAGTGATACTCTGCTTCGACACTCGAAATCGCACAACGGAGGGGGAGGAAGTGGACTTCACTCCTCCGTTGATTTAACTACGGGAGATATCGAAGGGGCCAAGGGAGAAGAGCCTTCTCCAGTTTCAACGTCTGCTACAACTGCAAACTTCTACTCACCGCCCATTTCTCCAAACTTTCACGAGAATACTGGTAGCTACGATGGACACAGTGGTGGGGCTGGCGATCATGGCGGCGGCGGGACCGGGAACTTTGATTCTCTGGGTGGGCTGCTGTCCGATCCCGCTAGGCGCCATGATCCCATGTCCATGCAATCCGTAGATCCGACTCTAGAGATCTCTCCACAAAACATCCCACAAGGGACTCTACCCGGACTTCATACATCTCCCTCCTTCGTTGACCCATCGCTAGATGATGCTAGCCCCCACCACCCCAATTCTACACCCTTCGTCACTGATGCGGACGGGATGCAAATTAATCTTGTTTCCACCGTAAACTCCGGTTTCGGTTCAGGAGATCAATGGGCACAAGCTTTGTTTGCCGAACCTTCCTGGCTGATCGGACAGGGCTTTGATTTCGGAGCATTAAACGCCTCGATTATTCCTGGCTTTTCCGATGTCAATGCTAACATCTATGTGGATGACGATACTGTCCCATCTGTTTTACCTCCACCAACTATAACAGCTTCTTTGCAGGAAAATCAGAGTCAAATTGCCGTCAAGTACAAGCCCCCAAGGACGAACGTAGCAAAATTGTGGTTTACGTCTATGGGTCCATCGGAAGAGAATGATGAACCGTCGAGGCCCGGGAGCGCCTCGTTGATGTCTCCTGATCGTGAAATGGTGGACGCTGGAGATGAGAATTCGGGTGTTTTTGACGAGCAATATCGACGGAGACTGTCGAATCAGATGAAGCCGAAATGGGCGGAGGAGCCGCTCCCCTCTGTAGACTTTCTGGTATAATTCTCGCCGAATTTTCGTTGACTGGAGTTAATTCGTGATAGAACCTCTGCGTGCAAATGTATTTTACAAAGTGTAGTATTCTTCTGCCGATTTTGCACCGCGCCACCTTCAAGCCGACACCCGAGAATTCTTTTTTGCTGCTCACGATATGTACTCTTGGGAGTTTATTTATTGGGTCCGCGAGCGCACGGAAGCAGGGTGAAAGGATCTTTGAAAGGGTTAACAAGGTTATTCTTGCATCAGTATGTTCCACTCACATTTCGACAGATATGTTTCATCACTGACCTTTTTGTAGTGGGAAAAGAGGCTCGTACGAGGGGCTGGGGAAGAATTGGCCTTGATACAATCTTCACTTATCGGGCAGACATACGGTCTGCTCTCAGGAGTGAGTTTTCCACTACCCGTGCAATTTGGTGATTCTGACACGCGTAGTCCCCCAGCCATCTCGCGATTATCAGTGCTTTTCACGGAACCGTTATCTCGGTACGCTTTTTTCTTGTAGCGATCGTTGACTTAATAGCCTTTACGCTTACCGAACATAGTGGGCACGGAGAGCAGGGATGTTCCAACGAAACAAGACAACGCCCTCCCCCTCTGGACTATCCGGCGAGGCCCTAGAGAAGGTTTGGCATCAATGGGTGAAGGTAGAGGAGGCGAAGAGGTAGTATTTTCTCGGAAGTTCAAGTGCAAATCACTCACGTTTTACAGGACGGTACTCGGATTGTATATTCACGATGTTGAGTTGGCAAGCATGTTCCATCACGAACCGGCTCTCCGCCACCATGCCAACATACTCCCGCTCGCTTGTTCTACCGAACTTTTCGAAGCCCCCACGGCTAGCATATGGGCAGCTCATTATCTCGCGCAGGATCCTAACGCTGTTGCTTCAACCCCCATAAAGACTTTCAAGGATTTTTCTGATAGGATATTTCCATCGTGGCCCGTTGCAAGCCCGTGTCCGATGACCGTATCTGTGCCACCTGTCGTAACAGCCGACTACACATGTATGTATACACTGTACATATCGCTCTTAAGCATCAACGCGGCAGCCTGTGATGCTCAATCGCTCGGGAACCTTCGCTCGCCAGAGACTTTTTCCTCGCTGAGCGCAGCGTTGATGCAATGGCACCGCTATTACCAAAACGCACTAAAACTCTCTCCTAACGGGCCACAACCTTGTACATTCTCACTTATGGCCTTATGGCATGCGGTCTTCCTTTACTTGCTCGTCGATATTAATAAGTTAGAGCTAGCTATTGGACGTGACGTCAATAACCCCCCTTCACCAGCTCAAGATGAAGTAGCATACGCGGTGAAATGGGCATCAACCCTATCGGCAAAACGTGCCGTGGTTCATGGAACCCTCTTGCAAAAACAATTGGCGAACACGCCATTAGATGCCGAGCCAGCCATCCATGTGCCCCGCGCACTGTTTCACACAGGAGTGGTCTGGTACTGCTGGACAAGGTTCGCGCCGCGGGTCGATGATGGGAGAAACATCCACGGGGAATGGGATGAGATGGAAATGTTGGGTGTGGATACTGATAAACTACTTGGAGTCGTGGGTAGCGGGGGCGGGGTCATCGGGAAGGCAAATTTATGCGCCCTAACAGATATGCTGAGGAGGGCGGGTCATTGGGGGATTGCTCGGAGATTTGCAAGGATACTGGGGGAGCTGGTTTTCGAAAGTGGGGGAAATGAATGGTGATATTTAGCGGAGGGTTATCGTATTTCCGAAATCACGAGTGATGCTGCATGATTCTTTTGATGTCTTGTATGATACCCCCCCCACATATGGAGATTTGTGAGAATCAGCGCCTCGAGTGGGTAAACTCTGAGGGGAAAGGAAAGAAAAAGTGAGATTGACCTCAATGGTTATATTTTGGAGAGAATCATGGCAAATCGCTAGAGGTTGTAAAACCAACTCGTGAATCCAGCGTTGTAAGTTGCGGTGGTCTTGATTTGGCAATTCACCTCTACCGGTAGGGTCCACTGAGTTGTAGTAGGAATTCCGTCTGATATTGTAGTGGTAGTGGCCCGGGCCAAGTAATTAATCAACCAACACGGATCAGTCCTGACATCACTAGATCAAGAGGCATCACGGGTCCTGGGGTCAAAATTAAAAATATTTCTACCCTTAGGGGGCGCAGGGATACACCATTCATGTATAATTGACATTCACTCCCACATGATCTCTGACTTTACCGCGAAGCAATGGTTAATTGGGGGTCTGAGTTCAACGCCAGGAGAGCAGCCAAGGCCGACGGGGAGTCGATATTGGGGTGGACAATTCAAGAGCACCCGTCTTCAATGAAGGCGAACGGAATCGGCTTCTTTCGGTCATGAGTATGCCAGCACCTGGCGTAGCCCTCCCGCACGACAACCCAGTAGTGGTAGATCTCAGCAGAAGAGTAAACGAAGACATTCACAACCTCACTCTCCGCTACCCAAAACACCTTGACACATTTTTTCAATGTGGAAGCAGCATTAGCAAATGGGCTAATACATTGACAGACTCGTTTTCGCCACCGCCGGGCTCTTCGCGAACCACAACGGGCACTACCTCAACATCACACATCTCGATCCGATACTAGAACGCTTGCGTGGGTGGAATATCCAAGCGATTGCGCACCCAATCGCTCCAAATTTCTGGCATGCCATCGGTCATGGGATTGCTCCGCCGGTGCTCGAGTTTCCGTTCGATATGACGAAGGTTATCGTCAACCTTTTCTTCAGCACTTCTAGGACTTTCCCATAGTGTTTTTCCATGGTGGGGTTCTCCCGTAAGTTACCTTTCTGATAGGGTCGCCACCTTGTGTGCGATCCCGAGGTTTGGCTGTTATGATTGACAAGAAGTGGGAATGTCTAAAAGAGTTTGTCGATGGGGAGAAATTGCTTGTTGGGGCCGATTGTAATTTCCCTCACTTTTCCATCTTACCGAGGCTGTTCTAACGAGCTGTTCCTAGTTTCCTTTCGTTTATGGACTAGGGAGGAAGGCATTATCCAAGGGTCTCAATACGCCGCGTATTTGCGGTTCAGGATCTCAGGAGGATAAAGCGTGGAGATCTGCTAGAAATATCATACCTCCGCGAGTTGAAGTGAAGATGATGGCATAGCTCCAGGGTTTTGCTCCCCTCTATCGGGCCCACGGTTTTCGGTGGGGTATGATATCACAGATATCAGGAGACTAGATTTGGGTGAATGAGGGCTTGTGAACCAGCCGAATTGCAGTGGGGATGGCATGTAATTGCATTTTGTTTGCTGTATATGGCTTTACCGAGCATAGTTCATATCTAATCCTAGAATCGAGGCGGACCTTTTCAATCTCCGGATTTCGGACAATTTCACAGTTAAAGAAAGAAATATGTCACCAAGGGAAACATGGGGATGTCGCAGTACTCGAGTATCATAGCAAGTACGTTGGGATAGGTCATCGCAGGCAGCCTTCTCATCCTCACTTGGAAACCGTGCTGTGGGCTGCTAGTCGGGTGGCAGACTTCCTCCTATAGTTGTTTGAAATCCTAAGACACCTCTGGCCAATGGTAAAGCCCTTGGATTGGGGCATACACATCTATTCTTGAAAGGCTCCTTAAAAAAAAAATCCACCGTCCTGTATAGCCACTTCCTCCTTCCACCAAGAGGAAAGAGCACGCCGGCAATCCCCCAATGCTCGGAGCTCCTATGAGGTGTCCCTGATTTACCCCGGGACGGGTTGCTGTAGCACTGATTTTTTTTCTATGCTATTCCAGCTTTGTTGGGTAATAACAGTAATTCTACCAAGTTTGGGGGCGCCATCTGTGACTTGTGGCCCGACACCTTACACGTAATGCTATTATATTATTAGTCAGCTGTCGGATCTTGAACAGGGTTGTTATGGCTGAGTTCAGGCAAGATACTTGTACTCGCATTTTGATACTCGTATACTAAGTTAAATACCTGCCCAATCTAGTTTTACTAAATCACAACGGCACGAATCATTCTCTCTTCGGAAGGTTGTACATGCATGCATATTCCGTTTACCCGAGAGAGGGGAAAGAAAAGTCCCATGAAACCAACATAATTTTTGAAGCGTTCACTACTAGCGCCCATATCGATGGATCAGAAGGTGAGAGGAGGATTGTGTCGTAATTTGCCTGGTTGTGAAGGGCACCTCCACACGGTTCAACACACCTTCAGCTCCAACGAGCGCCCCACCGAAAGATAATCACCTCTCGACCCGGATTTTCCGGAGTCTAGAAGGTGGGGTATTTGAGATCCCCGCGTTTTTACCAAGAGCTGGCAGTTCTGTTCCCAGTATACGGCCGAGGCTTCAACTACCACAGCCTCCACCGTGATTAGGAGAGCGTAGGTTCATGCTTCAAGAATATTTTTACCGTTATTGCCTTCCAGAGCGAGGGTTTTGCTTCCTCTCCTTCGCTCCTGGAAAAGACCTTCCTCGCAGACAACAAGTAGACGGGGCAAAAGACAATAGCTGCAGGAATTACCGTGTTCGGCCATTGAACGGTGAAAGCTACGTATCCCGTCCGCTCCGCGGCAGATAAGTATCCTATCGTCCGGTTAGTACTACAGTGGGGTGCCATGTAGGAATCCCGGATAATGAACCCTACTCTTTCTGACTCTTTTTGGAGGGATGGTATTTGAATCTGTACTATATAGACTTGCCAATCTGTTTTCACGTGGAGTCTGTACGGCAGTTTACCGCGGAACGCAGCGACCCCCCCCGTTATCTTCGGATCTCCCTAATACAAAAGTCATCTGAAGTCCTTGTATTCGGTTCCTAAAGCTTCCTCTATACGCTAGGGCGAAATATAATACCTGTTTTTTAACACCATCCGACTGGTTCATGGCAAATGTAATGGAGGCGGGAAACGTTCAGGGATAGAGCAGGAGTTTTGATGTTTTTATGGGAGTCCCCGCTACCCCGGATCAATTATAAAGTGCTTGAATATATTCACACCAAATTCCCGGTTCTGCTCTCAGCCGTCGGTAAGCAAAGATACACCCGAGAATGAAATATATTATCCTAGGGACTGATTAGTGATGCAAATTTACCACATAACTTACACTCCCCGTTACTTTCCCCCAAGTCACCATACCGTGAGTATTTCCTCCCAGGTCTACCCGGCTTATCTGAGGCTTTGGTGGGCAGTGTAGAACCAGAGCTTGGGAAGAGGATTTGTCAGAGATTCTGAGCAAGGCGCGGCCGAAAGTAGAGCAGACCCGGTAAGTTCGTGCGATATATCTTGGCTCGACGTGAAGATAGTCAGTCAGTCTTCCGAACCCCATCTACCGGCATTCGCAAGTTAGTAGCTCCGGAAACCCACCTTCTAACAATTTCCTCCAGCATCATTTAGTTTTAGTCCATTCAGCCTTATGAAGTGGTTCAAGCTGTCGTGAAGGTGGTGGCATCGCCTCTCCAATAAAATTGAAACATGCGACTGGTGAGGATACTAGCCTAACCCGGGTATCGAGACCTACGTGGTGAAATATTTATTATAAAAGCAATGGTATGATATGATGCAAATAAAACCCAGGAAGTCATGAAATCTCCGGCACCTTTACAAAAAACACCGTTCCCTGGGGTCACCCTGCTTTCCATAGTTCAGCGAGCAGACCTGAAGTTTGCCATTAGCTCATTGAAATGGCGCGCTCAACCGGGACCTTGAGGGTAGCCGGTTCCCGGATCAAGGAATCTACACAGCACCTGCTGCATCCGATGTTTACGACGGGTAATATGCAATATATCTTTCGGGATTACGACAACCATAGATACTTTTAAAAGTCTGTGAGACCCTTTCCGACCCTCCAATTTTAATCAGAAACCTAAAAATTCGTCTACGATTTTTTTCCTACAGTGGTTAGGCTGCCAGCGCTCCTGTGTCGTGCTCCCTAAAATCCCATCCCCACTCCAGAAGCCCTCGCGTCAAAAGAGGAATATACCATACAACAAAATATAACCCTAGAATATCTTCACCATTACCAGGACCTTAGCACCTACCCTGGATGTTGCAAGAATTGGCGGTCTCAACTCCAGAATGCTCCGAAATCTGAATTCCCCCATGTCTGCAAGGCGTATATAGCATATCCGGGACGTTTTGCCACCCTGAGAGAGCGATTGTAGGTGTTTCCGAATAACAATCGATCTACGATACCAAGCTTATAATCCAGACCTATAATTCACAGGTGAAGCCGTGAAGGTTGCGCATCTCCGGGGCCATCAGTGCAGCGCTCCGGAGCTGTTCAACTGCAAACCGGGGTATAGACCCTTCACTCCTTTTTCCATTCATTTGGCAAAACGTGAAAGGCCTGTGTCCCACAAGGTGCCAACTGTGGCAGAGCAGGCGAAGAGGAAAGTGCGATACTAGAATGAGGGGCCCAGCTTATATGCACGGGTACACCTCGCCAGATAATAAAATTCTGCCCCCAATATTGATTGGAGAGGACTATTCCTCCCGCATACCGGGTGAGGCCGATTTTTCCAAATATGAGTGTCAATGAGTGATACACGGTGACCCAGCACAAGAAAATTGAGAAGCATGATTGCCAGATGTGTACGGCCATGGAGTAATGAAAATTTCGCATCCCGTCCGGTCTGCGGTAAACAAGTATTGCGTGGTATACAGTGGGTGATCATGTGGGAATCCCAGATGCTGAACTCTCGTGTTTCTCTTTTTTTGTTGCGCTTTGAGGTCCAGATGTTTTGCTGGAGACAAATGGTGATGTGCCCTTTTCGGAGTTTTGTAGTTGCTTGCTTGTGCCTTCACCCTGCTCACTTCGGAGCGTCTCACTTTCCCACCCAAGCAAGCTTTTTCAGCTTGCTCGTCCTGATTTCACACCGGGAACTAACTTAGCTCTTTCACCAAGTTGCTCACACAGCAGTTTGCATATATCATCAACCTTTCATAAGAACTTTAGGTACGAAATCCGTAACACTTGGCAGGGCCACTACGGCAGCCTAATTGGTCGATAAGGCAATAGGAATTTCAATTCGGAAGGATACCCCCCCCCCATGCCAACAAATGAGGACAGGACGGGCATGACCCTGAAAATGCGATACCCAATTTCATCAGTAAACAAAATTACTTTCAACCTCCGCGCGGCTGCTACCGCAACGTCTTCACTGAATTCTCTTCCACACGGGAACCCTCAAGACGCGGTGGGTCGTTTCGATCGACCTGGTGATAAGTGGAAACTCTTGACACTTGGTAATGCCTCAGGTGGCATCACCCGACTCAACAGCTATAAGGGCGATCAGACATGTATTAGCAAATCAGCGGCAGTGAATTAGCGCAGGTTCGGCCAAAAGCAGTGGGGAAAAGTTACCCCCCAGGTATATCTTGACTTTTACGCAACGGCATTAGAGTGGTTTTCTCTTGTCCTTTGAAATGTTTTTTTTTTCTGCAGTGCGAGCCACTTAGACTGCCGTATCATAAGCTTCATTAAACGTCGCTAGAAGCGCGGCACCCAGTGGAAAGTCAGAACCTCGGCGGCGGTCCACTCAAAATGAAGATATGATAGGTATACAAGTAACTACTTTCACCGACCTCATCTAACTCCCTTGACGCGCGTA
This sequence comes from Tuber indicum, assembly GCA_006112555.1. NCBI lineage: Eukaryota > Fungi > Ascomycota > Pezizomycetes > Pezizales > Tuberaceae > Tuber > Tuber indicum. Next base: position 908,113 of record VBSK01000181.1, on the reverse strand, counting down.
TCATAGTTTCCATCCCTTGGTCAGTGGCGCAGATCATACCCGAAACCCACCAGCATATCTAACCCCCCCCCCCCTAACCAACCCCATACAATCCCCGCCGCAGCCCGGGCAGGCGGACCACCTGTAAAAGCGCTACCGGTAGCGGGAGTGAATTAAACATAAATTTGCTCAACACCCTCCATCGTCCAATCAGATCTCCATTCCCAAGCGCCCCGCCCAAAGGTTCGGTCCAATGCCATCACCAGGCCTCACTCGATTTCGGTTCTCAATTTCGTGCTACGAATCGAATAACCGCCCGCAGTGTGCCCGACCGTAGCCAATAAGCATAACGGCGGATGATAAATTAAATAAGTGCACAAATGAGGATCCAGGGTCCTGCCGGTGTGCCGCCTAGAAATCTCGTGACGCAGAGCATCCCCGAGGGATGATTGGTGGCTGTACTTTGTACGGATGGAATGTAGAGGCTCGGTGGCTGGGGATACAGATAGCGGAGGGTATTGGGACGCATCAACCACTTTGCTTTAACGTCGTATGGTTCTCGTAATCCGCCCATCCCGGCGAGATTCAGGCCATTGTGGTAAGCCGGGGACTTTTGATCCTAGTACACGGCGGAGTAAGATTGTACTATACTCGTACAGTACTCGAGTAGTAAGGCAGCGAAGTAGAGCATGCTCTGGAAGTGTAAATGGAGGTATGCTCGTGCTCGGGAGGTCTACGAGTACTTTACCATGCTGCTAGGATGCGAAAGAGATGGGGTGCTGTTGAAATTTTCTTTGGGAAAGTTGAATTACCGTTCCGGTACCGTGCTGTACCGGTACTTGCTCGGGACCTCAGGTGTCGATAACATTCTACTCGTAAATTCTATCGTAGCTTGTCGATTTCCTGCCAGGATGTGATTGCTTACAGTATCCTGCTACGGTACTAATTTATGGAAAAACCCTGCATAAAACACTCTCCCTCTCCCTTTCCGGAAGCTCGGCGAGGGAAGGGGAGCTGTAAGCTCGCTACATTTCACCGCTGCATTCGCAAAGCATAATTACCAAATTAAACCATATTTTCTTCCCTAGCTTCCTATTTCACGAGTACAGTACTTGTATCCATTTCAAATTCATTGCCACTGGCACCCCGGACCTACCAGAAAGCGTAGTTGCGAACAATGCACGAGCAAACAAAACTTTCCACTGGCACACATCCCTGCCTTCAATCCGCTAATATACCGGCAAACTACATCTTATCGTGCCGTTGCTTGCTCAGCTGGGTACTGTACCATACAAGCTCCGCCAGAGGTTCGAAAGGTATGATACGTACTGCTTGTGGCTTCCTGATGGCCTTGTATTAGTATTTTCGGTGCTCGGTTATCATACGGTTCTGGGTATTTCCCTGGAGTGATTGCTACTTTTCAACCCTCCCTCGGCGGGGGAGATTAGGGTTGAGAAGAAAGATGCTGGTCCTTCTGAGCGGGATTGGGTCTAGAGGGTTATTACCTGTATCATATGATATCAAACGGATTAAGAGGTACTCGTAGGGTTGGAACGCTTCGTAGGATGCGGAGTTGCTTGGTCCGGTAACAGGTTGCCGGAATTGGAGGAGGATGATCCCGATGAGGTGGGGTGGGTTCTATCAGGACCACCGTGGGTAAATTAATCTACTATCATACTACATGTAGTATCGTGCTTGTAGCACAAGCAACATAATCTTTTGCTTCAAACGGGAGTCAAGTAATATCAAAAGACCTCAATAACTGGGGCGTTTCAAATTAAAAAGTGGATTTTTTCGGTAACGAGTAAACACTGGGAGTTGGACCCGGTTACTCCATTGCGTTAGCCAGCGATATCACCATGTTTCCGGCATCATAGCATATTTGAGTGCACCAAGGTGACTAGAGGGACAAGTGCTCGAGTGTAGGATATGCCCGGTCTTGCGGGTACAAGTACCAGAAAGTCTCAAAATTAATGAAATCCCATAGACGAGTAACTTTTGGCTAGATTATTTTTGGTGTGTGTTGTACAATACTGTTTTTTACTCTGTTTTCCCTATTCTAATCTAATCCTCCATTTGTCTTCGTGTATGATACTAGTCTCTGAGTTGTCGTAGGGTTCTGTTAGCCAGAGCTCTGTGCTTCTTTTGGACCCCCCCGCCTCTGTATGTGTGCGCTGAGGGTAGTATGATACTCTAGTATGGTATCGCAAGGCGCAATGACTGGATTAGCCATTTTTATGTGTGCCAAGTTTACATGAAACAGCTAATAAGGCCATGCACCAATTAAAATACAATGTGGTATTTTTGAAAAAATATATCTTATTTCCTGATGCTCCGATAAGAGTTTATCGGTACGGTAGCTCTAAGGTGAAGGGAAATTTCGTAGTTATGATACACAGAAGGAAGCACGGGGACCAATGGTTGAGGAGGAGCGAAAATAAATTTGTTGCGAAATATGGTATCATACCAGTCATGACACTTTACTTGGCGACATATCTATTTTCATCGAATAGTTCTCCCGCTACCTTCGTCTCTCCTTTGCTAGGGACGAGCCAAGGGGTACTCTCTGCTTACCCATCACCTTCAATTTTGCTTTGGAGTTTACCTGTTTTAAGTAAATTTATCAAGATATAAGCTGTTTCGAAAAAATGCTGCATTGTATTTTTATTGGTACATGCCAAACACGGTCTAGAAGCGGACTAAAAAAGTATATGCTTTTCCAACATTTTCAGTTTTGAAAAAACCCCTGCTGCACTGCTAATTGTCACAACAAAATACCCTACCAATCACAACACCTACCATCGCATTCCGTTCTATCCGATCCCCCGCCGAGTGTCCCAAGTGAACCATAGAAGCCAGAAATAACCACAACTCACCCAAAACAAGCTTTCGGGGAGGCAGAAGAAAAGAAGAAAAAAATACCCCCAAGCGGGCACATCACTCCCCAACCCTAATTCAGTGGAACGGCCGGGTATGATACCCGAATTTGAAGTATCATACCCGCGCCGATGGCGTATACTGTAGTGCCCAACGAAGGCTTTTCAAGGCCCACAACTGCGAGCTATCACTTCACTACGGGTGCTTACTGTACTCGTAACGGTGCAAGGTGGGTAGGAGCAGGGGCTATCGCATCGCATCGTATCGCTCCTGGAAAGCCATGAATAACTACCGCCCTTTACGCCTCGGGTGGCTCGGATCTGGGGTCCTTCATGCCCCGAGAAGGCTTCGAGCGATACGGTATACGGATTCAACTCTAAACCACCTTCCTCCAGCGCTCTCGGGCTCTAGACTCCGCCTACCCGGGAGTAGTAATACTGCCCACTAAATGCATGGAATCTCACAACCCATCGCGGTCTATGAGTACAAGTGGCACAAACAAGTAGCGGAGTGAGCCACGCCGCTCTTTCCCATTTTGCCCCGGCGGTGTGGCGCGAGGATTCTGCGATCCTGGGATATCGGGGTACGGTAGGGTATCGGCCTACCGTATTGACAGGCGTGGTAGCGAGGGTGTTGTGCTGTTGGTGGGCACTGTACTTGTACGAGTATAGTAGGATGCCGATAGTGCTCGATTCTACAAGTACTAGTACGGTCTGCCTGGCTGCGTGTTATGGACGAGCTAGGGTAGTTCCTGCACTGGTGGTAGCGCAGGGATGTTCTCGACTGTGCGCGTTTCAGGATTACGGAAGGGAGCAGCACAATGGGGAAGTATCCCTTACCCGTACGGTAGTCTGTCGGGCGCTGCTCCCAAGAGATCTGGTTAGGAAAATAACGAGATCTGGAAAGTATCCTTCCTTAACTACCGTACCGTAGGGGTAAATTACGAATGAGGGAGCAGTACGAGTATGGGTCCACAACACCTTCTACCGTGGTACCGCACAGTACTACCACCAGTAACTTACCACGATATCCGACTTGCCCAACTCCACAGTATTAACACCATCACATTTCGCATTTTGGGGTGGGTAAGGTAGTACTGTAGTAATAACATCTTTCCATAACTCTACAACTCGAATCCACCGGGATGCAATCCGTCGTGGGCTTACGAGCACGCTGGCGTGTTTACCCACGCACAGATCATCCAGGCCTATCCACAGCAACACGGTAGCGAGTGGACCCCAGAACGGCCAAAGAGGGTTAAGATAGGATGAAAGAAAGGAGTGGCTAAAGAATCAAGGGTGGAATTTGTCGTGAACTGTACTGTAGAATGCACGAGTACCATACTTGGCGCTTTTTTAACGTCTTCATGCTCCAAGTTACGGTATGATAGTCCCACAAAGTTTGGCACGGTGAAGAGAGAATGGGATGACTAATTGCGGGGATGGTGGACGGATGGTAGCGCCAGATTCCGAGTGCTCGTACAGTATTCTGTTTTGTGGTGGTGGGGGACGGAGCCTTTTTTCCCTCTCTCGAGCATTGTGGTTTTGGCGAGGAGGGAGGGAAAGGGGTGAAGGAGGGGGCGCTACGGTTGGGGCTGTTCAAATGTGAAGCATTTTGGGGGTGTTTGAGACAACGCCATTGCTATCGCATCGATATTCTCAAGCGGGGAATTTCTGTAAATAATCCCAACAGGTACTTGTAAGAGATACCCAAAATACTGGGGCCTGCCAGAGCCTGAGGGTCGGGAATACATACAGGATGGGGCTAGGTACTGTACTCGTACCGTCGGACAGCGGGTACGATGCCAATAAACATCTTCCCTTCACGGTATGAAATTCCCGTACCGCTACCGTACTTCTCATCCCTCCTTTCCATCCCCATTCTCGCCTCCACCACCAGTCACGGACGAGCGAGTGTAAAAGTGCAAAATCGAAGATCAAACGACTAGTGCCAAGGTATTCGCTCAAATGCAGGTACCAACGTTATTTGGCGCCGACACTCTCGCAACCGTCCAATAATCGCGGTTTCAGAGCCTCCCATTGAAACGCGAAAAAGAGGCCCATTGTGGTGATAAGGGAAAAAAATTAATTTCATCTGTGCAAGTGGAAACGTGAAAAACGTGACACCTCTTGCCAGCCAATTATCTCTCTGATTCTCTAGGGCGCCTGTGCGTTACATTTATTTTAGCCGTTTTCCCTGTCTACAAGTATGAGCACAGTACTAGTACAAGTACAAGACGGGGCTTGGTAACGCCAAGTATTCAGGGACCGGTTACCGGGATGATGTTAGGGTTGGTCTAGCTCTCTACTCGTACTGTACGAGTAAGCTTTGCTCTGCTTGCTTGCTTACCCTACGAGTACTCGTACTTGCTCGCCCCTTGTGAGGCATCCCGTGTAGGGGGTTACTTGAGACACTTTCCCTTTTCTAATATTGCTTGGTGATGATTGGGCTGCTGGCTTTATTGTATTGCTTTTCTACTCTGCCCCCATGAATCTGGTCTGATCCACTGCCTTGCCTGGAATGCACTGTTTGAGGGGTATAAACTCTACCCTCGCCCCTCCTCCGTCTTGTCTGCCCTACGTTCCCTATTCCTGCAGAGCAGAGCATTTGATCGCCGCGAGTGTTTTGCAGGTTCATTACGCTATTTCATTTTCTTTTCTTCTTCCTCCCTTCCTTTGATCTTCACTTCTTTTTGTTTATTTATTTTTCAAACCCTTTTTTCTTTTTTCTTCTTTTCCCTTTTCTTGGTGGTCGTTTGGTCTGAGATATTTGGAGATTTTTTACATAGCTTGAACCCTCTGTCGGGACGCATCCCTTTACCAGCCAACCCAGGCCACAATCAACCTCATCACATTCCTTCTAGTCGGGGTCGGTTCGCTGTGCGTCGATCTGTCTTTCTTTACCGTCAATTTCTTTGCCTCTACCTGTTTGATATCCCCTTTCCGGATCCTTTTATTTTTTTTTGGTAAGTTTCAGTCGTCCCCGAAATTCGTGAGTTGGGGTATCATAATAATTTATCGGGAATGCTAGACCTCGGTGGCTAGTAAAAGAATAGAATAAACGGATACCCCGCCATTCCCTTTAGTGCATACATATTTACCCGCCGTTCGACCACGGCTCAAATAACCAATCTATCGCAAAAATGAAGTTCTCAACTGCAATTCTATCGTTCCTCTCGCTCACCGCCCTTTCATTGGCGGCACCCCATGGAGGTCACGGCGAGGGCAGGGGGTCTACGAGCACAAATCCAAACCAACCGAAGGTTTCGCAACCGGCTGGTAACACGGGCAACAGCTCACTCGATGTTTCAGACGAGACTCCGGGCTCTGGTGGAAGCTACAATGTCCTCGTTGACGACTCCGACCCGAGAACGCTCGACGAATTGATTGAGGAGATGGGATTGACGAAGGACGATGTGAAATATGTTTACGATAACTCTGCGTTCAAGGGGTTCTCCGCAAACATGTCGAGTCACTGTGTTAGCAAGATGAACATCATGACTGGTCTTAAGATGTTTGAACTGGAGATGGAGGTCCAACTGCATGATACCCTTCCGGGAACTTGGGGGCTGAAGAGAGTTTCTCAGTCCAGTACCGTATCAACGGCGGGCAAGGACATCTCTGGCTTCGATTTCGGGAGCTATAGTTTCAGCGGCGGAGCCGATAGCCTTGGGAAGGGTGTTGATATCTATATCGTTGACACTGGCGTTAAGTATGTTCCCCAACCCTACATATCAACTGGCGTAGACTGATAGGTGACAGCGTCGACCACATCGATTTCGATGGCCGCGCAACCTTCGGCTTCACCTTTGACGGCAAGAAGACTGACGACCAAGGCCACGGAACCCACTGCGCCGGGACCGCTGCCTCAACCACCTTTGGTCTTGCAAAGGCCGCCAATATCATTGCCGTCAAGGTGCTTTCCGCTGGCTCGGGTTCTTCCTCCGATATCCTCAAGGGCATCGACTGGGTCATCACCAACCATGAAAAGCGCCAGAGCTCTCCCGACTTCCGCGGTTCCGTTGCTTCCATGTCCCTTGGGTCTGCTACCCGCTCTGCAACCCTCGACGAAGCAGTTAAGCAAGCATCCGCTGCCGGCATTCACTTCTCTGTCGCTGCCGGAAATGAGAACCAGGATTCTTGCAATTCTTCTCCCGCTGCTTCGTCCTTGGGAAGCGACGTTCTCTCTGTCGGTGCCATCAATGTTCGAGACCAGAGGAGTTCATTCTCCAACTTTGGTGAGTGCGTGAGTGTGTATGCGCCCGGTGAACAGATTACCAGCACGTGGGTTGGGCCGTCGAACGATGTTATCAATACCATCTCCGGGACCTCCATGGCTTGTCCTCGTATGTTTCCTCTTCCTAATATAGTGCTCTGTGTTTCTCTCATACTGACTATTCCTAGACGTCACTGGCCTCATCGCATACTACCTAGGTCTCGACCAGTCCCTGAAGACTGACACCGCCGCAATGAAAACCAAGGTCACCTCTACGGCCCGCCCGATCACCCTGGACAAGAGCGCTTCAACCGGCGACCCGGGTATCCTCATTAACAATGGGATTCTCAAGCAGTAGATTTGAGCCCAGTAGTTTGAGTGATTCATACCTGGTTGGTTGTGTTGTCAGGCATTCCGAGCGTGCATAGCGGTGTACTTGTAGCTTTTTTCTTTGTTTTGCATTTCTTTCGATTGGTTTTCTGTTTGATTTATTTGTAACAATATTGCATTTGCATTTATCGATGGGGTAGTGTATAAAATGAACGATCCGGTGTCTGGGAATTTTCTCGTGGTTTGGTCAGATGCTTGCAAGGTGTGGATTAGGGTAGAGTATACGTACTCGAGTATTTCTGATGCTGGAGTGAAAGATTATTGGTATATCTATGATAACGTTTTTTTTCCGGTAAATTTAGTTCTTCGGTGGGAGGTCCACTGCTGATCTGGCCGCGTACACATTAGTCTACCCCGCTTAACCCTTGCCTTACGTCATCCCCTGTCCCGTGGCGTGTGTAACTACGATTCTTGGCTTTGATACTCCTTTCATCGCATAAACCGGCACTCCGAAACCGACGTTCAAACGACGCGTACTAGGATGACCTATCAACGACCCCAGCAAAACTGTACACACTGGGACATGCTGTGATTATCAATACAATCACCGTTAGCAAGCTCTCGATCCTTCGATTTTTTTAAATTTTTTATCCCATAGATTTCAGGAGGCTGCTGGCCCGCAAGAACTGTTCACGAAGGCTGCTAGGGTATTTTGGCTGGCACGTTATCTACACGTTGCGCCTAGAGTTCAACCTCCAAGGCTCCTCTGGACCGCCCAAAAGCTATCCGTCCAATTCCACATTCCAAGTCCCAATAACTTGCGCCCGGTTTCTCTCCCTACATGTATCCGGGGTGACTGCTTCTGGTGCGGGGGTGCTACCGTACACCGTTTGGGTGCTTTTTTGCGGTGCTTCTCCCTGAAAAGCTTGTTCCTGGAACATCAGGCTGTGGACACTATCGGGGTATGGGTTACAGACTGTTTAGTAAATCTAGGCGCACACTGAAAGAGGCCCACTCACCCAAGAGGATGCAGTTTCGAATATAATTTGTGGGGGCAGCTTTCTGGAAGAAAGATTTACCGCATCGAATAGCACATATTTTCATGACGCTAGTTGTAATGCTGAGCATCCCCTGCTCTCCCGAGACGCTAAGAGTGGGTTACTTCCTAATAGACACGGGGTAGCGGCTTTGGCCATACTATTACGACTTGAAAAACCCACCTCGACCGGTCGCTTGGTATGATATTATAGTAGGTCTGGGATTTGGAGATGAGTAATCAAGCTATACCTGTATGCTACTAGTAAATACCCTGTGCTGTTTCTGCCAGGTAGGCGTTAAAATGGATAAGGGCGGAGTCGGAGCCGGGGTTGCGGTGGCCTATTGGGGGTTATGATCAACGTGGTTGCGTATCATATCATACCTTGCCAGTTTGGATACAGTATTGGAGGGGGGGCGTTGTCAATCATGTACTCTCACTCGTGGGACATTCCTAAACTTGCACTATTTACCAAGTGCGGGTTTGGGCTTGGTGTGTTGGGCCGTGTTCTCCAGCGTGAAACTTATACCGGGCCCGGGGGTAGGGGTTGGGTGCTTTTGTGAGGGGGTCTTGGTTCTTTGTTGTATAGGGCTGCCAAAGATATAGTCTGGGTGTTTGAGTTCTCGTGATGTGGGGTTTTTTGGTACGATACCGAAATTGAGGGTGGACTGGGGTGGAGGATTGAAAGGGGTGTGCTCATTTATGGCGGAACGTGGATATGGTGTCCACTATGAGGCGAGCTAGTCCACAGGCTTCTATGGGGCGAGCTGCTCGAGGTGAAGAGCCCTCACTTGCCAAAAACCCGGGTTTCTCAGGGATATTGAAAGCCTTGCGCGTTAGCCTGGTTTAGTGATGGACACGGTCAGATCATGATCGATCACTATCTATATTATATAATAATATTATTATTATGTTCTATCTCGCCGGTTAGGCGGATTGCTTGACCAAGAAGCTCAATTCACCCGGGGGATATGATACTGAGCAAGTACTTGTATTTCCGTCTCCCTGACCATGTTGTTTTGTAAGAGATGTCCGCTTTACCTATTCTGTTTACCAACTCGATTACAGCTCTTAACTTGTATCATAGTTTATTCATCTAAAATCTTTGTATTTGCCTATCTTGGTCAAAGGAGATAGTAGCCTGGTTAATAGTAGTTAACTAGTCAGAAAATTAAACCGGTTACTAGATACTAAATTTGAATTCCATGAGAAACAATTTCTCACCTCTTCTAAGCTTTTCCTGATGCTCGACTTTGAATATTAGTACTGTTATCTTTATTTGAAACTTGATGGATGATTAGAGTAATGCTTTCCTACCGGACTATTATCTTGCCTCTTACACTTTGGTAGGATGCTTTCAAGTATTAGTAACTTGAACAAATATTTTTTTTTAATAATAGCTATTATCTCTGTAGAATGGTGATACAAAACAAGTAGTTCGAGTTGATTGATAATTTGTAGTTGAACTTGAATAGTTATTTTTATTTTTTACGGTTACTCTATCCCCTAGATATCTAAAACCAATTGGCATATTTTTATTGAACTTTGCCGAATTCTTTTTCTGTTACTCGATGCATATTCATTAATTCTTATTTGATGAAGGATATAATCAATTAATATTATTATCATACACTTTTTTTATTTTTTTACTGATTTAACCCACGATCTGTTCGTTTTTCATTATTGAGCCCATCGCTAGCCTGGCTTGAGTCTCCCTCGCCCTGGGAATAAGGGGTAAAAGTGAGGGGCTAACTACGCTAGGGGACTTTGGTATCGAGGCTAGTATGATACTGGTAGGGGACATGGAGGTTACCGTACTATGATAAGTCGATGTGGGTACGCCATAGGCACAGTGGAGGGAGGCGGAGGGATTGCACAATAGTATATCTGGGGACTGAGGCCGTGATAAGCCATGAGAAAGCTTACAAGAGCTAAACCGGGTATGAGCAAGGCGATGAGAGGCCGGACCAGGAGAACTGTAAATAGAGTCCTGGAGAATAGAAACCCTGTGCTTCGCTGGGAGGATAATCAATAGAAATCAACGTCTGATACGAGTGATGATATATGACTCCCCGAAAAACTTTAGCCTGATAGAGCCTCTCTCCTGTTAGTCATGCGAACCTGGCTGGCTCGGGCCCAAAGGCCCGGATCGCCCCGAACAGGCTCATGCTAAGCGGTGGTGCGTAGGTACCGAGGCTGTCTCTAGTTAATATCATATATCACTCTTTACGAATTGCTCAACTCTCGTAAGGGGGTCCAAAGGACCGCCATTGGAAATGAATTGTGTCTCAGCCACTTTTTTCCACTGAAATACTTACATGGCCCCTCCACCCCGCCTTGAGCACTACCAACCAGACAGCAGACTTAGAAACCAACCAGAAGCCGGCTACCCATACGACAATACCGAGCCTGGCCCTTGTACTATTTGTTCCATCTATTATCTCCGATCGGAAGGGTGTGCTTGTGCTGCGCTGTGCAAGGCACTATCGTACTAGAATCAATCAGGCGGTCCAAGAACTGAACGGAAATCGGGTGGGTTGAAACCGGGTACTGAGCACCCTCCGCGGGGTTTGTAGTGGAAGAAACAAAGAGGAGGAGTTAACTTCTGTACTATCCAGTTGTTCTTATTTGGCTTCTGTCATCGTTACCGATTCGAGATGGAATAACCCCCTCTCAGTACATCTCTGGCCAGATGACTAGAAGGTTGATCGCAAGTGTCCGGAATCATGCTCGGGTATGTATGATGTGTTTGTTAAGATAGCACTGGGGTCTTGCTGGTCTTTAAATGTTGTCACTTAGGTTATGATACTGGGATACTCGATTTGATGGGTTAGGTTGGCTTACGCTGACATGGATATCGGAAGTTTACATATTTCTTGTAGTCAGGCATTCGAACGGTAGGATTGCTTAAGGTGTCATATATTGAGAATTTAAACCCAGAAATCAACCAACGGATCTCAAGAGAGCGAAGCGAGAAAGAAAAAGAGGCTTCAGGTGCCATTGTACTAGTTCTCTGATCCCGTCATACCCCCCCCCCCGGTTAACCCCGTATCCAGTGAAATTATATCGCACGACATCACCCACCGCTAACCCCCTGCTCATCACATAACCTCACTAACCTCTCCTCCAACTTCTCCATCATCCCAATTCTACTCCTCCCAGCAACCGTCATGATAAACCACCTCATGCCGAGCGGGCATCTATAAGCTTTAAACCGCTCCTTAACAGTAACTCCTCCAACGGAGTCCTCGACCCAGATTAAGCTTCCGGTAACCACTCCCATGCCGGATCTAGAGGTGCTTAGAATACCCATGACTCCGTCTGGCTCCGAGAATTCCGTGGTGAATGTGGACGACATTGTCAACCCGCATGCTAGCGGTATAGGGAAACGTTCGGTTATGGTGTATATATCGCTACCACCATCTTCGCTGTCGGAGCCTCTGTGTGGTGGAGGTTGTGGTGGTGGTGATGAGGGGTGGAAAGACTCGATGAGCGGGTTTAGGGTGAGTAGGTTCTCGGGGGTTTGTAGGAATTTTACGAGGGTGGCTAGGGTGGGGGTTTTAGAAAGGAAGATGGTGGAGGTTATCGTATCTGGGGTTTTGGAGATAGTTATCATGATGGGTTGGTTGGGTTGGTGCCGGTATGTTGGTTGTGGTGTGGCGTTGTGTGATGAGTGAATTTGTGTGGTTGGGGACGGAAAAGGAAGGAGGGGGGATGCGGTGCGGTGTGTAGCCCGTAGTGTGCGAGATGCGAAGGGAGGAAGGGGCGGAGGAGGAGGAGGAGGAGGAGGAAGTTTGGGCAAGACAGAGAGCTTGGACTATGCTTTAATACAGTACGGTAGGGGTATAAAAAGGTTGAGGATTTTATTGACAAGCAATGGCATGAGGATGGGCATAGAAATGACGGTTTGGCAATGAGTTAGGACGGGGGGATGAGTACGGCGCGATCCCAGAGCTGCCATGCTATGCTCACCGATCGCTCGTGGACTAACTTTGCTGTAATTTTGAGTGTCGCGCGAGCATTCCCCGTCCTTCCTGATCAAAAGGCAGGGCTTCTCACCAGTGCCGGGCGTCCTGTAGCACTCTCAATACGGAATCACTTCTCAGCAATATGGTGCAAAGCGTCTAAAGCGTGTATGATACTTTACCAAGGTGGATGCACCCATGCGATGTTGTATTTGTAAAGGGTAAAAGGGTTCTAAGGAGGGAAAATGAGTTTGGGATGTCCAACGTTCAACCCTGGTCCGAGGTGAGCTTTTTTCCTATAATAATAATATTATTATAATACAATTATAATTTCCAAATTCAATAATTATTACTCGTACTATATTATGAAATAACTTAGTATGACATTAAATGTGGGTTGACTGGGGCAAGTGTTTGGGACCAATCTCAGTAGCGTAAAATATTAAAAAAAACCAAAAACTGGATATAGATATTAGATTAGAATTGAACATTAGGTTTCTGAAATTCATTTTCCGTATTCAGAACCCTTTTCGGATACAGGCATTACAGTACTGTAATTTACACCTTATAGGTGCTATAAGCAATCTGAGCCATCAACCCCATTATGACCTTTTCCTTCTGTGAGCCCTCCTGGGAAATCAACCACAAAAGGATTTAGGATCCTATCGCTAACCCGGCATCCTCACGCATTGAAGTGAGCCTACCTTAGGCTTACAAATATTCCCAATTCCACCTTCAGCCTCAAACTGCACTTTGGCTCTAAGCTATGATAACACTGCTTAAGTGTCTTCTTGGGTGGGAAACTTCGTCTTGGCACAGAATAATAAGCAATCAAAGAAGCTCAGTCCCTGTACGAGCAAATTTACTGGGATCATACCGCACTCGAGCGCATACCGGTTTGATCGGATAAACATCAGCCCTAACCCTCCCCCCGGGGGGTTCTTGCAAAACGGCCGTTTAACCGCTCCTAAAACCTAGTCTCGTTTTGCTGTATCATACCAGTATCGTGCCCTTAGGCGTTGCCAGCTTCGTACATTGGAGCGCTCCGGAGGCTCACCATCACAGCAGATGGAGGGTCTTTCGATACCACTGATTGGATGGGCATTATTGCAGTCCTGTTTCGGCGGAGATCTCGGCCTTACAGCGACACCGATGTTTCTTTGCGGGCAGTGATACTGTGGATGCTTCTGCCGCGCTCAAATGTTTCCGAAAGGGATATATCGCACTGTGCTCTGTACGGCAGCGGATAGGGCCATAGAGTGAACGAAACACCGGGTGCCATGTGGTATGATACAGTACCGTACATCTTACAGATACCAAGCACACGATACAATAGTCTTTTAACCTCGGCAGCGGGAAGAAGCCTCCTATTTCAGGTACTCGAGTACAGTACCGGTGCCCCGTATGATCAACCCAAACACAGGGGGCAAAATTTGCATGGCAAATCGTGTGTGCACACCCCAGCTCCCACACCAGATCCAGATTCAAATGTTCTACGGTACTACCTTCATGCCGGATACCTGAATGTTGAATTGGGCCTTGTCCGAACTTGGCACGGAAGGGAAAAGAAGCGGGCGTAGTCTTACGCCACTACCGTTTGGGGGAAAGAGTGGTGCGGGGAGCTTGTCGATATCGTGATCTCTGAAACTCAACTGTAGGCACCACTAAACGCTTCTCTCCTGAGCCGATGTTTGCACCGATTGCCCAAACTTTTATCGAATCTTGCTGAGAAATTGGGGCATTACAAGCGAGGGGCAAAGCAATTGTCCTCTTCCAAGAGAGCGGACGCGGTTCCAGGTCCCAGGCACAAAGTTGTATGGCACTCGTACTCGAGTACAAGTTCATGAGTCTTCCCCTCATGAGGCTCACCTCCCAAAGGGAACAAGAAGAGGGAGAAAAGAAAAGAAAAACTTGTTACAAACCCAGAAGGAAAGAAAGTAAAGGGTAGTAGCCGAGCAACCCCGGGATTTGTGAAGCGAGACCTAAATTTACCTGCCAAAAACGCTTTCCTCCCCACCAACTACTCGGGTACCGCAGCAGCGATATGTGGGAGGGAGGGAGGGAGGGTATTTATGTGTCAATGACGTGAACAGGACTAGTTTCCTAATTCTTCCTGGGGAAAAGAGGAAAAGGCATGCGAGACAATTTTGGTAGCCGAATCCGGCGCAGGTGTGAGAGACATTTAGAGACTTTGCGTTCTGCGGATAAGGGCATTTAACTCTCAGCCTTCTCGCCCTTCTTTATTCCTGACCACCGTGCTCCAGCCTCCACAATAGATCTTGGTGGATAGATAGATTAGACCAGAGGTATTGACGGCATGACCAAGTTTTTAGGACTTCGTGGGGAGCGGCTTGGCTTCGCCGTCTCGTTCATCTGCACGACTGGTTTCTTGCTCTTTGGATATGATCAAGGTTGGTCATGCTTTCCTGCATGATTTTTCACCGCAGCTAATGAGTGGATAAACGACAGGCGTCATGAGCGGGATCATCACATCCCCAGAGTTCAACTCTGCGATTCCAGAAACGAAGGGTAATTCTACTATGCAGGGATTTGTTACAGCTATTTACGAGATTGGCTGTCTATTTGGGGCTGTGGTTGTCCTGTTCGCAGGAGAGGCTATGGGGCGTCGAAAGGCAATTATCTCTGGGGCTTCGGTCATGATTCTCGGCGTCATCATTCAGGTTACAGCTTATGTCGGACATCAATCATTGGTGCTATCACTAACTTACCACTGCTCTATAATGTCCATGACTGCTAACAACAATCAGGCACAATTTGTTATCGGCAGAATAGTAACTGGAATTGGCAACGGTATGAACACCAGTAGTATTCCAACATACCAAGCGGAGTGTGCAAAAACCAAGAACAGAGGTCTACTGATCTGCATCGAGGGAGGATCAATCGCATTTGGAACCTGTAAAGTTTACATCTTATAATGACTCTACCCGGAACTAACGGCCGGCAGTGATAAGCTACTGGCTCAACTACGGCGTCAGCTTCGCCGGCGGCGACATGGTCTGGCGTTTGCCTATCTCCTTCCAAGTGGTCTTTGCCCTGATAATCATCGCCGGAATGCTGGCCCTCCCGGAATCCCCCCGTTGGTACATCCCCCCTTCTACCTCACCCCGCCTATAACCTAAACTCCTTTATAGGCTTCTCTCGAAAGACCGCGACGAAGAAGGCACTTTTGTAATCGCCGCCCTCAACGGCGAAGCTGTCGACTCCCCGAAAACCCAACTCGAGAAGCGGGTAATCCTCGACTCAATGATGGCAACTGGCGAAATCGGCAACAAGTCATCTTTTAGAGACCTCCTAACAAACGGCAAAACCCAACACCTCCGCCGTGTAATCCTAGGCGCAAGCTCCCAACTCATGCAGCAGATTGGCGGGTGCAACGCTGTGATATACTACTTCCCTATTCTCTTTGAATCTAGCATTGGCCAGAGCCGGAGCATGTCTCTAATCATGGGCGGTGTGAATATGGTTGTTTACGCAATCTTCGCAACGACATCATGGTTTATTATCGAGAGGGCTGGCCGTCGAAAGTTGTTCCTATGGGGAACTATCGGGCAGATGAGCGCTATGGCAATTACATTTATATGCTTGATTCCAGGAACGCAGACTGCGGCTAGGGGCGCTGCTGTGGGGTTGTTCTTGTATATTGCGTCGTTTGGGGCGACCTGGTTGCCATTGCCATGGCTGTACCCTGCCGAAGTTAACCCGCTGAGAACGAGAGGCAAGGCGAACGCCGTGTCGACTATCACTAACTGGTTGTTCAATTTCGTGGTCGTGATGATCACCCCGGTGATGATTGATCGGATTGGCTGGGGCACTTATTTGTTCTTTGCTGTTGTTAATGCTTGCTTTCTGCCGTTTATGTCTGTACCCTTTTTCGCTCCCTTATTTCCCCCACTACTCCGCGCACCTTGCTGACTGGCTGCGCAACAGCTACTTATTCTACCCGGAAACCCGCCTACGCTCCCTCGAAGAGATCGACTTCATCTTCGCAAAGGGATACGAGGAGAAGATCTCGTACGTCAAGGCAGCAAAGGAACTTCCTCCTCTCTCACCGGAGGAGATCGAAGAGTATGCTATCCACTATGGCTTTGCCTACGCCAGTGCGCCCGAGAAACCTACGGATTTACTCATCGACGAGGACCGCAAGTCAAACTAATTTGTGTACAGTACAAATGGATTGAAATGAATAACTAAATACACTTGCACTATCTCCATTTCCTTCTCCCCTAATTTATAGCGAATGACAGAGATATGATGTGTTTCCTTGAATGATCCAAAAAAGTGACCTTGATGACATGAAATGAATTCCCGAGCCGGTGGTACGTCTAGTATGGGCACACAATCAGCCCTGCCGCCTAAAAGGATTCAGCCGATATGGCTGAGGCGGCGGTTCAGTAGTCCTAGGCAGTAGGAGCGCGATCGGCACCACTTGCCCAAACTCCCTCTTACACTCACCCAACCTATAAGTACTATACCATTCTGTAACAGCGCAACCTGTGTAAACGCTACCCCTCCCACATCCATCAAAGCATTCCAGAGTGACAGAACAAGCTTCTGCCACTTGGTCCAAGACTCCCCTTGCCCCTGCGCACGGGCAGAAATAGCTTTCCGCTCGGACTTGGCTCGGGTAACTGAAGGAAGTCGACACACTCCCATTTCCGGATCATTGGCTACGTCTAGGACCCTCGCCAGCGGGCCCTGCACACCACCTCTTATGAGTTTGGGATCCGGGGGCGGGTAGCTTTTTGGGTTTACGGGGTTTTCCGCGGGGGTTTTGCGGGGGCGGCGGCAGCGAGAGTCAGGGGTGGTGGGGGGTCTTTGGGCGCTATCAGGGCGAGGGTAGTTAGGGATAGGAAGGCAGAGAGGTGGGGGAGGTGCACTTCGTCTGGAAAATGGGGAATTAATATGTAGTGTGGGAGGGAGACAGGGGGAGAAACGAAACGAAAAATTGTGTGAAGGGAGAAGTGGAGGATGAGAAGGGAGGAAGGAAGGAAAGATACGGGCATCATCTCACATATATATCTTTTCTCCTCTCCACACGCCTCCCCTTCCCCTACGGCACCCATGCAATCCCGACCCCGGCGTCAAACCAACCCCAACTTACCAGCAAGCACGTGGACCCTCTCATCTGCGCGAGTGGTATTGTTACTCTAGCCGGGTCGCTAGCCATGCGCTTTCCTCCCCGCAAACCTGCTGTTTCACCGCACTCCGGTCCTGTAGGAGGGTAGTAACCGAATTACTGGATTCCCTTTTGGATGGTGTGTGTGGCTAGGGGGAGGACAGGTGTGCAATTTTTTGGCAGTGCGTGGATATGCTGCTGGAAGGAGCGCTTGATATGTTGCCGGGCCTGTAGAATGATGGTGCTTGTAGTTGGGGTTCACTTGTGAATGACGTTCGAGCATGAGGCACAGTCTACGGCATACTCAGAAGTGTTTGTAAGGACCTGAAACATCTTAGTAAGCATATTTGAATGAATCCAACAAGTAACTTAGTCTAGTGTGCACTCTCCTGTTGATCCACCGCGATACTAGAACAGCCAAAAACTACTTGAAGCGGGCCTCCCTCCCTCCTACGAGGAATAGTTCCTCCGGAAATTTTCAAGGAATTGAGGCTTTCCATGGCAAACATAGCAGCAGCAGTCTAGCTGCTGTTATAGAAGCAAAGAGATGGTACGAGTATACGAAATAGTAGTTTTCTTTTTTGATTTATTTGTTTTTCACCACAGTTCCTTTGTATCGGTTTTTAGACTCCTCCGAGGCTTATATTTTCTTATTATTCTGTCTAGTTGATGGCCTTCGGCCATCCCTTTACACTCTTCGTTATCTTCGAAAGTTGGGATACAATCACTCGAGGCGCTGACCCAGCCGCCTCGCGAAAGCTTCTGCGGGGGGGGCTGTATATAGAACTACCAGTAGTGCCCAGTATAATAGATGGCCTGCGAGAGGAATCGGTGGCGATCACTCGGCAGTATTGACGGAAATCACTGGGAGTAGAATGGCTGCTTGCGAATATGATATAAAACGGGCTCCCTTAAGCTTACCGTCTACTCCGACCCATTCCTCTGTAAGGAACTGTAAGCCACTATTCACAGAACACAAGAAAGTATATTAACAAGTGATAGGAATGTGAGGCGAGAAACACACAATGACATGGATCAAGTCTAACTGGAACATTGAAAAGAATAACAGGGAGATAAATGGAAAATGGTCAGCTGAGACCGGAAAAGACGCCCATTATCAAAGCCTATTTACATCGGAATCGCTGGAGGTCTTTCCTACGCCGATCTCTCGCTCGGAAATTATTTATGGGAATTCAAAGAGAATATGTCAGGTAAGGAAGGAGGAAGGATGGAAGCGAGAAAGGCTAAAGACAAACGAGAGAGGTAACGATAAAATCCAACCAGACAGCAATTGAGAGGGTTGGTCCGGTATTTTTGGGGTGAGTGTCAGTTTCTCCTGGAGGGTATGGTACCAGAACTTCAAGGACCACATAGAACCGGGTTGGGGGAGCTTGGATGGTTTGGTTGAGGAGAGATCGCTATCTGTGGACTGGGAAACAGTATCGTTGGGTCCAACGCTCCTTCTCGATAATCAAGGACTCCCGATGGTATAGGTTGGCCATTAGCGTCCGTGGGGTTGGTATTAAATTATCGCCCCCGAATCACATCACTGCATATTCGTCTCCATATCCAGTGGAGGGTGGGGGGATGCCAAGCAGGCGCGATCTACTGTGTTGGAATTGATATTGCCCCGTTTCAGTAGGATCCTCGTAACTCTATCATGTCCTCTAGAGAGCCTGCAATAGTGGGGTTTGGTTTTTGTTGGCTGGAGCGGTGAGCAGAAATCTTTCCGCTCTAAAAACAGCTGTACTACCCCTTCATACGCCATCTTAGCCGCCCACGAGAGCGGTGTCCAGCCATATTTGGTGTCTGCTATTTTACCCCCTCATTTCCGCACTCGATAGCCCCGGAGAGTGGTGTCCGGCCATATATGATGTCTGATGTGTTGGGATCGACATCTTCTCGCTCCAAAAGCATCCTTACTACCCCCTCATATCCGCACTCAGCCGCCCTACAGAGTGGTGCCCAGCCATGTGTGGTGTCTGCCGTATTGGGATTGACGTTTTCTCGCTCCAAAAGCATCTTAACTACCCCCTCATTTCCGCACTCAGCCGCCCAGCAGAGTGGCGTTCGGCCATGTGTAGTGTCCGTTGTGTTGGGATCGACATCCTCTCGCTCTAAAAGAATCTTTACTATCCCGTCATGTCCGCGCTGAGCCGCCCAGCAGAGTGGTGTCCGGCCACATCTGGTGTCTGCCGTATTGGGATTAACATCCTCTCGCTCTAAAAGCACCTTTACTACCCCTCCATGTCCGCACTCAACCGCCCGGCAGAGTGGTGTCTGGCCATATATGGTGTCTGTCGTGTTGGGGTCGACATCCTCTCGCTCCAAAAGAATCTTTACTACCCCCTCATGTCCGCGCCGAGCCGCCCAGAAGAGTGGTGTCCGGCCATATCTGGTGTCTGCCGTATTGGGATTGACATCCTGGTACCCCAACAGCACCTTTACGACCTCCTCATACCCCCAGACTGCTGCCCCTGTGAGAGCCGTACTCCCGCCGTAATCGGTTGCATTCATATCCCATTCCTTCATCTCCAATACAGCAGCAACCACCCCCCCCAACCCAAGAAATGCCACTCCGTGGAGTCCTGTAAAACCCCTAGATCCTCCCACTCTGTAGAAATAAGAGCCCCAGGACCAACCTCGATGATAGTGTGATAACATTAGGTGAGCAGATATATGCTTATCAAATCCATCGAGAAGCCTCAGTGCAAGTATTTTCGCATTTTCCATCATCCCCCTTCTTGCATGATTCCCCCAGTAAGTGGCAGTAACAGGAAGCATATTCTAGAAGGGGCGCTGTTGATAGAGCCGGGTAAATAGTTGGGAAAGGCCCCGCACATATCTAAAATTGAGGTATGCCAAGCACACTTCCACAATTGCTGAGTGGGGACTATGAAACAATGTTAGATCATTGGAGAGGTTCTCTTGCAGAGTAATGTGCTCCAATCGAATGGTAGACGAAGACACTTCGACTATAATAAGGCCCAGAGAAGATGCTAGCAGCGTCCGTAACGCAGGAACATTTTCAGGATCCAAATCTGCAGATCCCATCTCCACTCCCAAAGCGTGACAGAGCTCCTCCACCCGTAATGGCCGTTCCGAATACAACACCCACATCAGGACCTTCAGTCCGAGAATTGATTTATTTCCATTCTGAGCCTTCAGTCGGATTAGAGTTGCCGTGTACGCGTCGTTTAGTCCACCGCCGTGGGCCACCTCTTCAAGTTTATTTCTTCTCTGACGTATTGTAACCTCTCCCAGAATCGCATCGATGTTTAGATAAACAAGCAGGAACCTACACACAATTGTTGGTAAGTATTCAAAATTGACAGTGGAAATGTTAAATGCTCCTACGCACATTTCTGATATTTTTTCCAGGATAATCCTAATAATATCTGCCCGTAAATCATCGCTCATCGCCTCTGGCTCGGCGTCCCTGTCTAACCTCATCTCCAGATAATTTCTAATATCACCCACACTAGGACTGATGGATATCACAACCGGCTTAGCGAAATATCTTTGAATATCATGCCTGACATGGGGCCTCCCGGTGAGGAATATCCGCATCCTAGGAGACTCTCGAACAATATCTCTTAGCAACCCAAGAAGCTCTGGCAGGTGTTTTGAGAAGAACTCGTCCAACGCATCAACGCAGATGAAAACTTGCTATAGCGGGGCAATAGCGGTCCTTAACATTTCCATCAGATCTGGAAGTCTTGGCCCTCTCCCACCAAACTCCCTTTTCCCTTTGTGAAACGCCTCTCGCAGATAACTCGGAATGTCTCCTCTACCTACAAGCTGGCTCAAAATAGCTCCCATCACGTTGGTGACCGCCTGCTCTTCGCGGGAGAGGTAGTCGCAGTACAGGCCTGCAACGGCGATACCCTGCCTGGTCGCACAAGCTGTCAATCACCAGGGAACTAGTATTTCCAGCCATCAGCGATATCTGCTTCTCTCAAAGAATCCCGCCACTTACCTCAGATATGTCTTGCCCACTCCCGGATTCCCGGTGCAAAACAAGACAGTCTTATCGGCTCCACCCTCATTACTCCTCCACTCCCGAAACTCGCTCTCTCCCAAAAGCCAATCCCCCATACCGTCAAATCGCTCGGTGCGCACGCCTTGATGTCTCTTAGTTGGTTCTAGTGGAGAGAGCCAACGCATGATCTGTGCATCTTCGTCGGACTTATATACGGTGTTATTGAAACTATTCGTTATGCTGCCGCTGTTCACATTGCGGTCGCCCATGTGGATCGATGTATGTGTAGTCCGGGCCATAATATTCTGTGCAGAGTGTTGGCTGAAATGTAGAAATGGTTCAACGATTTGTAAGGGTTTTGAGGGAGCTCATGAGGTTTCAATAATTTAAGCGGGGCTGAAGAAAGCGGGGAGATGTATAATAAAGTCACCTTCCGATAGTGTGACAACCATTATCTAATCATTGCTATTTGGGAAGAGTGCATGGAAAATATGAGACACGTCTCACGAACACCTCTGTGAGTGGCTTCCGTATATCACTCTGCGACGTAGACTGTGGCGTGCGGCTGGATGGATAGGTTCCTGGTATGATACCGTAGATAGGAAGGCGAATAGGATGGGTAAATTCAATCCCTACCTTCCGGGCGAACGGGTTTGGAGGTGGAATAATAATAAGTCAGCTAGCTAGCAGCTTTCTACCGAGTGATGTATTCTGGACCAGAGACTTGACATATTGAAAGGGTGTTGTTATGGTGGGTAAACGTCAATATCTGAAGAACAATACCCGATCTTGCAGCTGGGATTCTGTCCGCCTGTCGTGTTAGCACATGGGGCTAACCAGGGCTTGTTCTGGTTTGCCAGTTGCAGCACTAGACCAACCACAACACCATACAGGTAAACTAGCTGATGTTGAACGTAAATTGAAAGCCTTAGCTGCCCGTAACTCACCAAATACTGTAGATTCGTGTGCCATCGCAACTCTAGACGCGAGGAACACGAGGAAAAGCAGATGCCTATATATTGTTACAGTATCTATCATTCGCTTGGTCGGTAAGTGTAGTTAGAACGCGTTCTTGCTTGTTGACTTGACGGAGTTTGGATGTTCAGGGCGAAGTATTGAATGGGCAGGTAGTTGGATCCATGGAGTGTTGTGCATTAGCCTGTTCTAAGTAAATGATCCCTCTAGGTACTCGTACATCATCCTGTATAAAGTCCGTCTAGTGATCTTTCCTCCCTGTACCAGCCTAAGCTAGCCCAAGATCAGTAAAGTCGGTAGTAACCGGGCACCAAAAAGAGGGGAGAGAAAAAAGAACAAAGGAGATTGTCCAACCTATAACACAGAAAAAGTAGTAGAGAGCGACGATAAAAACGTGCAACCAGCAAAACAATATAAAATAATAAAATAACAGAAAAGGAAGCACCAACCACTGGTGGCACTGCGAGCATAGGTTTAAAATCGTTCGTGAATTTCACATGGGTGGAAAAAAAAAAACACCCCCGCTGTGCCTCTGGGGGTCACCAAAAAATTCCCGCCCAGGCAGACCTGTACGAAGACAAAGAAAAACAGACTTTCCTTCTGCAAGATCAGTCATCTATCTGTATTATCGTAAAGCTCGTGGGGGTATAGGTGCAGTGAGGAATGGGAAAAATACCTCATTAGTTCAGACCGCGCCTGGGCTTCGGAGGGGTGTTTTCACTTCCGATAACTGTAGAAGCTGGAATAATTGAACCTGCGCTAGAACGCTAGATTTTCCTTTCCTAGTGTGGCAAGTCCTATGGTGTTTTCCCTTTTCTCGCTCTTTCGGAAAGCCCATAGGACGCCTGCCAAAAATAAAAGTAGCTGGAGGGAGTAGAATGCCTCGTCTACTAGAGTGATGTTTATCAGAAGAGCTAAAGGTTCCAGATTTTGAGAAACTCTCTTGGCATACAAACGGTCAAGTTACCTCCTGACGAAGGAATGAGCCCTCATCATCCTAGCCTCTGTTTCTTCCTACCCTGCTTAGATTAATCATACATTACGCCGATTTGTATATACAAACTCATAGCTATAGTTACCACAAAATATGTCTTACTCCATTGTGGAAGTGTTCACTGTGAATCCCCTTGGTGATTGTATATAACCAGCGGAGGTTCAATTGAATAATTTGGGATTATGATACGACAATTAAATTATATTGTGAATTTTGTAAACCAAACAGGCGGAAAAGATAAAACGGAAGGAAATTTTGAAAGCATTATGGCTGGAATTAAAAGTGGCATCTCCATAAAAGCTCATAAAATACCTTCAGAGACTAAATATCAAGGGAACAGACTCGGTAACATAAACCTCATGGCCTATAGCAAACATCTATCGAAGTATCCACCAAGATGTTAAGCTGTTAAAAAAACCCACTATCGGCATTCCACCAGCGCAGGAATTCCATTCCCATATTCATTTTTTTTTTTTGCCGGTCTTCAGTTTCTCGTTCAGAAAAACAGTGGAAAATGTGGAAAAACTGAGTTTTTCCGGCATGCCAAACATGGCTTATTTGTCTCCAGCAACGGACTGGAAGTCAACACTTTTTCCCTCTATCTGCCCTCATACTACACCAGGGGTTGCAATTTTGGGGGCTCTTAATAGCTTCACTACTCCCTACGCCCATTCTGAGCATCCCACAAGAGAGAGGTGTTTGGCCCCATTTTCTGACTCACCCGGCTTCACCTCTTCCCATCCAGATATCAGCTCCACTGCCACCTCATTCCCATTCCCAGGAGGAGCCCTTATGAGGGACGTAATACCCTCATAACCTCTTTGGTTGACATCGCAGCCCTCAACCTCTAGAAAAGCGCTCACGAGCTTAACGATTCAGAAAAGCAAATATCTACTGTAGTCCAGCGAGTACAGGAAATGACTGACTTCATTGCAACGATAGGTACTCAGTGCTATCCCTCAGCCACCGGCTTCTTGCGGATACTCTATTCAATCCGGCTAAATTTTGTGGACCGATTACACACTGTACTAGAAAGGAAAGCCTTCACACGCACCGGGCTAACCTACCCCCCCAAACTCCACTTGGGAATTACCCCTAGATCTGTAATCCATAACAGTAACACGAATTCTTTCTCCCATCTCTTTAAGCATTAGCTTGTGGCTCTTACCAAAAGAGAATGGTGTTCTCCAACTAGTCGATGGTAATCTCTAATATGCCAGCAGTTGGGCAGTCAGCCGGTGGCTTCAACCCCACTGCAGGCCTGAAAGTGAACATGCAGTCGAAATATCTCTCCTTCAGCTCCAGGCTAACTTCAAGACTCCCAACCCAAACTCACTATACGGAAACAGGCCACACCAAATCCGCCACCACTGCTCCCATATCCCAGATCCCCCCGACTTCAAAAAATTGAAAAAAAATTGAAAAAAGGACACCCACAACACAACACAGCACCCTCCCCTCCACCAGGAGCCATCCTCCCGACACCCAAAAGTTACAGACAAACCAAGCATCCTGCCTCCCCCCCAGCACCCACTAAACAACAAGACTAACCATTCCAGCAGCGGGTGGGAGGACGGAGCATGGTGTATCATACCCCCTCCCCCAGCGGATGGAACCCCTCAACGACGCCCCAGCACTCACCCACACTCAAACCCACCCCCGCACGCGGAAAGACCCATCGCCACACCCCCGACTGACCAAGTACCGGCAGCACCTCGAAGGGCTCAGAGAGCGAGAGCAAAATCTGTCAGGGGACTCTAAGAATTCTTTCTATGGTAGAAACACCCTAGGGAATATTAATCATTAAGTTACATCGCATCACAGAACTAAAGGCCGAAGGTATAGTTCCTTCCTTCCCCTCTCATCATCCGCCCTTGGAGAGATTATTACAGTATCCTGCAAGGACTGGCAGACTCAAGGAGCATACAAGACAACTTGGTAATCATGGTTTATCACTCGAGACAATTCCATACTCCGATCCTAGTGCCATGGCTCGTAGGGTTACCGGTCCCGGCGGTTGGATACGCGCAATCGGCCGCGGTACAACTGGAGATCTGCGCTAGGCACTGCACTGTACTGCGCCAGGCTAGGGCTATCCCGGTGGACCCGCCACTCTCCCGGGTGGATGACTAGCTGGTCGATTCACCCAGCCGAGATCCCGGGGCACCTTCCGCCGGGCCTTTCCCGCTCTAGCTCCAGGGCCACACAACTTGCCAGAGCACCATGTTTGAGGCCCCCTTCCAAGTAGGGGACAGACAAATATACTATATCATATCATAATACGAATGTTCCATCTAATTTAAAGATACCTAGCAACTGTCTATACACCGCGCATCAAGGACAACCACTAACCACCAGCCCCCCAATCTACAACTCCAAAGCCTCCGCGATCCTCCACCTCCCTCCCCCGACCTCCTCCAAGACCCCGCGCCTAACGCTCTCCACACCCCCATGAGTATACGCGACCTTAACACCCTCGTTCAAAACGTTGGCACTTGCCTCAGGCACCAACGACGCGACTTCAGCCTTCCCCGCATCCCCCCTCCACACATCCACCCTCACCCACTGCGAATTCCCAGTCCCCAGGCGCGCCTTAAGACACACGATATTGCGCAGTCCAGCGTCCTCCAACGTCTCGTAAATCCTCTCAGTGACATACTTGTGTGCTTTCCTATCCCCACTCTTCCCACTCCCCGGAAACTCGGGCGCGGGGACGAACCCATGCAGCGTGCATATCCTTGGATACCTCGCCCGGATCTCAATCATCACGTCGGTCAGCAGCGCCGCAAAGCGCCCCGTCCTAAGCGTGGCTAGCTTCTCCCTGGCTTGGTTTCGGCGCGGGTGGAAGGTCGAGACGTTAGGAAGGTATGGGGGCATGTCCGAGGCGTTCTCATCGTCCGTTGTTGCGATTCTGCGCGCCGCCTCGTCCGAGACGTCGACTGAGAGTTCGTGCAGTTGAAATGTTGACAGGCGGAGGAGCTTGTCGCGGGTGCGCAGGGCGGACTGGGTGACTTCGCGGTCCAGAGGGCCGAAGGGCGGGGTTGAGTTTGGGGGAAAGAGGAAGGAGTTTATGGTTAGGAAGCTTACGCGCATTTCCTGCTGCAAGGTGGGGGTTAGGGCGTAGGTGAAGGATGCGGGGTTGAGGGGGCAGTCGAGGGTTAGAGTCTTTAGGGTCGTGAGGGGCGAGAGATTTGTTATAATGACTTGCTAGAAAAGGTGCTTCTTGTTAGTGAACACTGCTGGGAACTAATTGAGGAGAGACGGGGGAAGGTACGAATAACGCCGGCAATTTATCCATCTCCCCAAGCTTATCCGACTCTCCGGCCGCATCATCATTCACAGCAATAATCTCCCCTTGCGCCTCCTCTTCAACGAGTTCTCGTTTGCCGACCAATTCTGACCAAAGTCGAATCCTCGAATACCTAAACTCTTCCAGATGTGGTAGTCTCCCGCTCAAATCCTCGCCAGAGATACACCCAAAGCCCCTCTCGGCATTCATGTAGTACCTTAGCCCAATATGTAGCTTTCGAATCGAGTGCGGCAACCTCAACCCATCGACAAGGCCATACAAGGGTTTCTGCGAGCCTTGGCGGGAATCAAGTACCAGGTCCACCACCAGCCAGGTTAACTCCTCCAACGAGGTTAAATCTGACAAAGGCTGCGGGGGGAATACATATGACGAGTTGATGAGGGATTGAGACCTCAGCGTGAGGGCTCTGACAATGTTGCATAATTCCTGATTCCTTGATAGTTTCAATCAGCTGTGAGCATGTATAAAGATAGGCTGGCACAAGCGCGACTGGGCAGCTTACTTGAATGTATAACCCGCCACTTGAAAAAAAAGCTTATGTTCGGCCGTGCTATCGAGCCCGAAACGCCCGATTTCTACGTTCCGGTAGAGGATGTCTAGCGCCGTCACGTACCATCTTCGGCAAACGCGTGTTGCGATGCCAACGTCCTTTGCCGCGGTTAAATGACCGAATATCTGGAGGAGGATCTCGGTCGGGAGTTGAGTGACGGGACCTGTGCCGGGTGGCCCCTGTGGTGCCGGCGGGAGCCATGATTTCTTTGGTGCTGGTTGTAATCGTAGTAGTGCTGGCGATGCTCTTCGTGCCTCCTGTGCTGGAACCACTGTTGGTTCCGCTGCTGTCGGTGCGGGGGGTGGGCGTTGAGCTTCTTGTCTATTGATCAAGAAGGACAACGAGCTTATCTTCCTTATAATTTTCTCCATCGTTATGACGGCCGGCTGGAGTACGGTACTGTGCTTAAGGTAAGCACCGTACTGTACTTGTATGAATACCGTACCTTTCCTCCGATACAATTGTTCAGATCCAGGGGAACCCAGAAACTCTGGCTCTAACGCCCGGGGGCTAAACGTGGTACTTGTACGAGTAAAGTACTACTAGTACGGACTCGTATTGAGAGCCAGAGCGCCGCTGGAGAGCCAAGCCTGAGGCTGAAAGGACCCCGATACCCACCCAGCACAGCTCAAGTTTGATACATGCGGGCGCGGGCGAGCCAAATGAAAAATGTGAAACCACGTCACAGAAAGGGCGAAACCAGAGCTGTGGCTTTCGCTGTGCCTGCCTGCAAGAAAACAAAGGTCAAACATTACCTGCAAGTGGATGAACTCGAGCAGAATTAATCAATAAGGTGCCCTACCGCACCTATCATGCGGAGACAACCGTACCGAGCAAGACGCTGGAGAAGCTGCCGTGTGGGGGAGAGGAGGAAGTTACCGGCGAACGGGCGTGCGGGCTCGACTGCCCGTCGTGCTTGAGTCTGGTACTGTACGAGAGTACAATACTATACTGGACACAGCAGGATATGAAAGAGGGGCAAATTTAGGCAGCAAAGCGAAAGAAAGAGAGAGAAAGAGAAAAACACCTGATACGAAGACAATCCTTTGCCATTGCTTGTGTTCATGCAGAATCGCGGTGCAGATAGGGGTTGTGCTCGAGCAGTTTATAAAATTGGATTCCAGGAGTCCCTCTCACCCTGTGAAAACACCGGCAGGGCACCGTAAATTCCCCTGCCAAAAAAAGACTAAGTTACCGGTATCATAAAATCATACCAGCAAGGAAAGTAAGAGAAGAGAAGAGAAGCCCCACAAAAAAAAGCGCGAGATCCCCGAAGATCATTACCGTACCGGTACTCGAGTATCACAAAGTTATGGTTCAAACAGGCTCACCCCAGAACATTGAATACCCAACCCCCTGACGGGCATTTCGCACATGCTACACCGTGCTGCATGTCCCCACAACCATCATGTTACCGGTACAAGTACTTACCCCCCCACTATCCCACGATACCCACGCAACCAAGTCAAAATGAAATAACAACATTTACGGAAAGGAAAGCGAGAGAGAGAGATAGTACCCGAAACGCCCTATATAATAATCCGAGGAGCACATTAAAAAAAAAAAAAAGATTCACCATATCCACCACATCGCATCGCATCAAACATTTCCTCGTTATCGTCCACAAGGCAAATACAAGGTCGTAACATCGTGCTTCCCCCCCGCGCCCCCGGCAAGACTGCTGCTACAGCAGACGCTCACTTCCTCCCACCCCACCAGCCCTCCCACCTCAACACACCCTCAACTTTCTCCAGGACACTCATGTCCGCCCACTGCGCTGCGCCAGGACCAGCGGACTTTCTGCCGACCCCACCGATGTAGCTTCTCGATAACTACCGTAACCCCCGTTATCATGGGCTGACGGAAGCAGGAGAAGGGAGAACAAACCTTTGGACACCGACTCCAAGCTTCGACCGTGGTGATGACATACGCTGCCAGAGCGAGTAGGAATAACGGCGTTACAAGGACGGCGAGGAAAGTGTAGAATGGGGAGGGCTTTTGGGTCGTGGATATTATGCTGGTGTTTGTCAGTATAGGAGCTGTAGCGTGGACGGAGAGATGGAAGGGATGGGACGAACTGTAGTAATGAAGGCATTGTGTATGCGATATATTAATTTATTCGACAGAAGGAAGGGGAAAAGAAAGAAGGAACCCGTTTGTCTGCGTATTCGACTATACTAACCCCGGAGAGGTCTTGCGAGAGAACAAACACCAAGGAAGAGAGTCACAAAAACCACCTTTCTTCCCCGAGACCGTCGGGAGAAAGCGAGGATTTATAGACTCTCCTCCCCCCCAATCCACCCGGGCCCATGCACTTCTCCGCAACCCACCCACAAATTCCACCGCCAGCAAACACACCACCACCATCACTACTCAGCGGTGCCACCTCAAACAAAAAACCACCTCGGTGCAAATTCAAAACAGCACCTTCTTCCTCCATGCAAAACATGGTGTACCGACCTGTTGCACCACTGGCTCGAGTGACCTCTCATGCAGGAAACCCGGTTTGCATGCTAACTGACCAGAGTTGCACCACCAATGAGGTTGGCGAGGGTGGCGGGCGGGCGGGAGTTCGCATTGATTGATGGGTAGGGTGTTAAGTCATGTAGTATGAGGCTTTATACAAATAGGATATACTTGTACTCGAGTAGTACCTAGGAGGGGGTGAAGGTGGGCGGGAAGGGATCGGATTGATTTTTGATTGATTGATCGATTAGGACAAGACTAGGTTTTACTTTGTGGATTTTGGGGATCCAGGGATTTGTGTGAGGTGTTTTCTCTCTTTTTCTTTCTTTTTTTTTTTTTTTTTTTGTTTGGCGGGGTGTGGAGTGGAGTGGAGTGGTGGGGTCGGTGTGTATCGTAGATCAAATTTGGAAGCGTATCGCCAGTGGATTACTCGAGTACTGAATTTCTGTCCTACACCATTTATCAGGATTATGCTGTGCCCATTACCAGTGCCGGTATGATAACATATTAATGATTGGGTTGTTGGTCAACGATAAATTACTATGCTTGGAGACACAGCGACAGCAGTATCATACCAATCACGAAATATTCGACCTCTTTAGATCTCATTGACCACAGGTACTCGAGCAAACCATCTGTATGATACTAACTTCTCACAATCGAGGACAAGAATCAAGTTACTCATGCGATGCGAGTATCCTTGCCAGCCCAAGCAAAAGCGGGGCCGATTTAAGGTATTCCCCGAACGGGCGAATCATCACAGAATACTGTAAGTTGAAATCACTCTCTCAAGCACTTGAAGACCATTCCACACACACGCACACGCACACACTTTACGAACATAATTCCCCTACCAAATTTGATCAGTATCGAGCAGTTTTCCACTCATGGAATGACTGGCTAGCTTTGGGGACGATAGAAGCAAGTTCACCCCCAAGTACATGCTTATTATGTCCACCGTTTTCCGAGCTCCCGCTTCCAACTCCGGCTTGAATTTCGTCTCATACCGTACTTGTACTCCATCAGTTAGTTTATTTTGATTCGTTTTGCCAACACAATTTTTCGTTTTTGGGATGGAACGGTTATATTGTTTATTCTGGGCTAGATCAGAACATTTTATACATCTATATATTATACAGGGGGGATTTCCTTTGGTTTTGGATCTTTGGCGAGGGCTTAAAATACGTAGTCACGTCTATTGACACAGTGGATTGAAAGACGCATTTCGTCACGGGAACGGTTGCTTGGGAGTTTGAGAAATACTCGGCTTGCTGCCTGAGAGAGGAGTGGTTGGTAAATGATAAAGTGGCGTTGTGTTGCAAGGGGCGTGTGGGCTGTCGTTCGAGGGGGTTCCCATTTCTCTTTGTTCTGGCTCATCGAACAAAGACACGACTGCTGTGGATATACAGACAATCAAAATATACACCAGGAAATATCAAGAGACGACTTACAACAAATTACCTATTGCCAGACATCGACATTTTTCCCACAAGGGCATTATGAACTCCCGGATAGTGTCAAAGAAGCGAGAAAATGGTGATATCCCCCCCCC
This sequence comes from Tuber indicum, assembly GCA_006112555.1. Taxonomy (NCBI): domain Eukaryota; kingdom Fungi; phylum Ascomycota; class Pezizomycetes; order Pezizales; family Tuberaceae; genus Tuber; species Tuber indicum. The sequence goes on along the minus strand of VBSK01000181.1, from coordinate 876,745 downwards.
AGCCGTGCTTAAACAACTAACCTTTGTTTAAAACAGCTTTATATCCCACACTCTTCGTTCGTTCGTCAACAAGCAGAAACCCACAAATAAAAAATAAATAGCCGTACTCGAAGGGCCTGTAGCCGAACCAGCTACGCTACGCTAGGCAATGGAGCAAAATAATGAAAATGTGAGGCAATCCCCCTCTAGAAATTCCTAACCCCCCCATTAACACTAGAATCATGGTATAGGCCCCCGAACCCCCAAGAATCGCAGGAGAATATCCCCCATACCTTGCCTATTTCCTCCTCTCAAGCGCCACATTCGGCCTCTGGATATTTCCCTGGCTGCCCTTCATCTCAACTCTAGAATGGCAGAGCAAGCTCCTACTCATGATGCTATTCTCCTACCTGACATTAACGGGCTACGCGCGGAGTCGCTGGATAACATTCTTCGCAGCGCAGGCGCCAGTGGTGCTTTGGTGGTGGGCGAATCGCGTCCCGATATTCAAGCTCGCCCTGCTGAAGATACTCATTGACGGGCTATGGCACTACTTCCCCCAGCATGTACTCGAGTATGGACACATCCCGCTGATTTCTTGCCCTCTGGGACTGGTGCTCGCGCATGTGTATCCAGATGGGTACGCAGATGTTTATGAGGTGCTTTGGCGGCATAGGACGGCTGGGGTTGATGTCGGTATGTTCTTGCGCGGGAGTTCTCTAGGTTGGCCGAGGGTGTTGCTGGTGCTCGCTGCAATGGCCGGGCTTCTGGTAAGGAGGGGGCGGAGGGAGGATTACGTCTGGGGGTACTTGCTCTTTCTTCTCATTTCATTCCAGTTGCCAAGGCCTGCTGCTGTCATCTGCGGTCTCGGTGCGTGGGTCTGGGGCAGAGGTTTGGGGGCGATTGTCTACGTTGGGAAAAAATGGGCGTGGCTTTTTCGTGTTGCATGGAGAATTCCCCTCCTTAGGATAGTCTGGGTAGTGCTAGCTATTGCTTATGTACAGGGGGTGCCGGGGGTATGGGGGGGGCTTAAGTCGAAACTGTCATATCCTGGGTTTCGTGGTCATAATCCACCGCCTGACGATGATGATGACCACGGCGATGGTAGTGGGGACCGCGGCGATGATTATAATGGGGATTGTGGGGATGGTGGGGATTATGGGAATTATGGGAATTATGAGAATTATGGGGATTATGGAGATTATGGGAATTATGAGAATTATGGGGATTATGGGGATGGTGGGGATGGTGGGGGTGGTGGGGGTGGTGGGGGTGGTGAGGATGGTGAGGATGGTGGGGATTATGGGGGTCATGGGGGTCATGGGGATAATGGGGATAATGGGGATAATGGGGATAATGGGGATAATGGGGATAATGGGGACAATGAGGATGATGGGGATAATGGGGGCGATGAGGATGATGGGGGTCATGAGGATGGTGGGGGTCATGGGGATAATGGGGATAATGGGAGTCATGGGAATGATGGGAATGATGGGGACGACGGGGATAATGGGGATGATAGGGATGACGGGGATAATGGGGATGATGGGGATGATTGGAACTATGGGGATTATGGGGATGATGGGGATGATGGGGATGATGATGGTAATATTAATGGAGATGATGGAGATGGTGGGGATTATGGGGACTATGGGAATTATGGGGGCTATGAGGGTTATAGGGGCTATGGGGGTTCTACGGACTATGAGGGCTTTGGGGGCTATGAGGCGGCGGAGGCGGACGATAGTGCACCAGTCAAGGCTCTTGTTCTTGTCAAGAATCCCCCAGCCAAAAACCCCCCCGCCGGGAGTCTTCCTATCAAGATCCCTCCTATCAAGATCCCTCCTACTAGGATCCCTCCTACTAAGATCCCTCCTGTTAAGGGCCCCACTCCCGCCAATGGCCCCGCTCACGTCAAGGGCCCCGCTCCCGTCAAGGTCTCCGCTCCCGTCAAGGTCCCCGCTCCCGTCAAGGTCCCCGCTCCCGTCAAGGTCCCCGCTCCCGTCAAGGTCCCCGCTCCCGTCAAGGTCCCCGCTCCCGTCAAGGTCCCCGCTCCCGTCAAGGTCCCCGCTCCCGTCAAGGTCCCCGCTCCCGTCAAGGTCCCCGCTCCCGTCAAGGTCCCCGCTCCCGTCAAGGTCCCCGCTCCCGTCAAGGTCCCCGCTCCCGTCAAGGTCCCCGCTCCCGTCAAGGTCCCCGCTCCCGTCAAGGTCCCCGCTCCCGTCAAGGTCCCCGCTCCCGTCAAGGTCCCCGCTCCCGTCAAGAGCCCCGCTCCCGTCAAGGTCCCCGCTCCCGTCAAGGACCCCACTCCCCTCAAGAGCCCTACTCCCGTCAAGAGCCCCGCTCCCGTCAAGGGCCCCCCTAACGTCAAGGGCCCCACTCCCGTCAAGAGCCCTACTCCCCCCGAGGGCCCCCCTCACGTCAATTTCCCTCCACCCAAGGGCCCCCCTCACGTCAAGGGCCCTGCTCCCGCCAAAGGCCCCGCTCCCGTCAAGGGCCCTCCCTTCAAGGATTCTCCCCCCGTCAAATCGCGTCTCGGAACAGGCCCCGGGAAAAAGAAAACTAGCATTAAACTTTCTTTCAAGATTCCTCCTGCCAAAATTCCTTCTGTCAAAAACCCCTCACCTCCACCACCCAAGGGGGACCCATGGGCCGGCTGGCCCTGGCAGTGGGTAACATTGGTCATAAACGGTATAAAAACCAAGCTAAAGATTAAAAGGAAGAAGAAGAAAAAGGCAAAGACTAAGAAGGATAAGAAGGGCCCACCGGGTCCTCCGGGCGGCGGCGGTGGCGGCGCAGGAGGGAATCTCACTGGGAAGAATAGAAGGGTTCACGGGATGATACTGCGCCCTGCAACGGTCCCAAAGGGCGGCTATAGATTGCGATGGCCGAGATGGATCGATAAATTTGGGAGGGCGACGATGAGAGCGTTGGTCACCTTCGCCGCCAGGGCACTAATCCTCTTATTCCGCCGTAAGGCGGTAGAGGATGAAGAGGAAGCGGAGAACGTTGAGTACGAGTATGAGGACGAGTGCGGACAGCCCTGGGACGAAGGCGAAGCACAGGAATGGGACGGCGAGTTCAAAACCGGAGAGTTCGACACAGGGTGGGATGAGGACCTTCGCGGATACGATTTCCTCACCACCACGACCAGAGACGACTTTGCATACCCACCTAAACGGAGTCGAAGGCGCTCACTTATCCCCCCCCCTGCACCCCCTCCTCCCAAGACTACTCCTACAACTGCTACCTCCACCCGCTCCCCGCGAGGTTCGAATACCTTCTCACATCCACAGATGTTGGATGTCCCCTCCCCCATGCCCCCGGTACTCCCAGCACTCCCAGTACCACGGGTGCCCGAGACCCCCCCTCCAAGGGCGAAGCCAGAAAAGAAATCAAGGCCAAAGTTGACGTCCAAGGTCGCCGGAAGCAGCCATGGGGAACAAACAGCAGAACAAAAACCAACACTCGTATCGAAACTGCTCGTGCTAGAGTGGATTAGCTTCTGGCGGGTTCTCACGATGGTGCTAATCCTATCGCTATTCTGGATAGTAGGGGAGAGGGAGGAGCGCTTTAGAACTGTGGAAAAAGCACAAAGCGGGGACTGGTGGAGTGGGTCTAGGAGGAGTGTTGAGAGGGTATGGTATCATGAGTATGGGGTCGTGTGATTCTGTTAGCTTGGTCCTATTTTTCCTATCCTCCTTTTTTTTCTCGCTTCTCTGGTTATATTTGTTGCGAGTACTATGCTTGCCATTAAATTAAGTCGCGGTACTGTACCGTACATTCCAACGTTACGGTAACACTGCGCATAATACCGTAAACATAGTAGTGACTCCTGACCAAAGCCCGCGACATCTCCCCAATTAAAAACGTTAACCTTATTTATATCTTCTGCTCCCAGTTTCTTTTTCGCTCATAAGATAACCTTCACGGTATGATTGCAGGGCATACGAATATCGACCCTCACCATAACACCCCAACAACGAACAGGCCACAACAGCAAAGACTTGGGAGAAAAACCTGTGTATCATACAGAAGCGCTCAAAACCAGACCTTCTCCGATTCCACAAGAACCGTTTTTTTCACGAGGCAAGTATCGGTCGAGAATGGTAAGAGTGGGTGCGCGTTCCGGAAAAGAGTCAACACACGCAAACTCATACCAGGGCGCTGGATCTTCCTACGTTAATCACTAGGCTGAGAAAAGTTGCCGGGCGCGAATATAACCCTCCCATCCTAACACCCCCAAAAGCGTTAAAAGTCCATCCAGGTGCTGCAACTATATCCCCCCCGCCTAAGTGAACCTTACCAGGCCCATCCGCCGTTACACCGTAGGAACTCACTGTTGTCGAAATAGTTACAGTGATAGGCCCGTGCGGCGTATCTAGTATTGGCACGCATGACACAGAGGTTTGGCTAAAGTTAGTACGATGCGCTAGAATTCATCGCACACCAAAAAGTCATCTATCTAACCCACCGGCGGGGAGTATTGTGATCGAGTGATAGGCCGTGATTAACTGATGATGTGTGAAAACCCGAAGCCATCGATCCGCCAACCTCCTTTCTGAAAGTAGAGTAGAGGGGGGGGGGGATGAGAAACCTACGGGGTGGTGACAAAATGCACGCTTTTGCCATGACACTATTCAATCTATGATACTGTCCATCTATTCCATCCATCCATCATATTACTTGTATGATACCATCACCACCCCTGGCCTGTCCGATTTAGCCACGTGCTCTTAAGCAAGGACAGCACCTTTACCCGTCTCATCTACGCGGCCCCCGGCAGCGATGGCCACTACTACTGCCATTTACATCGGGCATATATCATATTATTATCATACTGGTAGTGCAGACACGGTGAGACGCCGCGGCCCCTAGGACCCCGTAAGCTATGCAAAGCCTACAAAGTACTGTGCACTTCCCTACCCCACCCCGCCCCCCTCCCGACCAAAAGAAAGAAAAAGAGACAACCCCTATGACCAGAGTAATCCCGAATGGGACAAACCTTTCCAAAGGCATGGTATTGAACAAGTTTATCATACTCACCGAGTAACGGGTCCAAGTTCCCCCCACGAACGTCTCGTTATCCACTGCCCTGTTCCATAGGCTGTTGCACGAGTACATTCGGTCACGTACTCGTGATACGGTAGGTATTTCGCACTTCATTGGTGAATTTTTTTTTTGCATAGTTATTTTAACTCTAAGACCCGCGGAAATGTGTATGTGTATGCGTATGTGTGTCGGGGGGTTATCATATGATAGCTTTAGTTGAGGTGGAATTAGCGGGTTTTGGTTTTTCGATTTGCAGTTTATGGTTTTTTTTGTCATATTTGCCCGCTTTCTGCGGGAGTGATGGTTTGTGACCGGACCACGGCTCAATATTATCGCAACATAACAGCTGTTTCGAGGTTTAATAGTATGATAGCAAGGTAAAAGACCCTCGTCCTATGACGTCAGATCAATTCATCTCTACTTTTCGCCCTACAGATTAATGTTACATCCTATCTACAGTTTCACACGAGTACATAGAACCCACATAAACCCCCCCCAACTAGAAAAAATAAATAAGAGAAAGCAACTAAAAATAAATAAATAGAAATCAAAGGGATCGACCAAATTCCCTATCCGAAACCAGACCGAACCGAAAACGGGTTCTAGAAGAAAGAAAAAACAAAAACACCACCGGAAACGCCAAATGCAGTATTAACAATAAAAACAAAGAAAAACAAAAGGTATAGTAAGAGTGAAAAAAAAGGATCAAAGCTCACTAGCCTTCAAACAAAAAATTACATCCCCTTCAAGCGCACTATTCCGCCCAGCAATGTACCTAGTCCTACGCCATTCCCCCTCTGGCTCAGCCTCGCCTTCGCCCTCGACCTGGCCCGCCTCTTTGAGGTACACCGCGCTGTTAAGGATGTCTTCAATCTGGCCCTGTAACCTCTTGACATCTTCGTTGTCGCCATCGTCTTCACCGGAAGTGGACCCACCATCAAAAATCGGATTAAGGTCTTCATAATCGAACCTGAACGCATCACCGACGCTGCTAGCAGTAGAGTACATGCTCATTGGGACGGGCTTTCTCTTAGGGAAGCACATTCCCGAGCTGTGGACCTTAAGGGGACTCAGGAAGTTCGGGGACGAGTTGTGTTCCACCTCCACTGATGGTTGAGGACTGTTGAATTGCTGGCGGCCAGTGACGGGGGATTCCTCGTCCGGGAGAATAACGACGGCGGAGTCAGTGCTGGTAGTATTAGCTGTGGGCTCCTCCCTCCTTGGTGTTGAGGGGCAGGAAGGGGAGTCGGAGGGGCTCGGAGTCCGTGGGGAGGATGTGGTTACGGTCGACGCAGACTGGCTTGGGTAGCAGAAGTTTTCGAACCATTCCACTAGCTCGACGGCATAGCCGAGGTCGACGTCAAAATTGCCTGTCGTGCCAGTCTTGTCGGGGGTTGGGCTTGTGGGAGGGCTGGAGAGAGGGGAGAGTTGCGGGAGTGTGGATGGTTCGCTTGAAAAGAGTGGCTTGGTAGGGGTTGGGGCGGGAACAGCGGGTAGGGGTAGCTTGGAGTATGCTTCTTGGCTTTCACGGGAAGGTGGAGGACTCTGCGGGCCACGCGGGCTCCGTGGCCTCGGGGACCGTCTTCTAGCAGGTGAGCGTGATTGAGGTGGGGTGGAAGGAATAGTGCCAGGGAGTTCAACCAGAGGAATAATCGGAGGAGGGACATCCCCGGGTCGGGGCTTTGGTGGGGGTGGGGGTGGGGGCGGCAGTTGAGCGATCTGTGGCTGAGGGACCGGTTGAGGCGAGCTGACCGAAGGCGGAGAGGGCGAAGGACTATTCCGTCTCGGAACAATCTTGGTCGCCAATCGGCTAACAAAGTCACGATCACCACTATCAGAATTGCTCCGATCCCGAGATGTCGGGAGCTTATTATAGATGCTATACACCGTGTCCAGAACATCCGAAGTTCTGCTGACCGGGGTCTTTTTTGCCCTCCCCGGAGAAGACCTTGGCTTAGGCATCGGCGGAGAAACCGGCGGGGGTGGAAGCCCAGTCTTTCCTGCTACGCCAGTTGGTGTAAGCGGAGGAGGCACAATCCTCAAGTCAGAATTGTTCCTTCTAGTCAGCGAACCCGATCTTCCGAGTAAGGTAGAAGATGGTAGAGGAGGAAGTAATGGTGACTCGATATGTGTCAATGGCCTAGGGCCAGGACTCGGCTGAGGTGAGTTGGAAGGGGAAGGAGCGACGCAGGTGGTATCGCTCGGTCCTTGAGGAACAGTTGGAGGAGTGGCACCAGGAACAGACCTTACACCCCAAGCATTATCCGGGAGGTTGTTCTTCGGTCGCGAGCGGTTGTGAGCAGAAGGAGGCTCGACAGGAGAACTTGAGGTGGACGAAGACGACTTATGTGATAACGTCGGGCTTCCCCTGTGCACTGGCCGCAGCTCAGTTCTCGTGACGACCCGTCCCGATGGAGCGTAATATGTCGCACTCGTAGCGATCGCCGGGGTCAGACCTCTTCCACCTGGTGGCGGAGCAATGAACCATGGCTTTGACTTTGAAGACTTCACGTACTTCCTCGGAGGCGGAGCAACGAACGGAGCTATGGGTGCTGGTGCGGGATTATGCTGCTGCTGGTTCCCATGACCGCGTTTCTCAATCATAAACATCCGCATTTGATGCTCGAGGTCGAACGATCGAGGGTTCGTGGAGGAAGCGGGGACATTCGGAAGGGACGAGGATGCCGGAATGACAGGAGAAGTGTTAGGCTTGGTGTGTTGTGTTGGGGGAGAACCCCAGAGGGCCTGGGTGTTGACAGGCTTGATGCTCGTCATGATGCTCTCTCTCCTCGGTAACTCTTTTCTCCTCTAAATTTCAATTTCAATCGATTTTTTCCCTCTCTTCCGTTCTTGCTCGTGGAGGATTTCGTCTCTATTCCTTTCCCCTCGCAACAATGGATTCAGGTTCCCCGGCCAGGACGGTGGTTGAGGAGTTTGGTGGTGTGGTGGGAGGCTCGTTGGTATCGTTCAAGAAAGTGGAAGAACAGAGCGACGTTCTACGCCGAAGGACACAGTCCGAATGATCTGTCTGGGAGACGTTGGGGTCACGCTCGCACACTGTGGAAATTGAAGGACGAAGCCTCTGTCATGCGAAAACTGCACGAAGCGAGAGGACAGGAGGCGCGCGTCGTCTCAGGCTGGGCAGGATGAGGGAAGGAGGGGATGAGAGGAGGGAGGGAGGGGGCTCAAGAAGTAGGAAGGTAATGCAGAGCAGCCAGGGACAGGGCCAAGCATAGGCTCTGCTCGTTCCAGGTGGATGGGTGGGTGGGTGGGCGAGGAAAGAGAGGGTGGTTTAATGGACGACAACCGAGAAATGCAGGCAAGTGGGGGGGGGTGGAACGGATTCATGATGTATGGGCAAGTAGATTTGTTTGACGGCGAGGAAGGGCAAGAAGGTATCATACTCGTAGGTGTAGGTAGGAGGAAGGTATCATAGGAAGGTATCATAGGAAGGTATCAGACCGGTGGGTAACAAACAAACAAGGAGAGTTTAGGTGGCGGAAGGGAAGTGTGAGAGATGTACCGTACTCTGCTGTACGAGTACTAAGCGCCGGTGGGTGGGAGTACGAGTATAGTGGAGTGTACCGAGACTTACTCTCCAGGAGGGAAGCGGCCTGTTACCAGGAATAGAAGGGAGAGAGATCCCGCCATACATTTTCGCAACCAAGGTTAGCAGCATAACCATGCCGAATCACGCTATCCACACCACATGCGGCCGACCAGGGGAGTACTGAGCGAGGCCACCGATGGGGAACAAGGCCAGGGAGGATTTGGGGGGACGAACAAGTACAGTACCATGGACCAAGTGCTAGAAAGTGCTCCACTGAACTGTACTGTACAGTACGTGCAGTATGCTATCACACATCCATCCTCATCCTCCGAAATCAAGATATGGTAATGATATGATATTTCACCTCATCTCTCCACCCCACACTGCACCGCACTGCGCACGCGTATGGCACAAGCAATAAGAATTCAAATACCAAGAACCGCTCCGATAGCATAATATCGTCATCAATCACATCATATCTCATCGCATAAATTTAACCCGACACAAATTCGCCCTTTAGTACGATAGTGAACACCGGAGGAAAAGAGAAATCACCCGCTCACTCCTCACTCGCTCACTCACTCATTCGACATTCTCTACTCCAAAAAAGCCTGAAACACTCCCGTCACAAAGTATTCGAACCCGGACACAAACCCCCTGCAGAAAGGGTTCGCGCAGATAACCCTACGGGTACTCAAGTACCGTACAAGTGGCATTGTGGGGGAGGAGGTACTCGAGTATCATACCGCACAGTACGGTACTCCAGTAGCGTTGCTTCTTCTTTTCTTAGACGAAACTAACCCCATCCAATAATAAGCGCCCGCTTATCCATCGGGAGAAGAGCCTCCCCCGGACGGAACAGACACAGATCTCCCACCGCATGCATCCTCATCGGTCGAAAAAAGAAAAAAAGAGGAAAGAAGGAAAACTCTTCCTCAGCATCACCAAACAAATTACCAAGCACCACTGCTGACTTCAAACGGGACAAAAAACGACCTGCCCCTCCGGCCCCCATCGGGCCGGAAACTCAAATCCTTTCCGAGCAATTCATACCATGATCGAAGCCCAAGTTACTCGCTCGCATCGCGGTGAACATCCAGAGCTTGGGAAGCCACACCGTCGGTAAAGCACACGGACCAAAGCCAAAGTCAAAGCGAGGATAAAGAAAAACCACCACAACCCGCCACCATCACCGCGCAGCCTAAAAATCCACGGGATTTTTCCCCCGTTATTTTTTTCCCCTTTGCCTGTCCAAGCCACACCATTATAACGGGCTAGGTTAGTTTGGGTGAAGTTAGCTAAGCCAGACAACCCCGTTGCGCGGTGGGAGCACTGGGAGGAAGCAGGCAAGGCGAAAGCCGTGCGAGTACTTGCATGTATGCAATGTACTAGTACAAAGTACCGTACGGTACTCCTCGAATATGGTACTCGTACTCGTACACACGACCGGGGGGTATCGTGACGAGGAAAGGGAGAGAAGGGGTTGAAGCGAAAGGACTAAAATAAACCAGCGAGAGCACACGGACGGACAGACGCGGGAGGGAGCAGGGGGGGGTAAAATTGGATACGAGTAAATACATACCAAGCTCTTGGAAACAAAGCCCTTCAGATACCGTACCATCCGACCGGGAAATATGGCATCGAAGGGGGGTGAAAATTTTTCACTGAATCACCTTCCCTCTGTCCCATCATAAAACTAAAAAGAAGAGTTGGGAATACCGGTACTGTAAATGAAATCAATTTTTAGAATTTTCTACTTTCGGATAACCCCTCTGTGTTGGTCACTTAAGGGTTGGCACTGTTTTTCCAAAAACCCCAAGAAAATCACCAACAAATTCGCTCTATCGCTCAGCTCTTGTTAAGAAATTGTAGGGAAATTTTGGAGAAGTGCTATCAGGCTTCGGGGAATCCTTAATTTTCCTATGATTTCCCTTCTTCCAATTTCTTCACGATAAAACGATGGATGAAAGTGTGTGCAAGCACTTTGTGTTTATCGCAAGGCGAAACCTTGCTGAGGATACTGTACTGGTACTCGTACAAGCATTCTTGCTAAGGTCACACTTTTTCGGCGGAATATTTCCTGCCAAGCGCACAGTGTCCGGAGGGTTTTCACAATCGGATACCGGTAGGTGGGGCGGGGTGGTGTGCGTTTACGGTACTGTACGAGTACTAGTACCGTACTAGTACTCCACCATAGCATGGAAGGATTATGAAAGAATGCAGCACGATTGAGGCTCGTTGCGAGCGAAACCTTATCTTGTCATCGTGATACGAGGCAGGGGCGAGCGTGTATGTGAGATTGGAGAATTAATGAATGAGTGGGGCTGGTGAGGAGATATGATGGCACAAGGAGCACACATACGGAAGTGATGAACAGTATGACAGGAACGAAATGAAGAACTCAGCCTTCGTATACCAGGCAAGTACGATACGGAGTATGATACCTGTCACCGCAGACTGATCGAGCACATGATAAATCGCGAGCGGAGAGTAATTTGACCCTTGCACCATCCTACCCACTACTCAGCGTTACTGTACGACCCCCTTTCGGTCCTCGAAGCTTAGCTTAGCTTAGCTCACCGTACCGTATTAACTGGAATGGCCGAACCTCGCGCCTAGACGTCCAAAACCCCCTCCCTCTTGGATGGGGGGGCAAAAAATACCGGGGAAACTGACGACTCCCCCCTAGCCTGAGCGTAAGGCGGGAGGGGAAAAAAAAAGTACTTGTGAGAGAATGTCGCACCTGGCCAGCAAATGCAACTCCAACGTCCAAGCGCGAGGTTTAATTACCGTGTTTACTTCGCTCGTGTGATACACTATCAGATTATCAACATCTGTCAGCACACGATAGGCTTCGCTTGATAAGTTAAAAGAGCCGCGAGTGGTTAGTGCGGTCCAACACATGGCCGGCTGAGCTTATGCTGTGTCCGAGAAAAGACTAATCTTTCTCCCTCGGCGGACGCTGGATAGGTAATCTACCGCCTGGACGAAACATACCGTACTGATTTGAACTCTGGAACTTTTTGTTCGGAATCCGGAGATTGGATTACACGGATAAATACGGCACCGGTATCCCAGTGCGGTATTCCTTGGGCGGTGTGAAACTGGTTGTTGGGCGAGCTACATCGGATGTGGAATGGGTTGGGTTGGTGAGAGTTGGGAATTGTAGGTCTGGAGATGTTGAGTTAGTTTATGGTTGTGAAAGGTCCCAATTTTGCTGCCGACGAACAGCTATTTGGTATGACAAGTAGCTATCATATCTGTACGAGTTTTGGTTTGGCGTCCCCAGTAACTAATTTTACTGTTTCACACCCCCCAGGGGATAGGGTATCATACCGGTACTCGAGTACCGTGATTTAACGGCTTACCAAGACTCTTAATACACAAACACACGCCTCCTACAAATGTTGTACGACACAGTACTGTACTAGTACTCGAGTAGGGGAAAGTGAAGGGTTTGTGCAACTCGACTCGGAATGGCTAGGCGGATGGTCGGGTGGCGTCTAGCCTTTGTGATTGTTGATTTACCTGAACTTTTTAAGTTGAAGCCAAATCCCGCTCTACTCGTACTCGTAGTGTACGAGTACGGGTACTGTACTAGTACTTCCGGACGGTCCACCCCCGTACCCGTTACGCAAATGCTCTAGCTAAGGTAATTTACAATACGCGCTGAAGCTTCACCTCACTCATCAATCGTCAGACCGGCGGGAAAAAAATAATAATACTCGGGTAAGAGAAACGGCGGGGTACAGGTACGAGACGATACGACATCGTACCTGGCTAATTACTTGAAAAGTTAGCGTATTAGTCGGTTAGTACTGGCACTGTACCACACCCCGTGTTTCCTCTCACCCTATTTAAGAAGGACGAGGGTTCGAATCAGACCTTCTTAGCTGATTCTTCGGGAGATGGATTGATCAGTCGCGGACGGCTGCTTAAACGGGCGGAGTGAGGATTGGGTAGAGCACGATGTGGATAGGGGTGCTTGGTAATTAAATAGAACGGAGATGAGGGAATGAAGGAGCAGGAAAGGCATTCGTTTGGAAGTATTATATTATGCTCTTTTACTCACCAGGGGGCAGAATGAACTTGCCACGGTATGAGTGAGTCGTGTATTCGGTGAGAAGCAAGTGCTACGTGTAGGCAAAACGGTGTATGAGCACAAGATCATGCCCGGAAATTACAACCCTCCGGTGTCCATAGCTGTCTGTTGGCAGTGTGATAATAAGTGAACATTATGCCGCCGGTAAATGATTACGAGTACTGTACGAGGAGGCTCGGTCAATCGGAGATTGGTTTTCGCGAACTCTGGAGAGGAGATGGGAAAAAAAAAAAAAAAAAAAAAAGATATTCTTATCCTCATTGCTGCGATCCCAATCCTCTTGCATACCGGTATTCTGTTCGTCGTATCATACATTTTCTCGTACTTATGCCGCTATGTTGCACTGCCCGTCGCAGGGTGCATGTACAGTACTGTACTGTTCCAATTACCAAGGGGACAGTTACTTTAAATCCATCGAACTTCCCCTAGTTGGCTCCAGCATCTTTTCCTCACCACTCAGAGAGCGGCGTTTGCTCGCTTCGCCGGGATTTCGACATAATTTTGCGCACACCCGAAGCAGGGATATTTCGTTGATTACCGTCAACCAAATTTATTATCCTGGCATCGCAGAACCGGCATATATAATTACACGTACAGTACACGTACAGTACTGCACTACCGTAGTGCAGTGCCGGTATTGTGCTGTGCTTATTCCATTCATATAAACTACCCTTCGGTACCGCCCTTCAACCCAAACGAGAGATTGAGTTCAGAAGTGTACGGGGGGGTAGGTCACCTCGTACCTCGTGCAACCCTTGCCTCAGATTTTGCACCCCTCTCTGGTGAACGTCAATATCAACTGGCATACTAAGCCCGCTCGTGATTGGTTCGTACAGTACTCCTTAAAATTAGTCGTCGCAGCAGTCGTTGCTCTACTATCTGCAGGGAGCGAGCGAGAAGAACCTAAAGGGAAGGAAGGGAGAAGAAATTCGTGATGAAAGTCCTCCTCTAAATAAATTATGGAAAATCTTCTACGCGAGTAGAGAACCCCCATTCCATCGCCAACCCAAGTGTAGCGCAATTGAAATTGATGAAATCCGGCTTTGCTAGAACCTAGAGCTAACCTCGGTGCAATTTGGTGTTAGTGCACTTTGAGTTGGCTCAGAAGCCAAGAATGCATCAAGGAACCAGTTATCCCTCGTGATAGAAGCATTAGATGTTCATTTTTTCATCCTCAGTTCAGCCTGTCTACCCCGCATTCTCTCTCATTCGGTCGCCGTCCGCCATGCCGGGGGCTGCACAAACCGGGTCTGGTAGGGCTGGGCTCGTTGGGGGGTTTAATCGGCGGCAACTTCTGGAAAGTCGGTGAAGGATCTCCGGTGGCCGAGATCTTATCTACTGAGTGAGACCTAGTCTGAGGAAGTAAAGCTGGAAATTCGGGTTTTTAGCCGATATCCCGCAGAGGCCCCGACAAACTGAAGGATATTAGACTAACCCATTTTTCAGGAGTGAATGATGGACGCGATCACATTTGCCAGACGCCTCTCAATAACCCCGCTTTCCCAACTGAGTCCGGCATGCGCCGTACTCAGAGTACCGGTACTCGTCCTCTCACTCGCACAGCCAATCACCCCAGGATCTAACTAGCATCCATCATAATATCTCGTAAGGACCTTTTCGAACCACCCACGTAACTAAATCTCATGATCCGACCTAGCTCCTAGCCGAAATATTATACCGCGATAGGGACAAGATAGCATCTTGGCAGCATTCAAGCCCCCGATGAAACGGTGCGTGCGACTCCGTTCAGTGAGTATGTATATTTGTAACTTTTGACGGGAGGGTTGCATTTTGGGGTGCGTGGGATCACGTCTAATCACTCGTTTTGACAATGTGGAGTACGTTGCCGGGAATGCGTTTAGGCTAGTTCCACTATCTTGATTGATGGGATGGCGGTTGGTATCGTGGATTGTAGTGTGGGTCTGGAATATCTCTTGGCTTGTAGCTTTTATTCCTGGACGAGGAATGAGTGGCTTTTGGGTCTTATTCTTGGGCCTGGAGTGAGTGAGTGGCTTGTCAATGAAGGCTTGTGTGGGTGGATTCATAGTTGCGCTCAATATGGGTGTTTGTATCTATATACCATTTGTATCGCTATTATTGTTGTTAACAAAAGATTAGTAGGTAGAATGATATTCTCTTCAAGGCTGGCTTCGGTTTTCATATTACTTCGGGTTTGGCTGTAAGTGTTCCATGACACAAATAGCTGCATGGCGGTTAGAATCTAGTGTCTTATAGTTGATGAGGGAAGGAAGTATTAATGTCTTACCTGCACCCACACACTCCTACATATGATACCTTAATACTGAGGAGACCTCACCCGCACTACGGATGCCATGTATGATACCGCATAGTTTGAGATAAACGTGTAAAGATTTGTTTCTCGCATCGGGATGTATGCGTCAGTTGCAGTTAGGAAATCGCGGAAAAGCCCAGAGGGACCAAGGCCGGAGCTAGATGGACAAGTTTTTCCATATTAAATAAAAATGGAGAGGGACTGTCCTAGAGTTTCCATATTACTGGAATCTATTTTCCAACTTCAAGGAATGGCACAGTGGGGACTGCAGGTATGTTTGCCGATGGCACTCAGCATTCTGTTGGCTCTGCTTGAGGTGGTGGCCTTGCTTTCGTTCGGTCCGATGGGTTAACTCTGGGCGTGGTTGACGGCCTGATCCGATTCGACGAGGCGGATCATAACCCATGTTAGCCCAAGAGGTCCGTTCAAGATCGGGGGGCAGGGGGAATTGGGGGAGCAGGTAGGGAGGAAGCAGAATAACAATATAAACAAGTTCTATTATGCCATGCTACTTACCTTAAGTATGCCAGGGAATGTTCCCTTATATCATACTAGTGCTATGTGAGTGTGTGTGTCCCGGAGTAGGAGAGAAGAAGCTTGATTTTTTTGAATACAAAGCGAGAAGAGATACTAGTATATATATCACACCGACTGAGCAGTCACACTGGACACTGTGTCCTACACCATACAGGCCACCTTTCCAACATGACGCAGTAGTGATACCCTTATTCCAACATCCAACTATAACAGGTGCCCAACATGGTAAACCACTTATAATTAGATCAGGCATAGTCACAGATTGAGAAAACAAATAAGAGTCTTGTGACAAAAGGAGAAGAAAAGGAAAAGGAAACTACCTCTGTACGGCGGATAAGGACTAAGTCCAACACCCCCCTTCGACGGAAAGAGTGTAGTAGTATAGAAGTCTCCAAAAAAAAAAAAATTAAAAAAAATAAATAAATAACAAGTACAAGCATGTATCTAAGAAGAAAGACCAATACGGGAAAGCAAAAAGCTGTGTCTCTGGACAGCAAGAGGCTTTGTACAAATATCGGCTAGCATATCGGTCGTACCAACAAAGGTAAGGGTGATTTGGCCATTGCAAACATACTCATGGAGCCAACGGTAGCGGACATCGATATGCTTAGTTCGCTGTGTAATTGCACCAGTCTCAATAAGCCTCTTGGCCCCGGCATTGTCGGTAAATAGGGTGATAGTAGGAGGTGTATCACTTGCTTGTGCTAAGTGCAGGGGGTGGAGTTGGTGCAGTAATGAGCGGAGCCAAAGGGCCTCCTTCCCAGCAGTAGATAGTGCAATAAATTCGGCCTCATTTGTCGAAGTCGCTATCAATGACTGCTTACTTGCATGCCAGGAGACTGGGGCACCAGATACTAGCGCTAGGTATCCCTGAACACTATGGCGGTGGCATTCCCGAGCATAGCTAGCATCACTATAAATGCTTGCAGTAGGAAGAATAGACCCATCAGAGGTGGGTGTATAATAGGTAAGTTTAAAGCTCTTAGTCGTTCGAAGATAACGGAGGAGGCGTTTTAGTGCACGCCAATGATGCTGAGTAGGTGATTGACTAAACTGTGCAAGTATGGAAATCGAGTAGGCTATATCTGGTCGAGTCGCAAGCATCGCATACATAACGGAGCCAATAGCCGAACGGTAAAGAATTGGATCCGCAGGTTCACCATCCATAATACCAGGTGAGCTGTCAAAACTAACATCCATCGGAGATGTCTGGTCACGGACGCTGTCATCAGAAAGGTTGAACCGTTCCAAAACCTTTGTTAAGTAAAGTTCCTGCGATAGGGAAATTGACCGGTGTTGCCTATCCCTTGTAATCCTAATACCCAAAAGGTACTCAATATCACCCAGGTCCTTAATCTCGAATCGCTGCTTAAAGAGTGAAAGAAGATTTGTCACCTCGTCTGAGGTGCCACAGAGAACAATGTCATCTACATAGAGTAGCAAATAGCCTCCAGCTGGTGTAAGGTAGAGACCATGGTCGACCGTAGACTGTTTGAGATCGATACTAAGAAGAAAACTGTGGAATGTTCCAAACCACTGGCGTGGAGACTGCTTTAACCCATATATTGAGCGAAGAAGGCGTACAATAGTACCACACGGAAGTCGTAGGTAAATAACCTCATCAAGCGGTGCACCCAGAAAGGCAGTAACAACATCTAACTGGTGAATAACCATATCCTGCGCAGCAGCGAATGCCAGGACTGTACGAATAGTAGCCCACTTAACCACGGGGGCATAAGTCTCGTTATAGTCAATACCAGCCACTTGCTTATCTCCACGCGCTACCAATCTTGCCTTATACCGTATGATAGCACCAGAGGAGTCAAACTTATATCTAAGAACCCAACATGTAGGAAGCGCCTTGCGGCCAGCTGGTAGACTTTCAACAACCCAGACAGAGTTCTTCTGCATTGCCGCTAGTTCCTCAGTGATCGCAGCCTCCCACAAGGCGTGATCTGGACCACCAAGAGCATCTCTGTAAGACACTGTCTCAATAGAGGAGATATAGCAAGAGTGCGGTACTGAGGGCAAGCAAGGGAAAGAACTATCCGTAGTTCTGGAGGAGAGAGTAGTTGCTGCCGCAAAGAGAGGAGGCTGATCAACATCCACAATCTCTTCAAATGACCGAGTAGCGGCTTCATCAAAGTGCACATCTCGAGCACGTATGATGCGTTTGGTATCTGGCATGTAGATACGGTAAATGTTCGTACTCTCATAACCAACAAGCAAGCCGGAATGTGAGTGGGACTCGAGTTTATTCCGGAGGACCTTAGGTATATGGACATGAGATACGGAGCCAAACACCTTAAGATGGCCGATATATGGAGGTCGACTATTCCAAAATTCAAAGGGTGTCTTGCCAGCCGGATGTGCAGAAGTAGGGGCACGATTACGAAGATAAACAGCTGTCTGAAGGGCCTCAGCCCAAAGCTCAGAAGGAACTTCATTCTCATGAAGCATTGAGTTAACCATTTCTAGCAGGGTACGATTCATTCGTTCTGCAACACCATTCTGTTCTGGAGTATATGGAACTGTATACTCATGTATTATTCCAGATGTGTTCAGATAGTCAGCAAAGGCGGAAGAGGGTGCAGTACGGTCAAGACGGCGGTCTAGTGAGGCTCCATATTCCAAAGCATTATCTGATCTCAAGAACTTAATCTTTGAGTCCTTCAGTCTCTCAAGTTGGGGGTGTAAAGTCTTAAATGCCTCGAATGCCTCTCCCTTAGTGCGAGAGATTGAAACAATAACAAACCGTGAAGCATCATCTATCCATGTAGCAAAATACTTCATCCCACCAATAGAGGGAATCGGAGCTGGTGTTAGGCATATAGAAAATGCACAGACCTCTCGGAAGGGTAACTGCGCACAGACCCTCATTTATCGAGAGCCTAACACCCCCCTCCGGCCCCGCTCTGGGGCCCGCACGTCCTTAGCGAGATTTCGAAGAGTTGCGTCCCATGACTATAATGTCACCTCAATGAAGCCCACTTCATAACACCATATACGTCGCTGCCGTCCGTCCGACCGGAAGCTGTTCGCAGGATATATAAGAGGGGACCTCTGGGTACCTCTGAGAAGTGGAACGGAAGAAATCCGTCGGAGGCGCATTGAGTTACTAGGCTTCAAAGTTAGGCATCCTAACTATGGGCCGAAAGTAACGGGACGTTTTCGGTTCGAAAATCCGCAACTACTCCTACAGTGCCCCGGAGGCCATAGGGGATAGTTTTCACACCAATACCTATCTGAAGGCCGCTGTATGTTGGTTGGTCCTGGAGACAGGATCCCTCGAGAGGTGATTCTCTTTGAGGCGAGGCGGACCGAGGGGAAGCTGCTCAGACTCAGAAGACCTAATAGGCGGTAGACTTAAGAGTGTTGGCACACCGTCTACGCAGCCTGCATTATGCATAGGTACCCGACGCATACGCTGGCCACTATGTGAAATCGGAAGAGACTACTGGGACGATAGTCAAGACGACTGAAGTCTCAGACAGGAGTCTACTCGGCTCTATAAATCGAAGACCGGTCATTCGAGGATAATCACGCATCCTACGATTAGACGGAAAAGAGTTTATGAGAACGAAGATGGTGTGTGAGAATTCAGGGTCAAACAGTGTTCGCACTTGTCAAAGACCATGAGACGTTAGCGTACAATCTTGGATAGATACTTAGTTATAGGAGGATTAGATGTAGTCCGCGAACACTCAGACGCGGGATATAAATATCGAAGTGCCTCCCAAGCTTTTAGACATCAACAAGCAACGGAGAAGAGACCTTAACAATATAACATTGTTTTACCTACGAATCTTTATAAAATTATTTCCCTTATCGATTAAGCGAGTTCTTAGTAGTCATAAACGAAAAGAACAATTCCGAGCCTTCCTAGACAAATCTCCGTCTATTACGAAAGATTCAGGCCTAAGTCTTCTCGACAATTACTCAGAGCCGGCTTCCGCCTAACAGCTGGGCCCCAAATATCGGTATGAATTCGCTCAAGAATCTTTTCTGCACGAGGCATTGGTACTCGTGAGGGCTGCCGGTGTTGTTTTCCTTTGAGACAAGACAGACATGGCTTATCTACCACCGTGCCAGAAGCAATCTTCATCCCCTGGGAGTTCTTCGAGAGCAAGTGAATCGAGGCTGAATTGAGGTGACCAAGGCGTCGGTGCCATGTATTGAGCGTTTCCGTAGATGTATGTAGTGTAGTTAAAGGTACTGGAGCTACTTGAGTCAGCGGAGGAGAAGGGCTTTCTTCTATAACGCCCGAGTCCGGTAAAGGGGTATTAGAGCGGGCTGCAATCTGTGGTACCACTTTAGAGGCAGAACGTGTAGTAACAAGAGCAGTCGACTGAAGTTTGAGTCGATAAAGTCGCCCAATAGAGTAACCGTACAACACAATACGATTTCCTTTCACAACTGTCACACCACCAGGTGACGAATAGTAGCTAGCACCACGCTCTTGCAACTGCCCCAATGAGACGAGACTGATATCCCCAAAATCTGGAGCATGGTAAATGCCACTCAATGTAACAGTATGACTCCCGGATGGAGTAACAACAGGAAGTACTGCTGTTCCGATGCCAATTGCATCTACAGTCTCTCCATTTCCAACTCGAACACACTGTGGAGCAGTAAGTAAATGATAGTCATGGAGCAAGTCACCAAAACGAGTAATATGGTTCGTACACGCGGAGTCAAGATACCATAGAGGTGAGAGGTTATCAGTAGTAGGAACATCAAAGCCCAGCGAAGACAGAGCGCACTCAGAATCATCAAGGGCCGTGATACGAGCAGAGTGCTGAACTGGCAGAGTTGGAAGTTCTGCTCTTCTCGAACTAGAGAATGGACGACGCTGTGGTCTTTTCTCAGGATATTGTTGCCAACATTTCTCTGATGAATGAGTTGAGCGGCGACAGTGCTTACATGGCAGACGATTAGGCTGAGGATGGTGGTGCTGTGCTTGCTGCCGATTGCCTGAATGTCCTGAGGTTGACCGACCACGATATGGGCTATTTCCGGAAGTCGAGCTTTGGCTTCTAGCACCACTCATATAGAGTGCCGTATGAGCATTATGGGGATTGTTGGGTCGTTCAGTAGCCTGTCGCAACTCTTCCGCTGCAAGAGTCTGGTGGACTAGGGTGAGACTAATCTGCTGAGTAAGGGTGAGGGATGTACGAATAGTGGCCACAAGTTGATTATATGGTTTCGGCAGACCATCCAAAATCTGATTGATGAGCTGTAAACGGGAAAGATTGATCCCAACAGAGGACAGCCGAAAGAAGAGATTGTTCCCCTCGGCAATATAGCTATCAATTGTTTGCCCAGAGCGCAGATGCAGACTCTGAAACTGCAGTTGGATAGCACTCTGATGAGCAATAGAGTTGGCTTCGAACCGCTGAGTAAGAAAAACCCAAACCTCTCTAGGACCATTTATCGACAAGAGCATAGAGAGGAGTTCTTCACTGATATGTGATTCAATAAGATCTAAGGCCTTCGCAGCCCTGAGTAAGTCATCCGCTGCAATTGCAGCTGCTTTCCCTGCTGCCCGAGTCTCCTTTGCTGCTTCTGCAGCGGCCTCTCGTCCAGAGCCAGTAGGGTCAACAACATCCCACAGCTGCTGCGCACGGAGGTGGTTGGTCATACGATGCTTCCACAAAGTCCAGTTGTGGGCTGTAAGAAGGGGACACTTGAGGACACGGGTGCCCTCAGTAGTACTACTTGTAGTAGCTGGAGTCAACGACATGACTCAATAGAATATAAGAGAATAATAAAGGCAAGGAGATAGAGATATCGAGTAGCCTTGAGAAGAGAAATAAGAGTCGTAGTATAATAGGCAGAGCGCTGATAACAAATCAGGAAGCTTAAGGGCTCATAACCTGTGAATGTGTGTGTTCCCGGAGTAGGAGAGAAGAAGCTTGATCTTTCAAATACAAAGCGAGAAGAGATACTAATATACCACATCGACTGAGCAGTCACACTGGACACTGTGTCCTTCACCATACAGGCCACCTTTCCAACATGACGCAGTAGTGATACCCTTATTCCGACATCCTACTATAACAGGTGCCCAACATGGTAAACCACTTATAATTAGATCAGGCATAGTCACAGATTGAGAAAACAAACAAGAGTCTTGTGACAAAAGGAGAAGAAAAGGAAAAGGAAACTACCTCTGTACGGCGGATAAGGACTAAGTCCAACATGCTAGTCGAGTGAGAAACTATGATAGAAAAGTGTGGGCTTCGGCTGGCTGGAAGACGTCTTTTTCTTGTTTCCCATGCGTTTTTTTTTTTTTTTGTTCAACGCAAACAGGTGTGCCTTCGAGTCCTACAGATACCAGAGCTGATACGCGATGGAGTCCTGGAGTATGGAAAGAGAGCTCTCCCTGTTGGTCGGACTCAAAAAGCTCAAAATATGGGACGGAGCACGAAATTTGAGGGGTAAATGGAGGGCTGGAGCGGCCGCTCCCAGTACCAGAAGGAAAACTCAGATTTGCGGCTAGTTCGGCCTGTAAGGGGCCACAATAAATCAAGAAGGAGGTTTCTGAGAGCTTGGGCTCGGTGTAAGGAGATCTTCATTAGTTTCATGTACTGAACCGTTGAAAGATTTATAACCGAGGATACCACGAGGCTGCTATAGGCTTGGGAGATTGCATATAGCGTCTTATAAACTGCTAATATCCTGGGTTACACATTTTCTATCATCTTCCGCCTCCTAATGAACGTGGCTTTCTGGTCTCTTGGGTTCGGATTATCATTCCCATCTTGGGAGCTGTTGAAGATTCTGGATCGACGTTGATCGATTGAGATAGATTGTGGAGGTTTCGGGAGTCTGGCGAAGAGTTCCAATGTTCGATAGATTAGTGTGGAGGTTGAGAGATTGACAGGAGATTCTCTGGACATGTATTTCCTTTGTTATCACCGGGGTGTATGGAGGAAAGGGTAGCATGTTTGGAGAGATACGGATAGGTGTGGTGATTCATGGAATGATGGGGATACGTTGTTTATGTTTTATGATACTTATACACCTGTCTTTACTGTTAGTTTAGAGAAAGGGAGGGCGAAGCTGTTTTTACCTTACCATACGCTTTTGTGCACGTCCTACCACAGCCCCCACATAGTCCTTTAGTGTTTCTACCCACCGCTGCGCAAGTCAGTCATTGACTGTTATTCTCCTCCATCACAAGAAAAGCGATGGTTCCTAAGGAAAACACCACTCGCCTTGGAAGACTTGTTGGGCTCATTGGACAGCCTGAGTTTAGACCTCCTGGACCCGACCGTACGTACCCAAGGAGGCTGATCTTTCACCTTGCCAAACGGACCTGGCCCATCCATCCACCGAGGAACCGTCTAACTCAACCAAGGCCTGACCCATTGTAAGGCTCACAGTAAGCCTATAGTATCATACGTTGAACTCGAAGGGACCGGACTGGCGATAGTGACTAACTTGAGACCTGGTTGTGGTTGCACAAACTTTAAAAAATATTATAGGGCGAGTATAAAATTTATATTATGATCAGAGTGACTTGGAATCCATCTTATGGTATGATACCTGTATGTTTAAACCCAAAAACACATTAATAGACCTAGTCACCCATAGCGAATAAACTTGTATACCATCTATTAGGATCTGGCTGATGGGCTGCGCTCTCTACCAGTGCGATTATAGCTTCCAAAATTATTGTGATTTGAGGAAATTCTTGCCTGTTGATGCTTGGACACTACGATCTCTGTATTTACTTATGAAAGCACCCACTACATACCTTTTTGTTATTTTATTCAGGATGATTGGAACTTGATTCCAGTGTGTTATCATGAAACGGGAGTTACACATCCTAACTCTCAACATTTCAAAGCACTTGCTGGTGGTCATTCAACATTGTGTCTCCGTTACTTGGGGAGATAATCAACTGTAAGTTTGACTTTACATTGCTACAGACAATCCGCAGTTGCTGGCCGTGATCGCTTTTGTGGGGAACGTCGTTTAAGGTTTACCCTGCCCTATGGCATTTCGCAAAGTATCATTTCTGCGGAAAACCAGTAAGATTCAAGCTATATTTTGCCCACACTCAATGCTCCTGATATTTTGCCCTCAGAGTCTATTGGTAGAGCTTTGATTTCCTTGTTCCATAAAAAAATTAATTTTATATTATTTCCACAAGATTCTCTGAGTTTTAATTTTTGTTGATTAGGATGAGGTTTTATATTTATTTTGCTCACTAGGTGGCAATGTAGCCTAGAGCCATGAGTTTAAAGATTAAACTTCGGCTCAAGAAACGGATACTAACATTACTTCGAATGTGGCATCAGAGGCTTAGGTTGAGGTGTGCAGCCATTGTTGCACAATTTTTTATTATTAAATTCCTGGAACATATCCTTAAGTCTCATTGTAGACGGGGTTGACGTGCTGGCTTCTGATGCGATCCGTGATGTGGGCGGTGGTATGGGCAAGATGGAGTTGATTTGGGGAAATGCTTAAAGTCTAGACGTTTGGCCCATATTCCCCAATCATCTGCCTATCTGACCACCCTTTTCGCTTTCTCTTAGTCTTGTCATTTTGAAGGGAGGTATGATCTGCTTGTGAACTGCGTTGTTTACATCATCCTTACTAACTTACATCTTGTAATCTCAATGAACCATAGAACAAGATTCTTTCCAAAAACATTGTCGAAGATTTTAGTAGCAAAATCCTTTTAAGGAGGGTAGCGATAGCAGGGCGCAATGGGAGGCTTCAAGGAGCAAGTTGAGAAGGCCAACTGGGGACTGAACAGCCGATGGTGGAGCTGAGTGGGTTGTTTAAAAATAGTGGAGCAGGATGTGGGGCACCTAGGTCTGTGATATTTGATGGGAATATGAATCATATATTTTTAGAGCATATGAACAATGGGGTTCCCGTTTTGTGAATATATTTCTTATCGTATCCAATAAATCTTACCCTGAACTGTTGGGAAGTCCTAAATAGTGCAGCCTTCGGGTTTCAAGGAACATCTTTAGAAGTAGCCGGAATCCAGGCACTACTACATCCTTGATTCGACATCCTAGCTGTGTTGAAAGTTCTAGATCGATGTTGGTCGATTGAGATAGATGGTGGAGGTTTCGGGAGTCTGGCGAAGAGTTGAGAAGTTCAATGGATTAGTGTGGAGGTTGAGAGATTAACAGGAGATTCTCCGGACATGTCTTCCTTTGTTATCACGGGAGTGTATGGAGGAAAGGGTAGCATGCTTGGAGAGATACAGGTAGGTGTGGTGATTCATAGAATGATGGGGATACGTTGTTTATGTTTTACTTATACACCTGTCTTTACCCTGCCCGTTAGGTTAGAGAAAAAGAGACCGAAGCTGTTTTTACCTTACCATACGCTTTTGTGCACGTCCTACCACAGCCCCCGCATAGTCCTTTACTGTTTTTTGTTTTTTTCTATTCACCGCTGCGCAAGTCAGTCATTGACCGTTATCCTCCTCTGTCATAAGAAGCTGGACCCTGTGAAGTAAATGTATTGATGAGATAGAAAGTTGCTTTAAGCCGGGATCATACCGAGTTTCATGATCTCCCATAAGCTAGTGTGTATCTGTCCAGAGATCCAAACTGAAAATTCAAAATACTGATGAACAATAGAAGCTCAAGACAACAAGTGACTTTAACCTGAACTATATATAATACGGGAGGGAAACTACTGGGAACTTAAACAACGACTGTGACGTCTCCTTACTGCTGAAGTATTATAGTAGAATAAAACCAAACTCTCTAAACTAATAACCCGGTTATAACCGGGCCAAAATAGAAACACCAACCCCAAATATGGATTTTCATCCGAGATCTGAAATTGTTTCCATTGCGCTTTTCGGGATGAGGCTATGGGTTCACTGATTCTCCCAAAACATACTACTCTGGCCTTGTTATAATGGTACTGTGTAGGGTCATGGCCAGAGTGTTCAGGTTCTCGAATACCTTGCGCACTTGGAAGTCAGCAATCTCAATTTCTGGATGCGTGTAGGCAGGCACAGTTGTGTCACGGCTACGATTCGGCCGCACGGGTGTGGGATAAGCACTATCTAAGCTACATATAATAATTACCAGCGGGCAAATAGAACAGCTGATGCTCTTACATTTCCAAAAACAACCGGGATTTGTCGGTAGCATTCTTTATTCGGGGTATGACTGAGAACAAATATGAATTGTTAGTGGTTCGGATATCTGCAATGAACCATTGAACCCGGCCATGTTTAAGTATTGTACTTGAGTACTTGGTCGCTCCCCATAGTTACAGTACTATTACATGTCTAATTGGCAGAAAGTAGAGTAGCTTCGAGAACACGAGTCGCCAGAACAAGGGGGACGTGGTTTTGGGCGGCGACAGTGCCTTACTCGGGTAACTTACTCGGGCAGTCTCTACGCTTGGTGTCCCTCTTGTCTCGTCCTAATCTCGTGGAAAATTACTTTTGCGAGTGCTCAAGACCTCCAATGAGTTAAACCTGGTCACAAATGATCGGGCCCAACCAAATCTAGCGAACTATAGAGAAACGAACTGAGGGGGTATGCAGGTAAGTGTACCAGGGTTCCTAGGACTTCAAACGACGCTAAGCCACAACTGAAGCAGGTGGTGCTCACCTGGAGGGTCACACAGTTCGGCGAGAATTTTACAATAACTTAGCAGATAATGCGGTAACAAATCTGACGAGAACCGAGGACTCATTCTGGCAATGAACAGGGAAAAAATATTGGCCTGATGGTAGCTACCCTGCCGGCTGCAGCACGAAGCTGTGTGACCGCATAGCCTCTCCCCATGTTCTCTGAGTCGCCCCTTCCAGCCCATATATACATAACGATGAGGGAGGCGTGTAGTGGATACAATGTATCTAATGCTTGCTGCTGAACGAAGTACTGTACTTGCTTTTTTACAACTCTCCATTCCCATAATACTCTTTGACTTCATAAAAAAGTCACCCATATCTACAACTCTTCAGTACGACTCCCGGAGAAAAACAAAAAAAAAAACTTATATAATGATGGGCACGATCAGGTCATACTCTTGCTCGAGCAGAGTGTGTTCGATCACCTCCATAATCAATTATACTCGAAATTTTCTAGCAGTGGCCACAATCAGTCGTTTGATCATGGGGTCCTCTTGGTCAGGTCATTGAATAGGATATGTAGGAGTTTTATTCATAAATATCATAGTGCCTTATTGTTTTTCTTCGGAAAATTAGGCATAATTGTAGATGATTCTATGAGTGCTATAGAGTGGGGAATGTTCAAAGGAATAAGGTGGGGGAACATCAAACTGAAGTTCCAAAATGTAAGGGAAAAGGTGTAGTGGAGTGATATTATGTAATGGAACAGAGACCCAACATTTTGCTTAGTTGCATTGAACTTGACATTCTGCTGTCAGTTTTATTTAGGAGGGAGCATCTTCCGAACGATGGGTGATAGCATCCATTCATTCCAAAAAAAAAACTGGCTATCTCCCGGATAAAGAATGACCCATCACACCTGTAAGACCCCCTGGTTACCCGTCTGCACTTTTCTTCCTCGCTGACAACAGCCTCACCCTCCTAGATTTTCACAGGTAATCCATGCCATGCAGCAGATGTGCAACTGTCACACCTGCCTCATGTGCTCATCCTGTGTCAAGAAAATGGTAAATTCCGGTGTCCCGTGTGTTTAGAAAAACACTAGGTAAATATCTATCCAGGAATTCCCAAATGCAGAGGGTCCCGGCTCATCTTTGTTGAGGACACAAAAGCACGAGCGATGTCACAAAGGTTGTTAGTGGATACTGCAAAGATTGAAGGGAAAAAAAGTCTTTCGGTTTACTGCATCAATCAATGTGCAATACTGAAGGAGGAAATATCAGTGACTTGACGTATGGGTCTTAAGCTTTCGCTAGGGATCCAAAGCAAAGGGAATCTGCTCGGTATACTCGAGTATGTACTTTTACTGTAGACAAACGGTCTAATTGGGCCCGAAATACCGATAAAAACCGTATAACTGTTCTATCCTGAAACAAGGTATGCAATAAGTTAATATACGAAAGAAAAAAAGAGGTTAATTAATGGAGTATCATACGCCCGTGTTTTAACAGAGATTCTATCCCAACAAACGCACGGGATCGCGGGTACTTTTACTGGTAAGGACATAAATATAGGAGGATATCCTACCTAACAAGATCTACTCGTACATCGACTCCAGGCGTTGAGAACGAAAGCTTATTTGGGGGGTTAGTGCTGTTATACTACCGGTAACTTAGCTTCCGGGTTTCCCTGGTTCACACTCTTCGCTTTGTCCATTGGGTCGTTGTGGATTTTGTCAGTTGCCTGCCGCTGGCCTGGGGTCAGTAACAAGTCGGGATGTCCTGTCCTGTCCGGACTGCTAGGTTGTTGGCCGAAGGGGGGGGAGCCAAGCTGGAGGGGTGGGCAACTTATCATACAACTGCTCGAGAAGTGTTTGTGAGACTTGTCTCGTATATACCATTCCCAAACGGAAATAACTGCATAATGGTTGTTACACAATATCAGGAGGCTACTTTTTTTATCTCACCCCGCTTTCTTCAGCCCCGCATAGAAAGCTGATAAACTCCCCGAATACCGCTACAAATTGTTGAACCATTTCTGCATTCAGCACTCTGCACAGAATATCATGGCCCAGACCGCACATATATCATCGGTTCACATGGGCGACGGCAATGCGAACAGTGGCAATATAACGAATAGTTTCAATACCACTGTGTATAAGTTCGACGATGCACAGATCATGCGTTGGCTCTCTCCACTAGAACTAACTAAGAGACATCGGGGCGTGCGCACCGAGAGATTTGACGGTGTGGGAGATTGGCTTTTGGAAGAAGGCGAGTTTTGGGAGTGGAGGAGTAATGAGGGTGGAGTTGATAAGACTGTCTTGTTTTGCACCGGGAATCCGGGAGTGGGCAAGACATATCTGAGTAAGTTGCGGGATCCTTTGAGAGAAGCAGATATCGCTGACGACTAGAAATACTAGTTCCCCGGTGATTGACAGCCTGTGCGATCAGGAAGGGAGCGAATATATCGCCGTTGCAGGCCTGTACTGCGACTACCTCTCCTACGAAGAGCAGACACTCACTAACGTGATGGGAGCTATTTTGAGCCAGCTTGTAGGTAGAGGAGACATTCCGAGTTATCTGCGAGAGGCGTTTCACAAAGGGAAAAGGGAATTTGGTGGGAGAGGGCCAAGACTCTCGGATCTGATGGGAATGCTAAAGACCACTATTGCCTCGCTATCCCAAGCTCGCATTTGTATAGATGCGTTGGACGAGCTCTTGCCAAAGCACCTGCCAGAGCTTCTTGGGTCGCTAAGGGATGTAGTTCGGGAGTCTCCCAGGAGGCGAGTAACCCTCACCGGGAGGCCCCATGCCAGACATGATATTCAAGGGTATTTCGCCAAGCCGGTTGTGATACCCATCAGTCCTAATGTGAATGATATTAGAAGTTATCGAGAGATATTATTAGTATTGTCCTGGAAAAGATATCAGATATGTGCGTAGGAGCATTTAGAATTTCCACTCTATCAATGGTGAATACTTACTAACAATTGTGTGTAGATTCCTACTTGTTTCTCTAAATATCGATGCGATTCTGTGAGAGGCTAAAATTCGTCAGAGAAGAAAGAAATTTGAAGAGACGACCCAAGGCAGTGGACTAACGACGCGTACACGGCAACTCTAATCCGACTGAAGGCTCAGAATGGAAATAAATCAATTCTCGGACTGAAGGTCCTGATGTGGGTGTTGTATTCGGAACGGCCATTACGGGTGGAGGAGCTCTGTCACGCTTTGGGAGTGGAGATGGGATCTGCAGATTTGGATCCTGAAAATGTTCCTGCGTTACGGACGCTGCTGGCATCTTCTCTGGGTCTTGTCACAGTCGGGGCGTCTTCGTCTACCATTCGATTGGTGCACATTACTCTGCAAGAGCACCTCTCCAATGATCTAACGCTATTAATTTTCATAGTGCCCACTCAGCAATTGTGGAAGGGTGCTTGACATACCTCAATTTTAGATATGTGTGGGACCTTTCCCCAACTATTTACCCGGCTCTATCAATAGCGCCCCCTCTAGGATATGCTTCCTGTTGCTGGGGGAATCATGCAAGAAGGGGGATGGAAAATTCGAAAATACTTGCACTGAGGCTTCTCGATGGATTTGGTAAGCATATATCTGCTCACCTAATGTTATCGCACTATAATCGAGGTTGGTCCTGGGGCTCTTATTTCTACAGCGTGGGAGGATCTAGGGGTTTTACAAGACTACGGAATAGCATTTCTTAGGTTGTGGGGGATTGTCGCCGCCGTATTGGGGATGAAGGAATAGGATGTGAATGCAACCGATTGCACGGGGAGTACGGCTCTCACATGGGCAGCGGTCTGAAGATATGAGGAGGTCGTAAAGGTGCTGTTGGGGTGCGAGGACGCCAACTCCAATACGGTAGACACCAGTTATGGCCGGGCACCGCTCTGCTGGGCAGCTAGGAACGGGGATGAGGTGGTAGTAAACACGCTTTGGAGTGAGGAGATGTCAATCACAACACGACAGACGCCGAATATGGCCGGACGCCGCTCTGCCGGGCGGCTCTGAGGGGGGGATGAGGGGGTAGTAGAGATGTTTCTAGAGCGAGAGGATGTCAGTCCCAATACGGCAGACACCGGGTATGGCCTGACACCGCTTCCGTGGGCGGCTTGTCACAGACATAAGGGAGCAGTAAGAAATCTTTTGGAGCGAGAGGATGTCAATCCCAATACGGCTTCCACCCAATCCGGCAGGCCGCCGATCTCGTGGACGGCTAAGAATGGGAACAAGGGTGTACGAAGGATAATTTTAGAGCAAGGAGATGTCAATCCCAATACGGCAGACACCAAACATGGCCCGGCATCACTCTTGTGGGCAGCTGTGAGTGGGGGTGAGGAGGTAGTAAAGGTGCTTTTGGAGCGGGGAGATGTCAATCCCCATACGGCAGGCATCAAATCTGGCCTGACACTACTCTGTTGGGTAGCCAAGAACGGGAATGAGGGAATAGTAAAGATACCTTTGGAGCGAGAGGATATAAATTCCAATATGAAAGACGCCAAATATGGCCTGACACCACTTTCGTGGGCGGCTAAGAATGGGCATGAGGGGTAGTAAAGATGCTTTTGGAGCGGTGGGATGTCAGTCCCAATACGGCGGACACCAAATATGTCCTGACACCACTATGCTGGGCGGCAGAGAGTGGGCATGAGGGGGTAGTAAAGGTGCTTTTGGAGCGAGGTGATGTCAATCCTACTACGGAAGACACCGAATATAACGAGACACCACTCTCGTGGGCGGCTAAGAATGGGTATGACGGGGTTAGTAAATACGCTCTTGGCGCGAGGGGATGTTAATCCCAATACGGTATACTGGGATGCACTGGACTCGGATACCGCAGACTGAGATATCAGATATGGCTCGTCACCGCTCTCTAGCTAGGCATCCCCCCATCCTTCACTTAACATGGGGCCGGATGTGGCGGAGATGCAATTCGGGGGTGATAATTCTAATACCAACCTCACAAACCTTATTGGCTAACCTGCACTTCCATCGGGAGTCCCGGATCAGGGGGAAGAAAGAGCGTTGGGCCAAGCAGTTCTGTTTCCAAGTCTACACCTCTCTCCTATTGGCCCCTGAAGTTCTGGTACCCTCCAAGGAAAACTGACACTCATTCCAACAACATCGGACCAACCTTCTTCTCCATTGCTGTCTACTCGGACTCGTCGTTACCTCTTTCGTTTGTCCGTCGCCTTTCTCGCGTGCATCCTTCCTCCTTCGTTCCCAGACACATTCTCGTTGAACTTCCATAAATAATTACCGAGTAAGAAATCGGCGTGGGTAAGACCTCCGTCGATTCTGATGTAAATAGGTTTTGATAATGGGCTTTTTCCCCAGTTTTAGCTGGCCATTTGCCATTAATCTCCTTTTTTCCCTTTCTTTTTCTCTCTCTTGACCTTTCCTCTGCTTGGAGTTCTAGTTAGACTAATAGACTTCGTTCATGATCATGTCCCTTGCCTTTCATTCCTATTATTTGTTAATATTTCTTATGTTCTTGGAATAGTGGTGTACGGCCAGTTACAGGCGAATGGGTAGTAGTCGACACTAAGCTTGAAGGCGCCCGTCTTATATTCGCAAGCACCCGGTTTACCTGCTCTCAGTAATTCCCCTCGATACAGCCGAGTGATGGGCATCGATTCATCTCACAGACTTATCTATTCTACTTATGTCACTTCCGGGAGTTCTCCTTTATGCAGTACAATATCGGCAAAGATCCCAAAGGTCATAGCGTTTGGACATCAAGGAACTTTCCGATATCACTTTGCTTTGAAGCCTATTAATCGTGCCATCGGGTGAGAGATTTTCCTGTGAAAATTATTAACTTAAGTAGCTATTCCCGTGATTCACCCGGACAGTCATGAATAATCACTCGGATAACAACTTGCCTTTTCTTTTATGAATTACGACGCGAGGAAACCATAAATTTAGAAGACGATTCGTCGAATGATTGAAGGAAAGAAATGAATGAAAGGAGTAATGCCAAGATAGGGGAAGAAGCTGCGTCCTATTTAAGGAGGCGAACAATAGCTACAAACCTCCACCCGAGCAATTAAAGCATCTATCTGTAGGAATGAGCAAGTACTCTGCGACGTGCACACTCCAAAAACAGGTGTACACAGCGCCCACAGTGGGGAGGCCCCGATCATGCAATAGGGGATGGAACTATAAACCCACGCTGTAGCAGGCCCACGATCTAATGATCTCTATAATAGTTCATGATTGGTGCAACATGTGTTGGGCCCTATTACGTATGACGGGTTATTCTTCTCTTCTGGGAGTAACTGTTGCTCCTTCCCTTCAGCCATCATTCTTCTCCTCCGATCCCCGGATAAATATTGCATCTTTAACTTTCCAGCTGGGTAGAGTGAGGATAACGTAATAATTGGAATAGTTGGACCTCACGCTTGGACATTGGAGTCCCCTCCCGTGGTAAGGTCGATGGTGTTTTCCTATATAGTGGTATTCTTCCCAGCCAGGGCTTAAAGACAGTCTTCTCAGTGTTGTTTGCTCCTTAATCCAAAGGAGAGAGTCTTCGACAGCTTACCGTGAGGTTCAACAATTCCAGTCTTTGCTCCACTGGGGTCCCTGATAGCTGGGGGCATTTGGCCTGCGTGATAAGGAAGTATACGCTAGGTTCTGAAATTTTATTCCCTCTAGCTTAGCATCATTCCTTTGTACCTATTTCCAACAAGTAAGCTCTCCCCTCACAATCAAGATATCACGATCATGATGGGAAATAGGGGGTTTGGCTGGTGTGGTGGCATAGGACCTGGGGGGGGAGGAATAGGGCTCAAGGCAACAACGATGGAAGAGGTACTGTACCAGTAATATAGGCACAATTAATCTCAGGTTATATCCCCCAACAGTGGTTAGGAACAACGAGGGACCTAAAAGGAGGTAAAGGGTGATTCTTTTAGGAAATTCTTGGAGCCACCAATTAGCATCTCTAACCACCGGCATGGGACGGGAAAAGCTCATGCCCCACGAGCCGAGAACCCTAGAAAAGCCACGGGAATACTGACAGACTGAGCCCTCTCAGAAGTCTGTTTTATGGGTCCATGATATGTCGGGTTTGGGCGAAAGAGTCTTTTGCCCGCGTACAAACGTTTGAATAAACGCTGGGCCATGAAGATACGGCCGCTTTTCTCTCAAGGTCCGAGCCTAAATACACTGTGCATATTACACTCCATTAAGCTAACTTGTGATTCGGCAGTACCCACCGCCGAAAATGGCCCTGGAAAACCACAAGTCCATCCGGGCCCAAATATGATAGCTGGATTAATCACATTATCACCAATAGCGCCTCAGGATGAGGCTGATGTTCACATTATTCCAAGTTTCTCCTCGATGCTATCATCAGCGAAACCGGAGAACAGTGGAACTTGACGTAAGATTGTAGAAGTTAATATTAACTCAAGCTCGCTATCCAGTCCTGCTACCCCTTGAGCGGGTAAGGGCCTCTACCCGATTGGTGTCTCTGCAGTCCATGGTTGCTGGTCGTTGGGGTTGTGGGTTTGGCATGCGTCTAGCTCTGCTCTTGGATTCCACCCATGCGCCTCGTGTGATAGCACAATTCATCGAAGACAGCTGGAATGCTCGCCATGATCGCGTTTGAGAAATAGGTGTTAGCATGCTTCCAGCTTTACCTTTTCGGCAATCCGACCTACTGGTATTGTAGCGAATAGAGTACCGGTACTATTGTTGCACCCGCTGTCCAAGTACTTGGGAGTTCTTTGTGGGGTGTGCGCCTTTCCGACCTGTATGATATTTTCCTAAGATATCCAATTGTTAAAGGTTATAGAAGCGGAAGCTTCCCGCTGAAACCTCAGTCTTGTGATACTTACAGTGCACCATTTTTCGTTGTGTACTGGAGTACAGTACTAGCACTGCCAGGGCGCCGGTAATGTACCGTACTCGATTAAATACTTGTGTCATAAGTTGGACTCCATGACATGATACAAATACTGCTGCAATTCCCAAAGGCTCGGTTAGCTCAAGAATCGATCTGAAACATTTCTAGGATTTGCAACACCCTCAGCCAATCATGATACTTCTAGGCCGATCGCGAAGATTTTTTGGGGGGTGGGGCTGAGAAGGGTCGACCCGGGTTGGACAAAGAAAGAAGAGCAGCCGCTGTTAGCGTAATGTACTATTCGTGCCAACTTCGCTTCTTTCCTAGACCAACCGGTCAACCTTCTCAAAGATACCATACGGTTCAGGAACGTGCGGCCGGCTTGCCCGAGAAGCCACAAGCCCTTATTTGCATAAAAGATCCCCCTACCAGGTACTTGTATGCTGCACCAAGCTGTTCGGCCTATCATATTGATTTTGTGGTTTTTGTAGTAAAATCAAGGCGTTGGGTAGTCTGAATAGAGGGAAAGATATGGGTAGGAGAGATAGATAGAATCCGGTGGTAGTAATATCAGGCGTGCACAATTGAAAGGTCAGAATTCGCATATATTTCTAAGTAGATAATGAGGCCCTTTTAACACAGGATGATCCACATCCAATCCGGTGCCTGTGTGGATGAAAATTTTCATCTCCGGTAAGGGGACAAAAGTCTTGTCCCACCGAAACAAGTGAGAAACATGAAAGAAACAAGAGAGAAATTTTCACTGCAAGGAGAGAGAGGAAACAGTACGGAAACAACAGGGTGATCATAGTTTCAGCCATCAAGTAAGGTATAACGAAAGTTCATGAAGATCTTAGATGAAACCAATGTAGGTGTGAAAACGATAGCTCAGGGACAATATTCCAACAGTTTTTCTACAACCCCGGAGGAGACGAGAAAAAAAAGGTTGAGTCCATCCCATGCCAGGGAGGACTTTTGCAGGATTTAAGACGGACGTGGCTCCACCACTAAGGAGAAAGCTGAGAGTGACCACTTGGGCTCGAGTCGAGTATCATACCGATACGAGTACTCGAGTACGGTAGCGGGGTCTCTCGCTTCGCACTTTGAGTGGCTGGACTTGGTTGAGAGGTGCCGGTAGGAAGTACTTGTACTGATTAGGAAGCCTCCATAATACCGCCCCCCAGAAAAGCAAAAACAAAACCTGGTTCTAGGACATTAAGATGGCTGCTGCCTTTTTTCCAAGCGATTGGTGTGGTATTCTCCACTCTTGGGAACCTGTTGTATAAAGATTCGCTTTCCCCAGGTGATATAAATAGGTAGGGTGTCGGTATCAATACTTACAGAATACATAAGCGCATTCGTCACGCCAAATTTGTCCATCTCCCCCACCCAACGGATAGTGTATGGCCTAGTCATGGTATATCGTATCTCCTCTCTTATCGGTGATTGCTTTCACTAATAACCAAGGATAGTCCTCACGAAACCTAACCTTGACCCAACGTCTATCCCGATTCTTTACTCCTTATACGTCAAAACCCGCTTCTTCCTCGGGAGCACCGATAGGAAAACCATACTCCCATATTCCCTCGAACGCTGCGGCATCCTTCCTAGCCTCTACTACACCTGTTACACTTGAGGAAAGGCATCGCCAAAAACTTGCCACTGCTCACTCGGCCGCACCAGTCAAAGCCCTGTCCGAAAAGTCTGAAGAGATGAGGCGTTTTGGACGCTCCAGGTCAGGTCCGATAACTATTGGCTTTACCACATCCGCTTAATTGATAGCGAGGCGGGCAAACGCAAACCTTCCTAATTCGTTACATCGTTGGTTAATTTTGTATATTGGTGTGGGAGTTCCTGGAGCGGGGGGGATGGCGTGGATTCGGCAGGAGTTTAATCCGATTTTCCTTCCTTCTATTTCTCTTCCTTCTATTTCTTCGTATACAAATCAATACAAATGGATCAATCAAACAGACGTTATCTTTAACAAAAGCGTACCAGGGGCCCCCATTGGGTTCCGTATTCGTAGGTAAAAGTACAGTAAGATCTCATATAATCCACTACTTCACCCGCAGCCGCGGCTAATCACCGTACTCCAAGACAAAAACCCCTGAGAAGGATTAGTGTTTCCCCACGCATGGGCATGCCAATTGTGTTGACCCTTATTAACTGGTATTCGCAACCCGGTTATCGTACTGTAACCCAGCAAGTCGAACTTATCATTGGTGGACCGGAGGTTGAGTTAACCCCTGCTACGGAAACAGTATACTTGTACAAGATTTTACGGTACTTGGCCCATTGCGAGCGTCATGCAATTGTACTCCCATGTTAAAGTGTGGGGGGGGGGGGGGGAGATTTCCAAGGTCCCGAAAATAGGGTCCCGTTTCCCTTTTTTTGATTTCATAATATAGTGCCATGCAGTGCCGGCACCGCGGTGCGCATTCAACATAACCTACTATCCCTATATGCGATGCGGAGTGCGCAGGGGGTTATTATATCGATGGCGGCGTTGGTGCGTATCGACGCAGTGTGCAGGCGAGAGAGAGGGGCTTGTCGTTTTGTGTCTTACGGTGCAGGTATGGTTATTATACTTTTCTGACTTTTGAAAATTGAAAGGGGAAAAAAAATGTATCATGAAATTCTATGGGTATCAATCTGTCTAATTATTCATTCCATTTATTGGTCCAATTGAAATGGAATTCTCCCTCAAGAAAAGTTGTGTATCATACCGTGGGATATCATACATATTATAGGGGTCCATCGTGGGGCCGGGCCGTCTGGTTCCATCATTACCTCTACCAAACTCCCGCAAGTTATTCGCCATCACCCTCTACTCGTACGACTACGTCCACCCCAAGAGCCCGAGATCAAAAAATCAAGAATCAAAACCTTTTTTTTTTCGTTCACCATTCTCACCCTACTATCATACATGGATTCCGAGTCCAGTCACCGGAACGCAATCCATTCCAAGGACTCTACCATCACCGCAGCGATGATGTTCTACCCGCACGCCCCGCCGCCACCGGAGCCTGGGGAACCCACACCCCCTTCGGCGCAAAACCCACGCGACACGCCCTCCCCCTTCACACCTCGCGTCACTTCTCCAACCCTGAAATATAGCGCCCACTCAGACCCCGAACCCGACGACTTGGAATTAGTATATCCCCCCCACCACCCCAACCCCGCCTTATGATATCATGCCAACTAATCATCGCCAACCATAATCGCAGTGCGCCCACCACTCAAACGCCTCGCCCGCCTATTGCTTCGACTGCGAACTCGTACACTGCCCTGGCGAGTGCGACGGCGTGTTTGGGCTGAGTAAGCGCTCGGGATTGTGGTTGTGGTTCGTGATGAAGTGGATAAGACGCATGGTCGGTGTCAAGAGCGGGAGGGTCGCGGGCGAGGATTCTGCCTTCGTGCAGGTTGTGGGTGCGAGGGAGGCTGGGTACCGCTGGGTTGGGGGCGGAGAGGTAACTTGGGGTGCTGTGAGGAGGTGAGAGGGGGGGAAGCGGAGGGTATATCTGATATCACAGGTGTTTTTTTTTTTTTTTTCATTTTACAGGGGAAGGTGAGATTGAGTTGTTTTCGTTGGAGATATGATACGTTGAAGGTGTGAAGACGGATGGATAGATAGGCATAGAAAGCCCTTCTCTCCCGCGTCTTGTGAGCATCGCAACTTCACATACTCCTATGCATTCCTTTACTTTATGTATAATACATTATTCTCAGCAAGCTCTTTACTTTATTACCTGTATACGGCCCAAGCGTCATCGCTCACAGGAATCCTATGGACATTGGTCGCATGCAGGAACAGATATCAAACTCGACAAGTTAGTCTCAATCGACGATAATTTATTTACCCATGACATCACTTGACCGACACCCTACGAGTAGATGCGCACACTCTCCCCCTCAGTTACCTCATCGCTACATCCCACACGAATTTAAATTACCACGGGTCTATCATAGTAAACCAAATTGCCATCTCCCATACTCTCCTACCCCAGTGCCACCTCACACAAACGCAGTAAAAGATCAACCCTCGTGATCCCTGCTGCAGTAATAACTCTTGGCATTCCATCCCCCACTCCAATGATAAACTTGACTCCACCTCAAAATTTATTGAAGCCTCCACCTCACAATCGTGGGCCAATATCCACAAAACAAATACCCAAGTAGAGAAATACACAGATGGGTATGGGAGAAGGGGGCATGATTTAGTGTAACTCGTCATACACAGATCTTAAAAACCACCGCATCCACGTCCAGTCCTTGTACATGTACAGTACCCCACCATGCGGAACAAAGTCTGGACAACTCACACTTCCAAAACCAAACAAAAGATCAGAACAAAGAATAAATAATGGCGATGTCGAGAAGAGACAAAAGCCAATTGTAACAAAACCATTAACTCTTTCCCGTGATTGCTTTCCGCTTTCCTTGCGCGGAAAGTACCCCCAAAAAAGAAAAAAGGAAAAGAGAAGGAAAAAAGAAGGAAAAAGAAGGAGAGAAAAAGCGCCTCCCATACGGCGAACCCCCCGGCAAGAATTACCATAGGCTATCTATAGCAGCGGATAGTGTGCCGGGAGAGGCAAGATAGCGGGAATTTCGGATGCACCATCATTCTTATCAGGTAAAGTATAATTGATAATAATCTCCTCGGAAAGATGGAGGAAGAGGTAATGGTGGTGCAGTACTCGCAATCTTATAGTGCTCAGCAGACCATAAGATAGTCTAAATCTCCTTCCCCTCCGTATCAACGATGAACCAATCTTTATTCCGATCTTCATCCCCGCTTTCATCACTATCCTCATCACAATCTTCATCATCGCCTTCGTTGCCGTCTTCGTCAACGGTTTCATCGAGCGGATCACTGGAGGAATGATTTCTAGTACTTTCTTCTGTCCGGTGGACGTGTAGCACGGCCTTCTGTTTTTCGACTTTGTTAGCATGATTGTCTCAGTACTCGGATGCTTCCATAAAAATCGGAAAACATAACCCCGTCTCAGCGAAGATTTGCACGGGATCAGCAGAGAAAGTTTTCGGACTTTGCAGACGCATCTGAGTAATGTGTGTGAGGGTAAGGGAAGGGGAGGAAGGATGGGAGTACCCTAACGACACAAGCCCGCAGATTACGAGCCATAAGCTCCAACTGGGGAGCGATTTTCTTCTCTCTGACGTTCGCCCCGTCTTTTATGCAATTACGCCGTTGTAATTGACATGTAGTGTTGTAATTGAAATTGCTCTGAATTTTTCTCTTATCAGTACCTTAACATTTGCCTTCTGGCAGATGGGGAAGACGCACCAGGGCGGAGAGCCCGTGAGCGCTCTTTACAACGTCAGGTATGCGTTTGATACCCCGGGGTGGTTTGTTACTGGCCACGGTTGAGCCCAAGGTTTTGGTTTCCGCTGCAGTAGCAGCAGCTTTGGGAGGGTCTCTGCAGGCGACTGCTACTGGAAGATCAATTTTGGAAGGTGGAGAAACTCTGCGGAATCCTCCCCGGCCGCCACGGCCATCTTCGTCATTGTCCTCGCCACTGGCATCGTATTCATCGGATTCGGGGTACGGGGCAGTTAGTTCTGTCTCTCCAGATCTCGCAGTGGAGTAAGTGGGATAAGTGCTGTTATAGGAGAGTTCTTCTGCGTGTGAACCTTGATAGGTAGATCGATTAGTTAAGTATTGATGGAGCAACAGCGGGTGTTCCATATCAAGCACAGTATCGGCTTGGTTATATGTCTCCTCGTCGTCATTGAACTGTGGCTGCTCCAAGGGAAAAGCAGAAGTGGATGGTGGAGTTGGGGAGCCCAAGTGGCTGCCATCGTCGCTATCATTGTCACCATCATAGTCGGTCAATTCAGTTCCAGAGGAGTAGCCTGTCTGGCCTGAGGATGATGTCAGCCCTAAATCGCTGTCCCCGTCATTGCTGTCATCATCGTCCTCCCCTTCCGGGTCGTTTCCAATATCTAATGGGTGGGTAGAAGAGAGAATTAGAGGTGCTGGCCCGGACTGAGAATCATCATATTGGAAGTTTTCGGGAAAATCGGGCCCCCGCTCATACTCCTCTCTAGCCCCCACCTCTTCCGTGGAGAGCTTGAGAGTAGAGACAGAGCCTGGTGCTAGTCTAATGGGGCCGTAACCGCATTTCGGACAAGCAGAGGTTGCTTCCAACCCCAAAGCGAGATTGACGGGGCTCTCGGAGGCCTCCTCCTCCTGCCTCTCCTGTTCCGGCACAACAGGGGCAGGTATGGAGTTACTCCCCTCGCTTGAAGAGCCAAATGCTGATTCACAGAGGGTGATCTTTCTAATAGGGGGGGACAACCCTTCCACTCGGTGGTGTCCATGGTACCCGATATGCTCACGTCGAGCC
This sequence comes from Tuber indicum, assembly GCA_006112555.1. NCBI lineage: Eukaryota > Fungi > Ascomycota > Pezizomycetes > Pezizales > Tuberaceae > Tuber > Tuber indicum. The sequence continues at coordinate 836,422 of VBSK01000181.1, read as the reverse complement.
CAAGAACGGAACTCATCATCCGAAGGAACAACACGGTCATCGTCTTCGTCGATGCCATCAAGGGATAAGCAGGAACTGATCATCCCCCAGATGCCCCACGGGCAGATGCGCAGATTTCGGTTGTCCGGTTGGCCCGAAGACATTGATATTGATGATTTTTCGGTCAGGGAAGAGTCAGGATAGGGTCAGGAATGTGGGAGCGAGAGTGAGTGGGGAGGGAAGAGAGAGGAGGCAAGGAGAAATGGTACGATGGAGGGGTTTATATGGGAAATGGTGGGAGTCGGAGGGGGAAGTTTGTTGAGGAAGGCAATATTGAAGCGAGTCACACTTGTGTTGGGGAAATGATTTAGAGGCAGTCCGTAGCGGGTTAGCGATGATGAGGAAATGCCAATTCGGTGCGATAGCTAACCAAAACAAAAAAAAGGGCGTATTTCCTGGTATGATACTCCCCCAATTTTCAAAGAAATTGGCAGTTAACCGCTGATATAAACTTGAGTTGAAAGGGCGATCCAGACAGATAAACCACTTTGAAACCACCAATCAGAGTATCTGGAAATCTGCCGACAGTTTCTCGGTCATTCGATGTTCCTCATAATTCACTCCACGAACCGAGAAGCATTTAGACTGCCCCCCCAACTCTAGCCGACTCACACAACACAACTATTCCTGAAGCACTCCTGGCCAGATCGCCTTGACTCACACAGAGCTCTCTCGGCCGTGGCCCTCCGTAGAAACATATTCGTTCTTTGGGTTTCCCCCGAATCAGATGAAACGAGTGAGATTTTATGCTGGCTTCTTGAATTCTCGAAATGGACATTCATCACTTCCATCTTGAATTGGTGGCGTGTACGATAAATACAGTGCGAAAACGGGCGCTTTCTCTGACATCTAGACCCCTAGAAGTGCTTCTTACACACAGATTTATTTGATTACCAGTTTGACCATATTAACATCTGCAAAATCAAAATCGAGCAAGGAACCAAGCCCCAAGAACCCTAATGCCTCCGCCTCCGCAAACCCCCATCCCGGCCATCACCCTCAACTCCACCACCTATCTCCTCCTTCCCTCCCCACCAGCGCCCATAACCCCTAAGTACCTGGCCGAAATGCTAACGCAAACAAACCACTCCCTCTCCACCATGCACAAGACACTAACTGACCTGACAACGCTCCTCAACGCCGCTCACCACCAGCACACCTCAACCCTCCACGACGCCCAGTCCTACCACTCATACCTAACAACCCAGGCCGTAGCCCTGCGTCGCCACGCTGAAGAGCTCATAGAGCTGGATGTCGAAGCATACTTTTGGGAATGGGCGGATTTGAGGAACCGCTTGCACGCTGTTTCCGACGGGCCAGGGGCAGAATGTGCAGAGTTGGTGGAGAGGATCGGGGCCGTTTACTGGAAGTGGGCGGATGGGGTTTGGGAGTGGATTAGGAGGGGGTGGGAGGACTTCGACAGGGCTAAGGACGTGGTCAAGGGGGTCTTGGAGTGCGCTGAGAGGAGGGGGTGGTGGTTTGGGCTCAGGGATGGGGAAGAGGGGACCGTCTATTATTTTCTGGAGGAGGGGTGGGTGGGAGAGGAGAAGGTTATGAGGTACTGAGTAGATGAGGTCTCGCAGGGGGGAGAGGAGTAGTTTGTCTACCACAAGATAGATGGATATATACCTTAGGCTTCGAGGTTTGCTATTTCCTTTATTCTAGCTCTCCACTTTTCATGTTTTTCCAACTTTTTTCTTTCGTCCCCTTCTATCCGCGCGCGCGCGCCTTTCACTCCTTTCTTATCATATAATATGTTCTTCAAGTGTTCTACATAAACCAACACCCGAATCGTCCCCACTATCATAACACTTTTTCAAGATACCATAATATCACCACAACCCACCGTATTTAGGCTCCACCCCACAAGTTCAAATAAAAATATAATGTCCTATCATAATATTATGAGATCATACTCCCGAGAGCAGCTCATTCCCTAACCCTTAAAACAAGTCAACCCCAAAGCAAAAAAGCAAAAGTCGCAGTCAGGTATCATAGAAGGAACCTCTTTTCGGTCAGAATGGGGGGGGAAGTGTCTCCCACCTAGCTGTTATGTTTGTTTTCGCTTCGGAGCTAGCCCAACCCGTTTTGATTGTGATGGAATAAGATGTTTTCTTATCATTGGCACATGACGGATAGTGTGATAGCCAAAGAGTTTTGAGCTGGCTTAGTATGGAGTGAATGCTGCCGTTAGTGGAGGACTTTTTCTTTTTCCACACACACGCACACGAAGGCGGAGATTTTTCTTATCATACTTGAGAAGTTTGCCTGCAGAGGTATTCTCGGAAAGGATTGGTTTCCTCGTTTGATTCAAGAAATTTGTTTTTTCCATCACCGAGGTTTTTATCGGCAGCAGGAAAGAAATCAAGTCGGTCAGTGGAATACAGTACTCAATCACCTCTAGTTCATCGACATTTGTGAGAGAAGTATCATACGCCCCATCGAACTGCCGAAGAAAGGAAAGATGACGACAGTACCTAAATAGCTCATCCATACCCATACGAACTATGATATCATGAAAAGAAAAAAAAATCTGCCACTCTCCCGGAAAACGTGAAACAAACAAGAATGCAAAACTACCCACTCCACAGGACAGACACTTGCAAAAAAAAAGAAAAAGGTTAATCCCACACAATAACTCACAGCGCAGCTAATCAATAACGCACATCCCATCAAGTCAAGAACCCGGTCATAACCCGCTATGATGCCTACATTACTCTCCCTAGATAAAGTAACGCAATCCCCTCCCACAATTGTTGCCAGAAATCTCACTCCGTTAGTTTGAAGTGCGCTCGTTCATGGTGTGCGTCATGAGGGTTCACTCTGATCTGCTCTGCGGCGGGGAGTCGAGCTGAGGACCCGGAGTTATCATAATTCGTCCTTTTTGGGGGGCTATTGATTTACACACGTGACGGAAGGTCCGTGACTATCAGCCAGAAAGCTTGCGGTGAGTAAGCAAGTCGGTCCCACGATACCCTGTTGCTAGAGCAGACGGAATACCGCAACGCCATACTTTTCTCAACGGCAAGAACCACCAGAAGCCCATCATAATATTATTATATAAGAAATGCGAGAAGATGTAGAAAAAAACACATTCCCCATTCACCCCTTAACCCTCCCATAACAGAGAGCAAGCCCCGCAATCCCCAACGAACCTTTCCAGATCCTGTGCTGACTTTAAAAGCCACCCACAATGGGAGCAAATCACCCATCCCCTCCAGGTACGTGTACAAGGAACATCCCACAACACTCTGACCAACAAACCCCCCCGCTCACAAACGATTACTAATCCCAGAGATCACCCTCGCACGCTTCCAATTCTACCGGCAGCCTATTTCAAAAAATCTACCGACTCTCGCCACAATCTGCGGCCCATACAGTAGAAACCCCCATCGGGGGATTCTCGCACTTGGTTCCATGGATCGTCCAGATCCCAAAAGTTGCACGAAAATCACCCGCCCCACAAAGGCATTTCCCCAAAGCCCGGTAATTTAGGCGGGTACCGGTGCCGGTAACAGTACGTAACAACACTTCGATCCATAAGTTATGCTGTATCATACTATAAGTCAAACCCTAAACCCGGTGATATTGTACAACCACAAGCACCACCCGAATATCCGGAGATGCGGGGAACGATATCCATGTCGGTGATACGGTAGTAATATCGAGCAAGAAGGGTATCGTACGGTTGGTCCATCGAACTACCCCCCCCTTTGGCCCAATGGGGTGTTTGCTCCAGCCACTGCGCCAAGAGTTCGAAGGACTTTTTTGCTCCATCAGAAATCTGCGTGCTAGCCATTTGGCTGCATAATTCGCGCTACACGCGTAATCTCGTCGAACCAGGTCAAAGTTTGGCGGACTGAGCACACCCTAACCTGTGAATGCAGCGCAGTAGCGGCATAGGACTTACTAAACCTTGGGAATAAAAGGCTTTTTATGTATGATTCTGTGTGAACTGGAATACTGGTACCGGTAATTGGACCTTGGATGTCCAGAATTCCCCACGATAACCGCGAAAAAACTGAAATTCAAGCTTAGCACGATCAGAAGGAGAGATGTCCGACTGTGGATGGTAGTTAAGTTAAATTGGGTGTTAACTATGAAGAGGGTTAAAATAAACAAAACAAGCCATATGCATATATCATAGGGTTTTGGAGAGTCTGGCTAACAAGCGTGCTTGCAGGACCATCAACCAATTCCTCTTCGACCTTCACAAAACTTATCTCACCACCCTCCTACTATGTCCCTTCCGAGAGGTTAGAAATATATACCTCAACCTCTCTCCCCCGTATCTTTTCTTAACTCATTCCTACTATTACATTTACAACAATTTCCAATACTAATGAGTTCTAAATCACTCTCTCAAATGTAATGTTTCTTTTTACGATGTTAGTAGACCTGATAAGGCCCTTGGAGGCCTATTCCAGAATAGGTCTCTAACTGAGACAACCTTTTTTAACATTCTAAGAATCTTACTTGTTATTAAAGAGAGTCCGAGTCCTATATCTATTCAAAAAAGTAATATCAAGCTGTATTGTATTACCATCAGATATGTCTCTCAGAATGGAAATATATGATATTTGTTGTAGTACTATGTACTCTATTCTCTCATTTGATCAGTAATCTAATTGCTAATTGTTACCTGCTTCTATTGAAGTTAGCAATAAGTCCTGCATACCTTGACTAATTTGTTATAAAATATCTAGTACTGTTAGGCGGAGACAACCGATATAGACTTAAGGTTGTCTAGGCCAATTGGGATTCTTTTGTGTAGACGGAGATTTGTCTAGGAAGGCTCGAAAGCAACTCGTTTCGTTTATGACTACTAAGAGCGCAAGAAAGTAGAATAGAATCGTAAGAACAATATTATATTGTTAAGGTCTCTTGTCCGTTGCTTGATAATGTCTTAAGCTTGGGAGGCACTTCGATATTTATATTCCGCGTCTGAGTATTCGCGGACTACATCTATCTAACATACAAAATATGTACCTCTTCAAATTTAATGCGCAAAGTCGAGTTCTCCATGGAGGTGTGAACACCGGGTGACCCTGAAAACCATCACACCTTCTTCAGTAATTACTATTTCCTATCTGGAAGACTCACTGGTTACTAGTAGTAATTATCCGATCCTCAGAGTCCTTTGACCTGCAGCCGAGTTCTCAAGTCGAACTATGTTGGCTCCAATAGTCCTTTCCGTTGTCAAGAGGATCAGTCTTGATACGGAGTTGCCTTCGCATATATGCCGGAGTCGATGACTTCTAGTTGTGATAACTCAACAACTAACCGATGGAATTCATTCTGATATCTGTCTCTTTGTAGAGAAGAGGTCATTCTATTGAATAGTCTCATAATTCCTCGGTCGGCAATTCCTGGTTGTTCTATGTAGAGGGGGTGGACCTTCGTGTTGTGTTGATTATAAATCCCACAGTTGCGGTACACCCCATATCATAGTTGCAACACTCCTTCAAGCCCGTTGGCTTCTTTAGTAGTGTTTTACAAAAGTTCTAGACTCTTTCTGATTATCGAAGGGTGGATGTAAATGCGTTGGTTCGTTGTCCCGAACCTCCTAACATTCATATCTCGACCTTGTGCGAAAACGTCCCGTTACCTACTGCCTATGCTCAAGACGTCATATCTTTGAAGCCTAGTAACTCCCTGAGTAGTTGAACGATTGACTTCGTTCGACTTCTCAGGTCTTGCCATTTTTTTTTTTTTTATATCATATATTCATTGTTTGGTTAAGGTACAAGAACGTGCATGCAGCGCTAGCTATGGCAAAAACAAAACCCAAAATCAAACAACTAACAAAAGAAAAAACAAAACCAATTCCTCCGATGGCGTCCAATAACCGACGCATTGCCTACATAGGACTTATAAAGGAAACCTACTAACTAGCTAGTATCGTAATGGAAACAAATCAAAAACTCATAACAATAAGCAAATGAAATCAAACGGGAGACCATCCACCACTTAGACCATTTGGCGACCCAGCCAACGACAACCGAGGGGAGGCAGGAAGGGAAGGGGAGGGGAAAAGGGAAGGCTGTCGGGGGGCATACTGTGCATACAAGTCGGGGGGGAAACCAGTTCTGGTAGCGGTGAGGTAGCGACCGAGGCCCAGAAGCATTGGGATCGAGGTCCATAGGGAAGAGTCAGGTCCAATATCCGTTATCTCCTGGAGGTGGCGACCGTGGGCGGTAGACTTGGCAGAACAAAACAGGAGGGCGTGCTCGAACATCTTGTCTCCATCCTCGCACCAGGCGCAGAGGGGAGAGGGGTCAGTGTCGTGCCACGAGGATTGGGCAGCTAAGTAGCTCTTGCCAGCGCGCATCTGGTGGAGCCGGCCTGAAAGGAAGCGCCCCAGGCCCATAAAGGGGTGTGGGTGTAGGGTGGGACCGAAAAGGTAGTAGGGCGGGGGAGGTGAGAGGAGGTGCCATGAGGTGAGGAGCTCTTCACGGCACCTGGCCTTGAGCGAAGCGTAGAGAACAGGGTCTCCAAGCTGGGCTACCTGTAGCGGAGGCAGGATGGAGGGTGTCGCGACGGTTGCCAACGATGAAGTGAATGCGGTGGGCAACAGCATCGACGGGAAGGTGACATTGGTTGGGCGGGGAGGGTGGTTTGGAGAATCATCTGAGGGGGGTATAGTTGGGGCCAGCCCAAGGGCAGCGGCCCCGGACCAAACCAGGGAGCCGGAGGGAGTCGGGTGCCCGGAAGGGGGACGTAGTTGGGACAGAGTGGTCCAGGCGAGCGGTTGCCGGGTTGATTTCCGGTGGCAGGCAGACGAGGCGGACTGCCGCCAGGCGTTGAAGGTGCTTGATTAGGAGGTCGATTGGAGGGAGGGAGGCCTCACAGGGGAGAACGGCCGTGTTGGTGGAAGCGAAACAATTTGTAACCCACCTCTGTACCCGGAGCCAGAACGCTCTCATCTTGTCTAGCATTTTAGAGTTGGGGGAGAGCAGGTCGGTGCCGTAGAGAAGGATGGGGCGGACTAGGGAGGAGGCGAGACGATGGCATAGATGTAGTGCAAGACCCTTGCCTGGCCGCGACAGGCAGTCTATCGTAGAGAGAGCAGCTTCAGCCAGGGTGAGGCGCCTGGTGAAGTGGGAGGAGGTGGCCCAGTCTAAATCAGGAGTCGCGGGTTCCAGCCAGTAGCCCAACCACCAAAGTACCTGGGCCGGTTTATAGGGGACAGAGTCCACTGAGACGGGGAGGGGGGACGGAGGCCCCCTCTGTTGGGGCGTCCTCCAGTGCATCAGTTCTGTTTTGGGGAGAGAGAAGGCAACACCTATGCGCCTTTCTTTTGAGGTGAGTGAGGACACGACTGCCTGTAGCTTCTGGACGTTACGCCTGTAGGAGGGTGAGGCTACTGTTATAGCGAAGTCATCGACTTAGGAGAGGATTATACCATTGGGGACTGGGAAGTGGAGGGAGGAGACGTAGATCAGGAAAAGGAGAGGGGAGACAGGTGATCCTTGGGGAGTGCCGACCTGGACCGGCGAGAGGACTTTAGGAGAACCTTGGTATAGGAGGCGGCATTGCCGGTCGTGCAGGAGGGATCAAACCCACGAAACAAGGTAGGGCTGAACGCCTTTTTCCCGAAGTTTGCCGTACAGGGCAGTTGAGTCGACGTTATCAAAGCCTCCTTTGACGTCAAGGAAGAGTGTGGAGGAACAGAGGCCTATGCTATGCGAAAGTCGGACTTCATGTGAGAGGGTAGCAAGGGCGTCGAAAGTACCCATACCTGAGAGGGAGCCACATTGATTAGGGTGGACAAGGCCAAGGGCCCGAGCAACCGCGGCTAGCCTAACAGCTACCACGCGCTCCAGGATCTTGGAGAGGGTTTGGAGGAGGACAATAATGCGAAAGGAGGCGGGGGTATCATAGGAGGCTTTGCCCGGCTTGTCAAGTACAATGCCGTTGGCCTGTTTGAGGGATGAGGGGTGAAAACCATATAGGAGGAGGGGGCTCAGGAGGGAGGTGAGGATCTTCGGGTTGGTGCCGTAGACTCTCTTCCAAATCAAGTACGGAATGTGGTCGAGGCCAGGGGCGGACGAGCTCGAGCTGGATGCTAGCGCCTTGGAGACTTCTTCTTTTGTGAGGACATCAAGGTCCCTGAAGGGGTGCAGGATAGTAGGGGGGGAGGAGGACTCTCTCGGGGGAAAGAAGGGTGTCAGGAGGGCGGTATTGACAGCCAGTGGAGTGACAGCATCCGGGAAAGATGGAAACCGGTCAGGGGGGCGTCCTATAGCGAAGCGTTTTGCTGTCCATACAGTCTTCGGGGTTGCAGAGGAGAGGAAGTCGTCCCAGTACCTTCGCCTAGCCTGCCTGATGGCCCTAAAGTAAGCGTTACAGGACGCCCGGGCTTCAGTCTGGGAGTCCACATTGGGGGCCTTGCAGGCACAACATGTAGCGGTGTGGAAGGAGATTCTGAGAGAGGAGAGGAGCGGTGACCACCAAGGTTTAGAGCGGGCCGACTTGCGGTTGAGGTGGGTGTGCAGGAGGAGAGTGGTACGGAGGCGGTCAACATTGCTGTCGAACCAAGCCGTGGCGGAGGACAAGGTCGGGAGGAAGGGAGGTGGAGAAACAACAAACAACTTGAGGGCATCACCGAGGGCAGACCAATCGGTCTTAGCCCAGGCTGGTGTGGGGGCATGGGGGCGTAACAAAAGAGTGGAGAGTGAAATGCGAATTGGAACATGATCAGAACCAGTGGATGGGAGCGGGGTAGCCTATTCATCAAAGAGTTGGGCTGCCGCGTTGTTGGTAAAGGAAAGATCAAGAATGGAGGGCCTGCCCACGGAGGCAAAGGGAAAATAAGTAAACACACCAGGGGTATTAAGAAGGGAAAAACTATGTAAAGAGGCCATTTGAAAATAAGGAACCGACGTTCTAAGTCCAGCAGATGAGATGACCCGCAGTGGGTCTGAGAGAGGGTGGTGGAGATTAAAGTCACCCATGACAAAAACGGGAAAACTTAAATCAGGAAAGCATAGATCAGGAGGAACAATACGTGTATGGGTTGAGACGCCTTGGGTGTTGTACACATTGTACACCCGAAGGCGAGTTTGCGAGGAGAAGTAAAAGCCTGCATCGGAGAACAAGTCGACCGCCATCACGTCGGCAGACTGGCCCACCCACACCGGCAAAAGGGAAACAACTTCAAGAAAAGACAAAAGAGCATAGCAAGCCACATGTAGTTTGCCGGAAGAGGAAGGCGGAGAAAAACATTTATAACCAGGGAAGGAAGGTAAGCGTGCCCGCCACACAGGGGGGTCCTGTATGGCCACAATTGCAGGCAAGGAAGACAAAGCAGAAAAACTTTAAAACAAAGAAAAAAAAACATCCCAGCTACCCAAGCTGTTATGTTGAACAAAGGAGAGGTTTAAAAGGCCAGGATCCCTGCCAGAGGGCTTGGGGAGAGGAGAGATGGGAGAAGGCATCTACTCGGACAAGCCGGAGGGGTTATCAAAGGAACGAGCTGGGTCAGCATCCCCGTGGGTGGGGGGGATACTGGCCCTGGAGGAGGAACGAGTTGCTGTTTGGGGGGTCTCGGGTGGGACGCGAGGACGGGGGCGGCGGGGAGTTGCAAAAGGCGGGGCAAGAGTTTGTCTCGGGGTGGAGGGGCCATCACCAGAGCCGACACAATCAGGGCCGACATCCATGCCATCCTCATTATCGTGATCTAATGGTTGTGAGGAGGGGGGGTCTTTGGAGGTCAGGGCGGGTTGTTCCGGGCAGTCCCTGTCAGTGGCCGCGTGTGGCTCCTTACAGTTAGGGCAGGAAGCAGTTGAGGAGGGGCAGCAGTTAAAGACCGCCTTGGTGTTACCCGCCTTAGGGCAGGAGGGGTTCTGGCAGCGGTGCGCCGAACGTGTGTGCGAGAGGGAGCAGATTGGTCATATCGGGTGATCCAGCTTACATCGAGGGGCCTGATGACCAAACTTCCAACAGTTGCGGCACTCGGTGAAGCGGTTGGATGAGAAGGCGCGTTCAACTCGGCATCTTCTAGAGAAGAGGTGGATTGAGGTTCCCATGGCATTGATGTCCTCAGGGGTGATGGTGACAATGACAGAGGTAGCGGACTTGGACAACCTGGACTCCAAATCGCGGTTGAGGTAGCGGGCTGAGAAGATGGTGATGCCCGTGGCGTTGCGGACGGACTCCTGGAGGAGGGAGAGGAAGTCGTCTTGGTCTTCTGGGAGGTAGGCAAGGGGGAGGGAGTAGATGGCGAGTTGGGTCTCGTTGGGGGCGGGACGGAAGGGCAAGTAGGCATTGTCACCTACCGGAGAGAGTTGGTTGAGGCGATTGGCGAGAGCTTGATAGTACGGGGTGTAGGAGGTGGCGGGAGTGTAGAGGTCAAGGATGGTGAGGGTGACAGAGCCTCTGTCATTGACCCGGGCAGAAAGGGAGAGAGGTAGGGGGCAGTTGGCTTCTCGGAGAACCGAAGCAGCGATGTCAGGGAGGGTGGTGGAAATCCTTTCAGCTTCGGGATGGAGGACAGGGGAGGAGTGAGGGGCGAAGAAACGACGTTGTGCTGCTGGCAGGATGGGAGCCTCTTTAACAGGAGGAGCCGTTGTGCCTGATGCGACTTGCGCAGCAGAAGGTGGTTTCGGCTTGGGCATCTTGGACTTCTTCCGGCCTCCAGCGGCGGCAGCCAGGGCGAATGAGCGAGGAGGGCGTAGGTAGGTTGGATCCATGTTGCCAGGGGTCCACTCAGAGAGGGGGGGGTATTTGCTATCGCGGAAGGTCCGGGCCTCCCACAAGTTGGGGTATTTGACCGCGTAGGCTTCGGGGTTACCGTAGTTCTTACCCGTAACGGTGTCATAGTGGGGGGTGTCAAGGTCATACCCGTCCACAATCGCTCCTACCAGATAAAGGAGTGTGCAGGAGGGGGCCTGTTGGTGGTGTGGGGCGACAGGAAGTTGTGCCGTGTTGGTCTAGGGGGGTGGGGCTGAGGGAGGGACATCTTTCCCTTTACAGGTAGGGGGCAGGGCCGGAGGCACTGGGGCTTACTGGCGTGGGGGTGGTGGTTGGGAAAGCCTTTGTGATAGGTCACGCAGAGCTGACTCAATGGGGGCTAGGGATGAAAGCGAGGGGGCCTGAGCGGCGGAAACACCGTCAGACAGCCCCTGAACTCTAGCAGCGAGGAGGTCGATCCGTTCGTTGGTGGTGGCGAGCCCATTGAGGGTGGCAACCAGGAGGGGGATGAGGACGGCCTCGCCTTCACTGAGGTCGCAAAGGTCCGACGAGATGAGAGGGGGGACGGAGGAGAAAGCATCTCCAAGAACAGGCTGAAAAGGACTGTAGGAGGGCCGGGATTGTGAAGACCGCGGGGTGGAGGGGCTGAGCAGAGCTCGCCCTAGAGGGGTGGGCGGAACCAATGTCGGACATTGGAGTGCAAAGCAGAGACTTGAAGCCTAAGCAGGAGGGGGGCAGGCGTGCGAAAGTGAGAAGTCACACCAGACGCGATGGTGTTGAGAATGCGTAAGAAAGTTATGGTCAGGAAAATAGAGGGCGCGGAGCATGTTTTTTTTTTTTTTATATCATGTATTCATTGTTTGGTTAAGGTACAAGAACATGCGTGCAGCGCTAGCTATGGCAGAAACAAAACCCAAAATCAATCAACTAACAAAAGAAAAAACCAAAAACCAGATCCTCCGATGGTGTCCAATAGCCGACGCAGTGCCTACACGGGACTCATAAAGGAAAACTACTAACTAACTAGTATCGTAACAAAAAAACAAATCAAAACTCATAACAACAACAAGTAGTGAAATCAAACAGGAGACCTTCCACCACTTAGACCATTTGGCGACCCAGCTAACGACAACCGAGGCGAGGCGGGAAGGGAAGGGGAGGGGGAGAGGGTAGGCAGGCGGGGGGCATATTGTGCATACAAGTCGGGGGGGAAACCAGTTCTGGTAGCGGTGAGGTAGCGACCGAGGCCCAGAAGCATCGGGATCGAGGTCCATAGAGAAGAGTCAGGTCCAACATCCATTATCCCCTGGAGGTGGCGATCACGGGCGGCAGACTTGGCAGAACAAGACAGGAGGGCATGCTCGAGCGTCTCGTCCCCCTCGTCGCACCAAGGTCAGAGGGGAGAGGGGTCAGTGTCGTGCCATGAGGGATGGGCAGCCAAGTATCTTTTGCCGGCGTGCATCTGGTGGAGCCGGAGTGAAAGGAAACGCCCCAGGCCTATAAAGGGGTGCGGGTGCAGGGTGGGGCCGAAGAGGTAGTAGGGCGGGGGAGGCGAGAGGAGGTACCAGGAGGCGAGGAGCTCCTCGCGGCATCGGGCCTTGAGCGAAGCGTAGAGGGCTGGGGCCCCAAGCGGGACTACCTGTAGGGGGGGCAAGAGGAGAGGGTTTGCCGGAGAGAGGGGGTCACTACGACGACCGACAATGAAGTGGACGCGGTGGGCGACAGCATCGACAGGAAGGTGACGTCGATTGGATGGGGAGGGCGGTTTGGCGAACCATCGAAGGGGGGTGTAGTTGGGGCCGGCCCAAGGGTGGCAGCCTCGGACGGAACCAGGGAGGGGGAGGGAGTCGGGTGCCTGGAAGGAGGACGTAGTCGGGACGGAGTGGTCCAGGCGGGCGGAAGCCGGGTTGATTTCTGGTGGCAGGCAGACGAGGCGGACCGCCACTAGCCGCTGTAGGTGCTTGATCAGGAGGTCGATTGGAGGAACGGAGGCCTCACAGGGGAGAATGGCCGTGTTGGTAGAAGCGAAGCAGTTTGTAACCCACCTCTGTACCCGGTGCCAGAACGCTCTCATCTTGTCGAGCATTTTGGCGTTGAGGGAGAGCAGGTCGCTACCGTAGAGGAGGATGGGGCGGACAAGAGAGGAGGCGAGTCGGTGACACAGGTGTGGGGCGAGCCCCTTGCCTGGACAGGAGAGGCGGTCTATTGTAGAGAGGGCAGTCTCAGCCAGGGCGAGGCGCCTGGTAAAGTGGGAGGAGGTGGCACGGTCCAGCGCAGGAGTCGCTGGCTCCAGCCAGTAACCCAGCCACCGAAGAACTTGGGCCAGTTTGTAGGGGATGGAGTTAACTGAGACAGGGAGGGGAGATGGAGGCCCCCTCGGCTGGGGCGTCCTCCAGTGCATTAGTTCTGTTTTGGGGAGGGAGAAGGCGACACCGATGCGTCATCCTTTCGATGTTAGTGATGACGCGACTGCTTGTAGTTTCTGGACGTTGCGCCTGTAGGAAGGCGAAGCTACTGTTATAGCGAAGTCGTCAACGTAGGAGAGGATAATGCCGTTGGGGACCGGGAAGTGGAGGGAGGGAACATAAATCAGGAAAAGAAGAGGGGAGACAGGCAATCCCTGGGGGGTGCCGACCTGGACTGGCGAGAGGACTTTAGGAGAACCTTGGTACAGGAGGCGGCAATGTCGGCCATGCAGGAAGAATCGGACCCACGAAACAGGGTAGGGTTGAACGCCCTTTTCCCGAAGCTTGCCACACAGGGCAGCCGAGTCGACGTTATCAAAGCCCCCCTTGACGTCAAGGAAGAGTGTGGAGGAACAGAGGCCCATGCTGTGCGAAAGCCTGACCTCATGTGAGAGGGTAGCAAGGGCGTCAAAAGTGCCCATGCCAGATAGCGAACCACATTGGTTAGGGTGGACGAGGCCAAGGGCCCGAGCAACTGCCGCTAGCCTTACAGCTACCACACGCTCCAGGATCTTGGACAGGGTTTGGAGGAGGACTATGATGCGAAAGGAGGCTGGTGTATCATAGGAGGCCTTGCCTGGCTTGTCGAGTACAATGCCGTTGGCCTGCTTGAGGGATGACGGGTGAAAACTGTACAGCAGGAGGGGGCTCAAGAGAGAGGTGAGGATCTTTGGATTTGTTCCGTGGACTCTTTCCCACACCGAGTATGGGATGTGGTCCGGGCCAGGGGCGGACGAGCTAGAGCTGGATGCCAGGGCCCTGGAGATCTCTTCTTTAGTGAGAACATCAAGGTCCCTGAAGGGGCGCAGGATAGTAGGAGGGGAGGAGGATTCTCAGGGGGGGGAAAAAGTGGGTCAAGAGGGCGGTGTTGACAGCAAGCGGAGTGTTAGCGTCTGAGAAGGACGGATTTTTACAGTAAGCCATACCAGCCCCCTTATATAGACCTCTACTTGCGAACCCTAACCTTGATGACTCATAATCCTTAATTATCTGATAATAATATAAACAAATCATATAACTTAAATGAGTCATACACACAAGACTTATGACTCATAATTGAGCCATGTGTAAAATATAACGAATCATAATATAAACAAGTCATTTGACTCAAATGAGTTATATGCATAAGACTCATGACTCATAATCAAGTCTTGTATGAAGCATACCAAATCATAATATAAGTAGGGTTAAAACAGTGACAGGGTACAAGCCTTGGTATCCCTCCAGAATCACTATCAGGATTATGAAAATATAGATTTAGTCAAAAGCAGGTGAATTCTATCATCAAAAAAATAAATAGAAAAGATATGATATAGATAACAAAAAGACTACTACCCAGAATGTCCTCCATGACGGCAGATAATTTTCAGAACATGTTTTGGTATAGAATTGACAAATCTATTAACCTTTGCCTGTTCAATATTATTCCACTCCTCCTGAGCTGCTCAGATAAGGCCAACTCGATCTTTGAGAAGTAGTTGAAGTGTTCGGAATTGAATCTTAAGTCATTGCTTCAGTGTTCTCCAGACATTCTTCGTAGGGTTTAAGTCAGGGCTATAGCCAGGCCAATCAGTGTAAAGAATATTATTGCTTAACTTAAACCGACGACTGTAGGTGAACATATGAACATAAGAGCCATCTTTAACTAGTGAATAGCCTTCACCTGACCGCCAAGCTGCCTCCTATAGAGGAAGAAAGCTACGAGTAAGAACTGTTAGACATATAAGACCTAGCATTGTGGTAATATCACGCATCTGACCCTAGAGGTCAAGTGACTTGATAAGATAGTTGGGGCAAAGCTATATAGGAATTGAAATAATAATTTCTAATTTATAACTCCCTGACTACAAACCATATAAGACTACTCGCAATAGCAAATAGCCAACTGAGGGATTTTCTATCAATTAAATACAAGACATCCGGCGCTATCAGACTACTTCAGAAATTACCAATACCCGTTCAAGATTAGGTGTATGTTGGACGACTCCAATAGGAGTCCCTCTAGGAGGCAAGAGGTCCGAGGGGAACCACACTTGGATTGGAAGACTAGAGATACATGAATCCTTTCTATGATACTGGCGTGTCGAGACTCATATAAGCATATATTAATTATGCACCAGTTCCTGACAACGAACTTAGCTAGTTCTTGATCAGAAGGGACGATTGGAATGATAGCCATTTGGACTACATTTACATACTTAGTTTATTCAAGCCTAGAGATCATAATGAGATTATTGGGAGATAGGATGCTATCCGCTCAAGATAAATATCTCATCTCAATTAAGGTTGAAGTAGTGTACGAACTTTCAGGGTCAAACAGTGTTCACACTTAGTAGAAACTAAAGTTAAAAGCTTCTCGGTACAAGTTAGTATAGAGATACTAAGTACCAGTAGAATAGTATAAATAGGTTTAAGGTCTCCAGATTAGTTAGAGGAATCAAGCAACACAGAAGAGACCTTGACAATATAATAAGTTTACAAAATTACGAATCTTTACTATTATTCTTTATTACTTTAACAAGTCTTCCTAGACAATATCTGATCATAAGATTCAGGCCCTAGTCCGACCGATAGGATCGACCTCGGCTACCGCCTAACAAGAACCTCCTCACAGTATTGTTGAGTGTCCATACCCCAACAATCTTTTGCCTACCAGTATTCTGCAGGAGGTCTTTGACAGATATAGATAAGCTCGCTCCTCTACTGATAGCCAATTATAGCCCAGAACATGGCAGAGATCCTTTCTCCCTTAAAAGTTACACAGAGATAGCGGTCTTGCAGCTCTGTTCCAGGCTTCCTCCATACTTACTCACATCCACCTCTAATGCCTATTTCAACTTTTGCCCATTCAGAAAAAATACCCTCCTCCAATTCTCTATGGTCCAGTGACATCACTGCTGGTACCAAATTAATCTCTTCTGCTTTATTTAAGGTGTGAGAAATAGCTTTTGGCGTGGAATTCGTAATTGAAAGTGAAGTTTGTGAAGTGCTTTTTTGATTATGCTTGGATGGCAATTGAGTCTTGACTCAATAGTTAATTCTGCTAAAGAGGTGCGGAGATTGTACTTAACAGTCCAATGAAGCTGTCACAGCTCCTGAGGACTGATCGTTTGTGAGCATCCAGAATGGACTTGGCTTTCCAATGACTTTGCCATTTTCCATCGATGAATGATTTGTGAAACATTTGACTTTGAAACTGTGGTACAGTTGGCAATTTGGTACTGGGTGTATCTTTCAGCATTGAGTTGGAGGACATCTATTTATTCTAATTTTATTCTTTCTTGCCTTTTTCCAGCTGCTGTTTTTGGCATTTCGTGAGATTTTCCACTACGCGATATGTGTGAATGTGATTGTTAAGGGACAGAATGTGCCTCATCACTTTTTTAGCCCCACTTGTATAAACAAGTCATATGACACAAATGAGTTATATGTGCGAGATCTATGACTTATAATTTAGTCATTTACGAAGCATAACAAATTATAATATAAACAAGTCATATGATTCAAATGAGTCTTATGCACAAAATCCTGAGCTACCTGTCATATTCATAATATGAGGTATGAGAGATAAAGTCTCCAAATAGTGAGAGTTATAGTGCAATTTTGTTTACTTTCCCTGTTCTTTGTTATACAGTATTTTCATGGAACATTTAGTGATTATCATTTTACTTCATCGCAACTTATTTGGTATAATTCTAGCTCCAGTGTACCTGTGGGTTTTTATCATTTATTTATAGTCCTGTGTTGCCTATTAGTCAGTTGAGGTGTAAGTTTGAACAAGTTGTTGAAAAAGCAAGTTGTTGAGAGAGTTTTTAAGAGTGTTGTTAGAAAGAGAGAGAGAAACAGAGAGAGAAAATTTTTCATATGATATCTCTCTTTTGGCTAACTTACTGCTTAAAACTCTTGGCATTTCATTCCAGCTAAGTGATAGTCTGTGATCACATTCCCACTCCCAGTAATAGGTATTATTGATTTTACTGCTCTAGAAAGTTATTATTTTTATCAAGTGAGCCTATGCCAAAAGAAAACCCACTCTTGGACAATAACTGCAGAACATTCATTTTTGCTTCATCGCCTAGATTGAGGAGTAGAGTATATATCTA
Source organism: Tuber indicum (assembly GCA_006112555.1). Taxonomy (NCBI): domain Eukaryota; kingdom Fungi; phylum Ascomycota; class Pezizomycetes; order Pezizales; family Tuberaceae; genus Tuber; species Tuber indicum. The sequence continues at coordinate 819,120 of VBSK01000181.1, read as the reverse complement.
ATAGCTTAGAAAATATTTTGCGAAGTGTAATGACCTCTCTAGCATCCTCTATATGCAAAAAGGGCAAAATTAGCAAAACATAGTTTTTAGTATATAAAATAAGCTTAGCTTCTCATATACAAGTACAACAAATAATAATTGCTAATACTTGAGTAGTTGTGAAGTTATTTGATATTAATGTTGGCTAATTTACTGATTTTTACTGGTTGCATCAAACTGAAAATGGCTATATCTCAAAATATCTTTCTTGGGTCTTTTAATTGTAACACATTTTTCCGTCCTTAGTAAAAATGTTCAATAGTCAGGCTTTAATTAGCACAGGCTCAGTTACTTATTCTTATATTATAAAGTATAAATTCTTATCACAATAAGAATCATCACTACAAAAAACATAACTTGTTGTAAATGAAACTTGAAGTGTGTCAGAAAATTCACCTATACAGGTATGGTCTTCTCTAATTGCTGCCATTCTCTAAGAGCTATTACATCTAAAGCCTCTATTTGAAAAAATCAGGAAATCTAGCAGGAAATTGTCTGTGCAAAGTCTGTGTAAAGTTATTATAGAGTCCATGCAAAGTCTGTATGAAACTGGGATCCTAATTGGCTCTATGAATATTTCAAGTACCCAAGGGAGGAAAATGCCCAGTACCTGGTACTGCATCATAGTAAACATGAGTGATCTTATCTATACTAAACAATGATATACAATTCACACCTTACAGTTTTCTGTTAGATGCACTCTTCAACAAATAGCTGACAATTAGAAAATACCAGTATCAACAGTTGAACGAATATGTACTGAACCAACAACACCATACAAAAAGTGATATGTTGGTTAAAAGGTCAAGCTCCATACTCACCAAAGATGCCAACTAGTAGCTTTAGCTACTTCAGAAGCCAAACCGCACTATATATACCTGGTTGATATTACTTAAAAGCTAGACATTAAGGCTGGTAAGACAGTGCTACGAAATGCCTTTGCTAAAGAAGGTTACCATTGATGATCTACCTGCTAAAAGTCTTACCTCATTGAAATCAAGTGTGGAAAATGCTATTCTTTTACTTAAAGACATTCTGATTGAGGTATCTGGGAGTGGAAGAATGTGATTTAGATGGATGAGTGTTATGTGTAGCTTGGAGGGCTGCAGAGTAAGGTGTATATAACCAGAGCAGTAGGAGAGGAGTGGCATGATGACTGCTTAGTACTAAGATTCAAGAAGAAGGATTCAGTTATGATCTAGGGGGCCATATTGGGAGAGGAAGGAAAACAAGTTATTGTCATTTGGGAGCATGATGATTGGAGGACAATTTCAGCATAAACCTACATTGACCATATTTTAGTTCCTACAATTTGGCCATTTTGGTATCATGAGAGCTGTCGTATCAGCTTCTCTCTTTGACTCATGGATAATGGAGCATTATTCTACTGAGCTTGCCTTACTCAATCCTACCACAACTACTACCAGATACCATCTCTCCAATGGCCACCTCCATTCTTGGATCTTAATCCTATAGAATTTAATCAAGACCCCTGTTAACCAATGTCAGCCAAGATCCAAAGAATGCATACAAGTCAAAGAGGCCTTAATTGATGAGTGGAACAAGATCACAATTGAGGAAATTGTAAAGTTATTTGATAGCATACCAGACCAGATCCAGGCTGTTCTAAGTGCCAATGGCAGACACACAAGGTGGTAAATGTACTTGTATATGGTGGTTATTTTATTGTATTTTAGAGTTTAATTATCAATAGTGATATGTCTTACCCCCTTGTCCACTCGCCCGTTACCTCTCCTATCAAACCCCCCCTGTTCCCGATTTTTTTCTACTGGGGGCTGTACCCCTTAGCCTAACTTTCACAAGCCAGAGTATTACCCCTCCTACCCAGTCCAGAGACTGAAAATCAATCACCAGCTATTACACTTATTGATCAGTTGTGAGCATCCAGGACAACCCCACCGCTGTCCCGGCTGTTATTGCCTTTTCCCATCACTCTCTCCCGTCACCAGTCGTCTGTTGCAGAACCCCAGCCTGCTACCAAAATTCAGACCGAGACAAGCCAATAGTGAGTAATGTGAGAACTCCTGCTTGTATTAGAGTATTTCATTCACCATGGTAAGACGTTTGTGGAGGAGCAGAGGCTATTTTCAACTAATATTAGTATATCTGTTAGGATCGCGATAACGATCACTAGGGGCGATTTTTGTCCACGGCCTCGTACGCGTGTTGAGTACCTACATGCTGTATCTATCTATCGGATGTTCAACGAGTTCAAAGGCGAATTTTTTTTTATCACTTTTTTTTCCAAGAGATTTATAATTAATTGATCCACTAACTTGGTGCTTCATGGCCGACCTTGACGGGCAAAATTAACTCTCGATTAATTTTTTTATAAAAAAAAGGCAAAATATGATCTGAGAATAATCATAACTCCATGTTAACTTGGCACTTCAAATACGGTTCTTCAAGCTAGAGCCTGACAAGGGAAAACAAGACCTTTTAAAAAGTAGAGGAGAAAAAATGAATAAAATAGAACCCCTGTAGCCGTGCCGCCGAACTCCGTACCACCGCTCAACCAAAGGAGAAGAAAGAAAAGAAGGGAAGAGAAGAGAAGAGAGAAGAAGAGAAAAAAAAGGGAAAGGAAACAGAGATGCGCAGCGAGGAGCGGAAAGTGTAGTACTAGTACCACTAGCACCATAACCGTTAGAACTTCCTTCCACTTCACCCCGGAAGCAAGAAAGTAAGCGATCCCACGACCCATCAGCTACTCCTGCCCATTGGACCCCTCCCCCTCATCCCACCCGACACGTTATTCATACTCTCCAGCTCCGCCTCCATCTCGATCTCACTCTGAATCTTCTGCATCATTTCCAGAAATTTTCGTTGGGTCCTTAACCCGCCGTCCATCTGCAACATCATCTGCTGCTCTTCCAGGTCCTCCTGCTGTTGCTGTTGCTGCGCCCACTGAAGTTCTTGCTGCTGTTGCTGGTGGTTAATTTGAAATCGGTGTTGGTGTTGCAATTGCTGTTGTCCATGTTCCCCCTGCATCATCATGATCACTGTTTGGTGGTTCATATCTAATCCTCCCCCAATTTGCTCCGACCGCTGCTGCTGTCCAAGGCCTATCGGATTCTGATATCTCAACTTCCAGCTCGCCACGTTTTGTATCAACTTTGTCAGCGAGCCCATGTGGTACCTATCCACAATCCGGTCCCTACAAGGCTCGCACAGACGTAGGGTGCACGTGTTGCACTCAAAGAGTTGGCGAGTGAGTGTGTCGTCGCAGGCTACGCAACCCTCGCTAAGGAATTGCTTCTCGACTTTTACGAAGAAGAGGTGCGGGAGGAGGTGGAGGTATTCTCTATAAGCGTAGATTGGATTTGACATGGTGGTTATATGTAGGGTGTGCGTGCGTGGAGTTGGGGATCCGGGGTATGTGGAGGTGTGTGTGGGGCTTTGGAGGCGGGGAGGCAGGGGGACTGAGTAAATGGTAGGGTAAGTGGTCGCGGATGTGGATGTGGTGGAGTTGTGGTGTGTGGAGGGATATGATAGATTGTGGGTATCGATAGGGTACGGTAGTGGGTCAAAACTACTATTTTGTGCTGCGAATGATGAAAGATGGAGGGGCAAGGTCGGAAGTGAAGAGGGGGAAGACAGCCGTGATAGAAATATCGCCTAGGTCCAGGACTTATCACCACTTCACCAACAAGATCCAGGAGATAAAATCCCAGCTTTATGAAGAACAATATCATGCGCGGTTAAGAGCGAGGGGAGGAAAAGGAAGAAGAGGAAGGTGGGGGAGGTGTGCTTCAAATCACCAAAATCCAAATGTCAAGGGGCTAAAATAAAAGAGTAAAAAAGTAAAAAAGTAAAAAGAAGAATAAAAAACAAAGAATTAGAACCGCTATTCCTTGGAAAAGTAGAGAGAAAAAGTATGGAGAAGTATCATAAAAGCAAGTTAAGGTCAAAAAAGATCCGGCAGCGGTAACTAGTTGTCTTTTTCTTTTATTTTCTTTTTTCCAATCGTCCATTCTCCTTCTCCTCCTTGCTTTTTTTTAACCGGGGAGGGGGGAACTCACTCTTTACTTTTTGCTTCCTCCTTTCCACCTTTGCAGAAGGTTCAGGCAAGCAGGCAAGCAGGAAAAAGAGGACGAAAGAGGAGGGTGGGACAGCAGCGGCAGAGGATTCGAGGATCGGGATTCACAGATATTTTCCCGGAGCGATAAAGAAAACCCCACCACATAGGGCAGGTAAAATTATCTACCGGAGTGAGAGGTTTGATGTACCCTTCTTTAGTTGGATGGTGTTTCGACCGAGCTGTACAAGTACGGGTACAGTACCCTGTGGGAATAATTGCTGTGACCTGACCGATAAACCGATGGATGGATGGATGAAGGATACCGTAATTGACTTGGATCCGATCATAGTAAATAGACCAACACAGGTGAAGCAAAGGAAGGTGAAGCTGAACCTGATTTAGATAGGCACAAACCACTATCTAAATTGTTGTTGTCCAGGGGTAGTTGAGCCTGTCTAACTAAGAAGGAAGGCTCCCAGCTTAAATACACGTGCTAATATCATACAAAGACAGGAAATTCTATGGGATAAAAACCTCATAGCTCTCAAACAATACCATAAACTCAGTGGTAATCATACTTGGCGAGTTGGTTATGCCACACTACACACATGATGTATGATACTATAATTATTATTATTATTATGATACAAGTAAATTTATCATAACCAGGCCACCCGCCGACGCTGGGGAAACGAAGGAAAACAAGGTAACAAGGTCTGGTTTTCCAGGAGGGCTCAAGTGAGTGAATAAATCAAGAAGGCTAAATCATCCATTCGGTAAGGCTCAGAAATAGGGTCTCGTCCTCCTTTCCTGTCGGTCCCTGATCTCGTCCATGGCGGAGGTATCATTAAAAATTTCTAGTCTAGAATACTCCATCATACCGGAGTATTCTAGACTAGACATTTTTATCTACCTCCTCCGATGCATCGGGTAGAGTATGAACTCAACCAGGGCACTATGCCCGTGGGATATTCTTCCACAAGTGCAAGCCACCATAGCACTCAAGTTACATAAAGTGTAGTAGGGCAATTGACCTCCCATCCCAGGACCGTGGAATGGAACCTCGCTTAACACGGAAGCTTCCCCAATTGCCAATCATATCGTCAGTTAGGTTTATCACAGCCCACCCAGATCGCTTGGTTTATTATGGCTTCATCGCCTTCGTTCACCGCTAAACATGGAGAAAGTCCCTTACTAGGGATAGCCTCTTATCGCGTCGTATTATATTACAGGGAAAGTCGGGTTAGCAGAACATAGTTGAAGTTACTTAGGAGGAGGAGGAGGAGAAGGCCCAGTAGCCCCTCTTCCTCGCGAGGGAGGGGGAGGCACCGTGAACACCATGGTAGGGCATCGTACGGTTGGTAATGCAAGTAGGCCGACAGAGCAGGAAAGTGTTTATTAAGGTTATCGGTACCCGCATTTTATTAAGACATGATATTAATATAAGCTCTGGATTCATTATATCAGCAGACGTTGTGGCACCGTATAGAACCCCTAGGACTTTCCCAAGAGGCGTAGCTTGCGGCCCCATTCTACCGCATCCAATCCCGCGCAGCGAAGGCAGACGAAATCTCCCGTTAAAGGGTTATATGGCACCCGATACAAGTATATATTCAGGGCAACTGTACGGCAGCCCGCATTCCCACCACCACCACCACCACCACCACTAAGTTATCATACCATAAGGCACAAGGCAAAACTGAACCACAAGCAGAAGGCGCACCATCATATCAGCCAAAACTTTAAAATCCCACCCACGCTAGCAATTCCGCCCGGGGCAAGCCATGCATTCATCCAAGAAAAAGAAAAAAGTAGAAAAAAGGAACAAAATTGTACGCAGAAAGCAAGGCCACCTTGTTAAGCCGCTACTCGTAGTTCCATGTACGGGCTGAGACCGCCAGTGTCGGGGGTTTTAGCGGTGGGGGATCGGGATGGGAATTAGTCTACGAGTAGTTGTTGGGGAGGGAGGGGAAGGGATGAACCGGGAATTGCATTTTCTCGCCTCTTGGCTTCTTGGTCTGGAGTTATCGCGGTGGTCTGCCTCTTGAAGTGCAGGATGCGGGGGGTTGAGATGCGGGTAATGTGATGTGGTTGTGAGATGTGGTCCTATAAGGACACGGTTACCACCACCAGAACTTGTATCATAGCGCCAGAAGCTGTGGGAGGGGAAGTGTGTAACCCCTCCTTCGACCCCCCAGATCGAGATTTTCGATTGGTATGATAGAGGGCAGTCGATTAGTCTACGAAGTAGACTATTTTGAACTCTAGAACTACGACGGGTGATGATAGATCCAATGCTTGAACGGAAGCCACCCCGTGGCACAGGGGCCGCTTCTGCAACCATATCTTGGTTTATTTCTTTCCAATTTGGGAACGAATCGATCGTGATAAAGATCATGGCTGGAGTGATGTAGGAGGGTTGATGGACGCGGTGCCCCCACCGACTGTATCACAACCCCGCGATCCATGAGAGAAAAAAAATATAGGTACCCACCATCACAAAAGACGAGACATGAATGGTAAAGTACGGTCCCGACGGACCGTTCCACTTTTATTTCGCTCGAAACGTGGAATCGTGTTGGGGCGATAAGCACCTGCTATCACTGCTGGCAACCCTATACATGATACAGCACGAGTAATATATATTCTTTAATTACAACATCCATCTGGCCCAACCCAATCACTCTCTTCAAACCCCTCTTCTCGTTCCACCTCATCCTCTCCATCTCCCTCTCTATCGCCCACCTCGAGCCACCAGCGCGAAGCCATGCGTCGCTACCCGATACACGACGCACCTCGCAAACAGGTTAGAGCTATAACGATCAAATAAACTGTGGCTCCACAGGAGAGTGTGAGCGAGAACCTCTACAGGAAAATTTTTCCCTCGAAAAGGTAAAAAACTTGGAATCTAACTCTAACGGGCAACCTCCTTGTGAACCTCTCTCGCATATTGAGCCCCGCTTTATTTGACTGCTCTAAATGAGGGTAACCTAGTGCTCCCGCATTGCTCCCAGCGGTACCTGTACCTGCCTGCTTCACATGTGTGCGTGTGCTAGGGTATGGGTGTGGAGCAGCCAGGGATTCCGGAGGCCTGATCTTACTACCCTCATGGGAAATTGCAGGGACTCGTGTTCATCGGCTCAATTGAATACGGCTATGTATCATTACGAGTGATTCCTTATGACTTCACTAATGTATAAGTCTATATGTGGGAATCTCTCTCCCTCTCTCCGATCTCCTCTTTCCTAACTTGACCACAAGATCTTCCCAATCAATGGGGAGCAAGAACCTCGATTGGAACTTTTCCTACCCTGCTCTCCTTTCTTGTGATACCGTCTAGCAGGAATAAATGAATGAATGAATTTGGCATGGAAATTTCTCAACCAAGAAGCTTTGATTCTCCCAATACCTAGCTATCCGGCCGCCCACATCCATACCCGAGTGGTTTGAAACGATAGAGCCACGCGATCGACTTCGCATTGACGCTCCGCCTATTTTTCCTTCCCCCCGCCTATCCACCCGAACACCGGGGAGACAAAAAGGATGGGCTGACGGCACCTGTGAGCGGGCGGAAGGAGGCGATTAAGGGCCAAGCACGGATAGGGTGGCACGAGTGAGGTGGTATGAAGCACTCGAATGGGTTTCTCGTCGGCCTGTATTCCGCTCTCGGGAGGGGGAAGGGGAGATGGGTGGATAGACAAAGAGAGGAGGGGAGGAAATAACAGGACAGGAGGGGAGGTTTTTTATTAGATTAACAACTTTGTAAGTGCGCACTGCATGGCTGTTTCGGCGGTTTGAAAGTGGTATAAAATACTACTTTAACATCTGCGGTATCGTAATCGCATGAATTCCACAATATCCATCCTCTCACCTCCTGCACGCGCCCTCACCTCCTGCACGCGCCCATACCGCATGAGCCTGCCAGCGGGGCTATCCCCCGGAATTACCTTGGCATCGCCGCCGGTCATTGGGAACAAGCATCTATCCCAGCACCTATACCGCCAGTTACAGGGCAGTAGACACAGGCGTTCTACGTTATGTGCCACACCTTAGCCGAAAAGGCACAGAAGGTATGATACCATTGGTGCTACGGGATTTTGCGCGCCAGTAGCCAATGCCATCCGGTCCATCACCCCGATACAACGGTACACAGAAATAAAGACCTGACCATCGCTTCTAGACCGCAATCCGACAGGCCCGTTAAGGGTGACATACCCGCGCCGGTGATTCAAAAAGGGTATACCTAAGCACCCTTTAGTTTTCAAGCGACCTTTTTTCTTCCCTCTTGTCTTCAGGACGGGCGTTCGCGGTTTATGTATTATACTCTATAGGGCTGTGGCATAGTTGGTATAGAGTCATGCAATGAACCGAATGATCCCCTCCCTCCCGAGAGGATTAGCTGCGGTTTGAATCTCAATGCATCTTTATTATATGAGCTCGTGTTACCAAAGTGTGGCGGCATATCGATAGCGCTGGATACTAGTGGGTTTCAGAGGGGGTGTAGAGTGCAAAAGAACCTACCCCTCGCGATAGTGTGGATTTAGCGGGGGAGTTTTCGAGAGTAATGGGTTTTCACTTTCCCGTGATACCTGTGATGCCGGTATGTGATTGTAACTTATCACGTACCTACGTTATGGCAGTTCAATACACCTCGAGAAGAGTGCGTTGACCCTGTGCCCAGGAACTTGAGTACTCTAACTGATCAATATTCCAACAGCGGTGATTCAGGTCTAGTCCTGCGCAAACCTCCGTGCCGCAGGCGGGGGGATACACGATGGCCCGCTGTCGCCAACTTCTCATACGGTAGGGCTTTGCTAACACTGCTGTTGTATTATAGGGTTAGGGAATACAATCATCACGATAATGCCATAGAGTATGATATGTATGATATTATCATAGTTCGAGGAGATAGTTGTGACCCCGAAATAAGGCCAAGCCCTAGCGCAGAAAGTATCCAGAAATCGCACCGCAAGACTCGCAAATCCGGTGGTCATCATCAGACGCTTGACGGGCAGTTCCCCGACACTTTTGGGATTGATGAGCAGTATCCTAGTAGGTGGATCGCTACATATTTTCAAGTCAGCTTTAACGAAGGCATTTGCCTATCTACACCTCTCTTCCTCATCCTCTATGATACCAGCATGTTTGATTCCTCCTCCTCCTACCTAACGCCAGGAAAGGGCCTGCCAACCAGCATCAAAATCTCATCTGAAATCGTTTTGAGGCAGCAGTATCATACCCGTCTACAGTGTTGTTGGAAGAACAGGGTATGTCGGGAGCACGATGTGCAACGGTACTCAAAATACGCAGCACCTCGCCTGACTTTGTCTCGCGCGCCATCACCATCAAACAACCCCTATGTTATTTCTCCGTCTCAACTGCGTGTCCGACTTTCCGACGTTCCTACCGAAGCGACACACCCCGACGCGATTCCAGATTGTACGAGTACAGTACAGAATGCGCACTGCCCGAGTCATCTAGTAAGGTCACTGCTCGATGCCCGCAACCCCCCCTCGCTCGCTTCGTGGGAGCGTACCCCCACCGCCCGCCAACCTCGGCAGCCCTGGGAAGGCAGCCGGAGTGCAAGTAAGGAAGAAAGGAAAACTAACACGCGAAGCACAGAAACGAGAAAAAACACCACAGCCGACGCCTACCGCAGCAAGCACCACGCCAAAAGTCTCGAGTGGAGCCTTGCCATCCGACCATCTGACAAAATAATTTATTCAGATCATTCCTTCCTTCTCTCCAAACTCCAACGCCAGGAAACAACGAGGCATTCTTAGCAAGCTAGGCGGACTGGAATGGAGGGAGGGAGGACAGGGGGCGGAGGCCGGGTCTGCGGGAGTCTCTGGCTTGGTTGAAGGTGTAGAAGGGGGCGCTGGATGTTGAACTGAAGGTCTGCTGCTAGCTGTGTGTGGCTATGCCCCCCCCCCCCCCCGGGCGTTGGGGAAGGGTGCTCTTAAGGTGCGAATTCCCCTGTTTTTTGTTGCTCGCTTGGTCCGTTTCTCACACAAGTTCGCAATGTTTAGCAGAACAGAATCATTTTCCCACTATGGGTCAATTTCAGCCCCTCCCTGCTGCCCACCACGATACGCATCACGAGTTAATACCTGCGTCCCCGCCCTACTTTCTACGGACTCTCGCCCTAACTTCAACTTACGCTGAAAGATTTGCGAGTTATTTAGGGTGCGACAGTGGTAATGCCTCATTATCGGTAACAAAACTTGCGGAGCGGTTTCCCAGGTGACTCTGAGCGTTGGCCTGAATTTAATTGCAACCCCCTACTGAGCCTCTTAGGCCCGAGGCTGCTTGAGCATCTGCCTCACCGCCGCCGCCCCTTTGGACGGAAAGTCTTCGAATGTGGCTTCCTGTGGTGGTGGCCATGTGTAAGGTACGTCCGGTCTCTCTGGTTGGCCATGTTTACACTTTTAACGGAGTTACATGCATAGCAAAATGGTTATGGGGGGGGGGTAATGTATAAATTGCCCCATCCATCCACCACCACTGCAACCATTCCACCACTGCACTATTCCTGACTCGCCCTACTACTATACAGCACCTTGCACCCAGTATTTTAGGAGCCAGTTCCCCCCCTCTCTCTCCCTCTCGCTGCGTCCCCCACACCAACCACCAGATATCCGTCCATCCGCGCATCAAGCATTCTATACCTGCCTATCAACAGCAATTCTATTCACCTGCTACCTCCTTTACCAGTACCCCCTCTCTACCAGCTGCCTTTCGATATGACTGGACAAAACGATCATGAACAGGTCAGTACTGACCATCGTCACTACTAAGTTCTCCACCGCTAATGCTTTTATAGTCGAACAAGCGTGTTGGCGATGCGGCAACCGGGTTGGGTATACCAAGAAATTGGGTTGATGATCCGTACAGAGGCCTCACCCCCACAGAGAGGTTTATGTGGCAGCAAGACGGCCCCCAAGACCGATCAATGCTAGGTCATCAGCAACAGCAGCAACAGCAGCAACATCAACAACATCAGCAACATCAGCAACATCAGCAACATCAGCAACATCAGCAACAGCAGCAACAGCAGCAACAGCAACAGCAGCAGCAGCAGCAGCAAAGAAGGCGCTAGAGCTGTCCACCCCGCAACCTATACGAAGCCTTCCTTGGCCCTCACTCTCATCATAAGGGCTGCAGGCTCCGTCGCTCACTACCAACTTATAATCTACCGCCAGCCTATCTTTGCTTCCCCTCCCCGAGGATGTCATCAACGCTTTCATCCGATCACCAAGGGACGCTCGACTTCCCCCTAGACATTTCCTTGTCAATCCCTCTCAACACTCTTTTTTGAAATCACCATTTCCTTTGACAACTTCACTTGCATTCTCTCTCTTTTCTCTTTTTTTCTCTCTTTTCCCTTGTACAACACCTTTTCCTTTTCTTGGGTCATAATAGAAGGGATGGATTGAGAAATATCATGGATCGCGGACTAGGTCATATGTTTTGGTGTAGGAGTGATTCGGTTTTGGTTTATGGTTTTTCCATTCTTCGTTATGTTCCCTAATGTCAATTTCAATTTCAATTTCTGCTATCATACCTCCACTTGCGGCGCTGGAACTTTTCTTGTCTCCGGTTTCCATGGAATTCTGCATTACACTCTCCGCTCCACTCTGGTTTTAGGTTTCGATTACTATTTTACTATGGTTGAAGACATTGGATGTTTCTCCCGTTCCCAACGTCGGCCATGCGCTTGCATTTATGCACGAAATAGTGTCAGACTAGATTCCGAGTCCTTGGATTCTCAACTATGCCATAGCTTACTCGGCACAACAAGAAAAACCCGGGCCATGGGCTAATTGACACTAAACCAAAAACCCGCCATTTGTAAGAGAGAGAGAGAGAGAGACCCACATCTCGACGAGCGCCAGGGCAAGAAACGCCAAGAAAGCCGCAAGAACCACGAGAACTACGATATACCTCTCCCACAGAGGCTCTAGATCGATAACTTGTAACGTTTTATGCCATGGTGTAATCGGACCAAAAGGCGGGAAAGGGTTTTGTAATCGTCGATATCCACCAAACGATACGCGCGACATCAAAAAAAAAAAAAGGACACAGCGGCAACCTGAGCACCGTACTATTACCGTAACGTATTATTATTATTACACACGACAAGGACGTTATGATACTCGTACTTCCAAGTCATCGAGTCGCTCCCTCGACGCTAAATTTACAAATTTACAAATCTTCAATTCGATCTTGTTTCCCCTTTTTTTTCCTTTCGGAAATCTAACCATCTACTTTGTTTCCTATGGTAGCTTCATCTGATCAGATCAGATCAGACAGATCCTGGATCCTGTACGAGTAGGAGTTTGAAAAAACGGGTCGATGATGGGTAAAAGGGGAGAGATGGGGGGGGGGGGGTGCTTAATTTCTAGGTTTAAAAAAAAGAAAGAAAGAAAGAAACGGACACTTTTTTTCTCATTTTTTTTTTTAAGGTGTTCAAGTATGACACTTTTTATGATACGACAAATTGTTTTAATGAATTCTCTTTTTCATCATACATATCATACTCCAAGAATTATTTTTATCTCTCTCTCTCTCTTTTTTTTTTTTTCTTTTTTTTTTTTTTCTCTCATCCTTCCAAAACATTACCATCTTTCCTTTCACTGCCGCATAGCACCGTAGACTACTCGTACTTAGACTACTACTGTACTGCACACAGGTCTCCAAGATGGCTGATCGACCGATTGATTAATTGATTGATTAATTGATTAATTGCTAAACGCAGAAGTTGGTTGGTGGGTGTGTGTGTGTGTGTGGGTGTGGGTTGGGGGGAGGGAAGGAAATTTCAAGAAAGCGTGCTCATCCATGATTTCAGGTATCATAGACTAATGATGAATGAATGAAATTCAATGAATGGAACGGAAGGAGGAGGAGGAGGAGGAGGAGGAGGAGGGGGGGGGGGGGGAACGTCCCCAGCGACAACCTACGAGTGCAAGTACAGTACTATGATACCATGGTAACATACGGTACGGTAGTAGAAACCCGAACCTAACAGTAGCGACGAAGAACCCATCCATCATCCATTCATCCATTCTTCCCCCCCAACCGATAACTTAGACTACCCAAAAAAAATTGAGGTGACGGCAACTTTGTGCGTTGTTGTGTGAGGTCACAAAAAAGTCACGTTGGATATCATACATAATTATCATGGATAGTTAGATAGATAGTCTAGAAACCCACTACAGGGCTATGATAAAACTACTATGATACTACTCGTAGGTTACCCAACTTTCATATTTTTTTTCTTTTTCTTTTTCTCTTACAGGACGGACAAGAAGGCGAAAGTTTCAGCCAGATCAGCGTACAGTACCGCTCTCCACGATTTTTCAAAGGGGATGAAAATTCCGCGCAGTGGATGGGAAATGTTTGTCCGCCATGCGCTTATTTACCGTACTGTACTTGTATGATACACTGCAGTTGCAACCAGTGCATGCATACCGTAATAACTCATGCATCAATTTTACGATGCATATTTCTCAAACACTCTACTACCGGTACAAGTATCATACACAACCCGCCACACCACACACACACAGATAGTAGTTGAATAAAAGGTTTACTCGTACACACACACACATACACACACACACTTCCTCGGATCCTAATTACGGTTCATCGCACTTTATCGGTAATTCGATTGATTGCAATATCCCCATTTCCAGGCTCACGTTTTGTTTTGTTTTGTTTTTTTCGTCGCACTTTTTATTGGTTGCTTTGACTATGCATACCGTCCTGTCCTTTCTTTCCCACAAATAGAATAGAATGGATTTGGGGACTCGGACGATAAAAATAGGAAGGGATCATCATAGATATCGCGGCAAACACTTGCGTGACTCAATTCACATCAGCCGGATAAGCCAGCGGTGCACAGGTATGATATTTTGTCGTCCCCGTCCCGTCGGCTTATCCCCTGGTGCGTAGAAGCAGGAGGGGGAAGTGGGGAGGGAAGGAGAGGCGATGAGGGGGCGGGGGCTTTCACGAGCCTGAAAACCAACTCACCCGTTGCGATGCTACAGCTGAGGTTGGTATTGGATCTGTCTGACAGTCTGCATCATTGCGTGGATCGGGTGGATGGATGGAATAGACCATGGGAGTCTGGACCCGGGAGAGAAGGAAAGGAAGGGGAGAAATTCCCTCGACTGCGTTGTTGCTTGCTTGCCTTGTGTCAAAATACATATATATACGTTACAATTACAGTACCCCCGATAAAGTGCCATACTAAGTGCATGCGTCTCATGCCCGGGAAAGAGGTAAGGTTGATACACAGAAATGTAGCAACCGGCGGACCATGGGAGGATTCCCACGCTGCCGGTACTCCACGTTACGACTTCCTACGACAGCGCTACTGCACACTGTACTTGAGCGGGGTAGAGGAGCAATCCATGGCCATGACAGGTATAAAAAAAGGAAGAAAAGAGTGAACATTGAGACACCGCAGGAGTCGAGAAGTGGATGGGATACTCGTACTCCTATGATGCACGCCCACTACCCCTTGCTACTTCAGAATGCTGGGATTAGAGCACAGTACTGTACTCGTACCCGACCAGCAGAACAAATGGGAAGAGAGGACCAGAGAGAAATTCTATTCGGGGGGAAAACGAAAAAGAAATGAAAAGAAAGAAACAAGGATCGGAACGCGGTGCGGAGCCATTGACAAGGAAAGTGCCGGTAAGGGCAAGACGCTACGCAATGATGTGCCCGCGAGTACTAGTACAGTACTCGAGTATTGTAAAATAAATAAAAATGGGCCTGAATAATAGATGAATCGATACGAGTACTGTACTCGAGTAGGATGGGATGGCACGCGGTGCTCAGTTACCCTCCCTCGGGTCGCTTCACTACGGGCGCGATACGCTGGACACCCTGCTGTTGCTGTGCAGTGATGCAGAGCACTGAAGATAAGCGGGGCAGAGCAGAAGAGCATCATACCTCCACGCCCCCTGTCCCCGTGAAAAAAAAGGGAAAGGGAATGGGAACGGGAAAAAAGAGGGGAGAATAGGCCTGAAACAAGAGGTGAATGATACAAGTACAGTGGATGAATGGCGGAGCAAGCTCCATTCCGCAGCAATAGTTGCCTACAGCGACTCCCTTCCCCCCACGCCGCAGCCCCGAGACAGGGCAAGCAGCCCACGCCGGGAAAATAAAGCAAAGGAAAAGGGAAAAAAGCAGGATCACATACCGTACCGGTAGAGTGTGCTGAAGTACTGTGCGGGTACGAGTACATACCGGTACGGGTAAAAAGATATGCGTGCTGTACGAGTACTCGATCACTCGCCTACTGTACCATCATCCCTTACCGGTAGCTGCGCGTCCTGATGTTGCCCAAATTCTTTTGCGGTAACCATGCGACGCGCGTTTCTTTTTACGTCCTTGCAGAGTGACTCCCCACCTTCTGCAATACAAGGACAAATAAATTATATTGAACTGCAACAGCAATTCGCGTCCACAGACTCGAACCGTAATCGGCAAAGACATATCCATCGATCCTCTCGTTTGTGTTGGCGGAACCATGGTCCAGACCGCCTCCTACCTGAGATGGTAACAACGCCATCTACAATATTCAACTGCGGTAAACTCTCGGCAGACCTGGGCCATACCTCTTCAAGCCAAGTACCGGGACAGCACCCTAAGATCCCGTGAAGGAATAGTAAGAATGGCCTCTCATTTAATCCTCATTTGACCATCGGCTGACAAATGGATCTATATTTATTCAAGATCTTGCTCGAACTTTTGCTTCACCGACAGTTGACCGTACAATGTTTTGCGGGGGCACACTATCCGTGACGGGCCTCGTGGCTAAAAAGCGAATTGAAATTGAAATGCACCGAATCAAGACTCAGCAGCAGGAAAAATTGTCCAAGCCTGCGTCATAGCCACGGTGCCGTTCTGCCCACTATCGTATCGGGGGTGCGAAGGGGTTTGGGGTGATGAGGGGGAAGTCTGCCAAGGTGCATCGCTTGTTTTAGAAGGTGGGTGAGGTAGGGTCTGTGCGTAAGGCAAGGAGACACCTTAAGTTGGCTCGCAGTTCTAATTGCCTGTACTCGAGTACGGTAGTCGTTTGCGTCCCCCAGCCGAAAATGCCAGGGGGGCGGATGACGCTCTCCTGTGGCATCAGAGGAATATGTAATCAGGGTATGTCCTGTCAAATTGAACTCCCCGATCATCCGGCTGATCATATGGGCTCGTTAGGGGGTAATAACCGTGCCAAGGTTCCTGCCGATTATGTAACAGCGCGCAGTTCCAAAATCTTGCAGCACGCCTACGGCGTGCCTAACAGCTCAACGGAAGAAACCAGCTCAACGGAAGATTTTCATAAACCAAAGCTTTCAAATCCTATTTGCCCCACCAACAAGCATCAAAGATGTCCGAAACGTATGCGGATGTTGAGACAAGAATTGAAGATGCCCTTTCTAAGCTTTCTGGTCTTGAAAAACCTAATATCGCCGCGATTGCACGCGAGTTTTCAGTGCCGGAGGGTTGTTTACGTGCACGAGCTGGTGGACGTCCATCTAGGTCACAGCGGCCAGCTTTGAACAAGCGCCTTTCTGAAGCGGAGGAATTAGCTGTCTGCCTGTATTTGAAAAGGCTTGATAGTATAGGAACAGCAGCACGCCTTCCTATGGTAACGAGTTGGGCTAATGCAATTCTGAAACGAAACCATATCCCGAGCACACCAAATGAAGCGCTGCTGACAGTCGGGCCTACATGGACTCCACGCTTCTTGGAACGATATCCCGAGTTCCATATTCGAAAGCAAAAGTCACTCGACTGTGACAGGAAAAAAATGCACAATCCAAGTGATCTGTTGGACTGGTTTGAGAGGTATAAGTCTATATGTGATAAGAGTGGCATACTGCCCTCTGATACATATAACTTTGACAAGACAGGGTTTCGCATTGAAATTGGGAAGGATCAGTGGATTGTTACACTGGATCCTGATAGGCAAGCCTATCTCGCAAGTACAAGTAATAGGGAACTTGTGACATCTTGTGAGGTTATTAGTGCAGATGGGGAAGTGTTACCACCAATGCTTATTATACCAGGTATCCTGCATCTCGATGATTGGTATACGAAGACTGAAATTGACGACAATTTCCTCCTTAGTGTTTCGGAAACTGGCTACTCTAATGACTGGCTTTCTCTTACTTGGCTGCACCAGTTCGATCACTTTTCATCAATACGACAAGTCGGAGTTTACAGGGTTTTGTTACTTGATGGATATGGATCGCATTGCACTAAGGAGTTTATAGACTATTGCGATCAGAAACAGATTATCCCATTCTGTCTCCCACCGCACACCACCCATTTATTACAACCATTAGACGTCGTCGTTTTTCAACCATTAAAACACTTTCATGCGGAAGCTGTAGAGCAAGCGACTCGAACCGGTTGCTCTGAGTTCAATAAAGTTGAATTCCTATCTGCGATCAGTTCTATCCGCCACAGGCATTCAAGCACTCTACAATAAACTCCTCATTTCCAAAAACAGGTCTTATTTCCTATACACCTGAAATAGTTCTATCAAAGTTACGAGAATTTACACCTCCGCCCACATATCAACCATCTCCATCTCCGTCTGGCCCAAGCACACTGTTAGGCGGAGACAACCGGTATAGACTTATGGTTGTCTAGGCCAATCGGGATTCTTTCGTGTTGACGGAGATTTGTCTAGGAAGGCTCGGAAGTAACTCGTTTCGTTTATGACTACTAAGAGTGCAAGAAAGTAGGATAGAATCGTAAGAACAATATTATATTGTTAAGGTCTCTTCTCCGTTGCTTGATGATGTCTAAAGCTTGGGAGGCACTTCGATATTTATATTCCGCGTCTGAGTGTTCGCAGGCTACATCTATCTAGCATACAAAATATGTACCTCTTCAAGTCTAATGCGCGACGTCGAGTTCTCCATGACGGTGCGAACACCGGGAGACCCTGAAAACCATCACACCATCTTCGGTAATTACTATTTCCTGCCTGGGAGACATACTTGTCACCAGTAGTAATTATCCGATCCTCAGAGTCTGTAGACCTGTAGCCGAGTTCTCAAGTCGAACTCTGTTGGCTCCAATAGTTCTTTTCGTTATCCAGAGGATCAGTCTTGATACGAGACTGCATCTGTAGATATGCCGGAGTCGATGACTTCTAGTTGTGATAACTCAACAACTAACCAATAGAATTCATTCCGATGACTCTCTTCTCGTAGAGGAGAGGCCATTCTATTGAATAGTCTCATAATTCCTTGGTCGGCAACTCCTGATTGTTCTATGTAGGGGGTGGACCTTCGTGTTGTGTTGGTTGTAAATCCCGCAACTGCGGTACACCTCTTATCATAGTTGCAACACTCCTCGAAGCTCGTTGGCTTCTTTGGTAGTGTTTCCAGGAGCTCTAGACTCTTTCTAATCGTCAAAGGGTGGATGTGAATGCATTGGTTCGTTATCCCGAACCTCCTAAAATTCATCTCATGACCTTGTGCGAAAACGTCCCGTTACCTACGGCCCATGCCAAAGATGTCTTATCTTTGAAGCCTAGTAACTCCCTGAGTAGTTGACGGATTGACTTCGTTCCACTTCTCAGGTCTTGCCAGAGGTCCCCTCTTATATATCCTGCGAACAGCTTTCAGTCGGACGGACGGCAGTGACGTATACGGTGTTATTCTGACACCTTTAATTCTGTGACCATATAGTCACAGGACGCAACAAAGGTTGATGTGTATGATGACGCGCGGGCCCCGTAAGGGGCCCGGAGGGGGGTGTTGGAGACTAAGATTCTCGGACTCGGGTAAAGTTACCCTACCTAAGGTACTCCTAGGCTATCGGGATCGGGTGCTCCTAACACACACCTCCTCCAATCTCCTCAGCAAACCCTACAACCCCCCAAACCGTACGTTCCCTGAAGCGCCATGCTGACCACCTCTGGCGAGCTGATCCTACCTCTCCCAACTTTCAAAAGTCTTTGAATTTCTTCATCAAAGGAAGCCTTGCACAAGCACACCTCACTGCTCAAGCTTAAGATGACTTGGAATACACATAAGCGGCGGAGCTTGCACGTACCAATCGACAAAAGAAAAGCCGCCAATTTGTTCTGAAAGGAGGTGCGTTATATGCCCATCAGGCAAGGGCAATGATTCAGAGGCGAGAAGAGGAGGACACCGAGAAAAAGATCCAGCAAGCACAACGACAGGTTGAGAAATTGGAAAAAGTGCGGGCTAATGAGAGGAAAAAAACTTGGAAGCTGATTTTTCGAGACTTGAAACAGTCTGTAAAGAGGCGGAATTCTCGTTTAAACCAACTTAGAAGAGCTGGTCCTTGTGGTTGATTTCTTTTGTAAATTTTGTTGAAAATCTTCCGTTGAGCTGGTTTCTTCCGTTGAGCTGTTAGGCACACCGTAGGCGTGCTGCAAGATTTTGGAACTGCGCGCTGTTACATAATCAGCAGGAACCTTGGCACAGTTAGGGGATTCAGTCAGCATACTGGCCTTTTGTGATTAGAATGAAAAAAAGACATTTTCGGTTGTCTCTTGCCTAATAACAGTAATGATGAGTCAGTAAGGGAGATGGCGCGGCAACGGATTAAGCGTCAACCGGATCTACAAGCACTTTGCAAGGTGTGCAACATAGCATAACCTACCAAATATCAGACCACGCCAGGTAAAGTCCCGCAGAAGGGCAGAATAAAAGCTCCATTATTTAACTCGATTTGGTCCAGTATTGAGTTAGTTATGCTATCTTGCACACCCTGTATATCTTGTCGACACTTGTCTGTTGTCGCACCATATGATATTCCATTGACCAAGGATGATATGTATTCAGTCGGTTGGACTGGTAAGATCGTAGGAACGAATACGTAGGATATGAAATTATGCAGGAAGCAGAAATAGCGATTCTTTTTCTTCTCCCCGTACGCTGACGTGTGAGTGGTGCTGTGCTTGTGCCATCGATGGTTTTGAGGTGAATAAGCAGCTGGCAGCAGAACAGTAGCTATTAAAATGCCCAAGGGGTCAACGAACAGGGGGGCTCAACGAACAGCATCATCATGCGGACAAAAGGGGTTACTGCTACACCCTCCATTGTGGCTGAGGGTGTGGATTTTGTGGAGGGTGGTGACGTCAGATAGGTAAAAAGTAGTAAAGCTATATATAGTCCAAACACAAGTTAGCATTAGAATACAATACAAATCACATATCGGTAACAAGAAAGCCAAAATGGAACTTGATCACGATATTGGTGAACAACATACAGGATCTGATGAACATACAAGTCGCGAGCGAGAGTTTACACAAGAGTTACGGGAACAGCTAGCAATTGACCTTCTTATGAGAAAAGAGGTATTAAGTTCAAGGAGTGCAGCTGAAATGACAGGTATACGACCATCAACATTGCGAAATCGAATGCGGGGACGAAAGTCGAAAAGGTCCGAGAGTGAACGGCGACAAAAGCTCACACCAATGGAAGAGTCATTCTTGATAGAACGATGTGAACAGCTAGGTCAACTTGGCTTTCCCTTAACAGTTGAAGAGGTCCGGGAATATGCTCAAGCGATCTATCAAAAGCGTCAACCAAATGGAACATTGGGAGTAAATTGGGTTCACGATTCCTTATATAAAAGGCATCCGGAAGTGAGATCGCGTTTCAGTAAACAAATGGACTACAAGCGTAGCATTTGTGGCAATAATCCAAATATAATAAATAGCTACTTTGACAAGGTATGTATATATACAAATATGAACTCTATTATACAAGATTAAATAAAAGAAAATACTAAAAAATAAATCTAATTCTATAGTATGACTCGGTGGTTCAGAAATTTGAAATCAAACCTAGAAATACATACAACATTGATGAGATAGGATTTTTGATGGGAGTTGGAGCTGCCGAGCGTGTTGTTGAGGTTATACCACATCCCCGAGAGAATGGACAATTGGTACGAAGAAATCAGGGTAAGAATAAAAACTATACATACCTCAGAATATATTTATAAAAGAAAAAAATATGAAACTAATATATTATATTAGATGGAAGTCGAGATTTCGCTACAGTTATAGAAGGGATCTGTGGTGATGGTTCAGCCCTTCAAAGTCCTTGCATTATTTTAAAGGCACAGGAGTTTGTTCAGGAATGGTTTAAAAACATACCTGGAGTACCACAAGATACATTGTTTGGTCGTTCCAACAATGGATGGACGGATGAGAAGATGGGGTTACAATTTTTAAAAAAGAATTTTGGACCTCAGAGCAAGTCAGCAGAGAAGGCAGAAGGAGAGTTTAGATTGCTTCTCTTCGATGGACACAACTCACATGTAAACGCCGAATTCCTCAGCTACTGTTTAGAGTACAAAGTAATTCCACTTTGTCTCCCACCTCACACAACACACCGCTTACAGCCATTGGATGTTGCTGTATTTAGTGCCTATAAGCACTATTACCGCAAGGAGTTACGACAGCGATGGGCACGCAGGATATGGGGAGTAGGAAAGGACAACTTTTATGAAGTTGTTAGTATTGCACGACAAAAGGCATTTTCGGAAAAGAATATACTTGCCGCCTTTTGGTATACTGGACATATTCCAAGCAATCGCGAGATTGTTCTTCAGAAAATACATTCCAATTCATCCAATTCATCCAACTCATCTCATCCACTCCATTCATCCCCTCTTCCGCCTCCATCTCCTCCATCTCATTTATCCCATCCGAGTCCTTCCCATCCTTCCCATCCTTCCCATCCATCACATCCATCCATTCTATCCGATCCATCATACCTATCTCATCCCTCTCGTCCTTCACATTCATTCAATTCACGCTACCCACCCACACCACCCGATCCGCCCAACCACGAGCCATCCGCCCTCCAAGACCCAACATCTTCAATCCATTCCGGGGCCAATTCTAATTCTCCGCCGAGTACTCCTCAAAGATTTGGTTCTCCATCAGTTATCGATATTGCCATACTTAGTACACCTAAAAATACACGTGAACTCCAGTATCAGCAATCTATCATCCAATCCTTGGAGGGATCCAACTTATCAGAGAGTTGGAAGAGGGAGCACTTGCTCCAAAACATAGCACATGCAGCTGAGCGGAGTATGCTCCATGCTGAAGCACAGGAGCATGATCTTCGTGATATTCATGCTTCCGAACGACGTCGACAGGAGCAAAAAAAAAAAACCGACAGCAGATTCCTACGGATGGCCGAGCCTGGATAGAAGTTAGTGAGGTTAATCAATTTTTTGAGAAGAAAAAGTTGGAGCAGAGAAGACAGTTGAAGGCAAGAAGAGAGGTTCTACTAAAATCAATTTCAAGGCAGCATTCTTTACTTACTGAACTTGAACGTAAGCGTGCACAAGCAGCTGCTCGTGAGGAGAGCAATACACTCCCACGAGCCTGGAAACCATCCTTATATCACAAAAAGGAGGCCGAACAAGTTAGCAAAAGTCTTCACTGTTTAATTGAGAAGGAAAGAAACTTACCAGTCTTGGAACCTCTTAGTCCAATGGCGGAGGACTTGGAGGTTGAACAACTACCTATACGCCATTGGTTAGCAGATATCCCTTTCATAAATTTATAGGATATAAATTGAATAACAAGAAATAGGACTGAGGGGCAGGAGGGCCCATCTCTGGACATTGGTAGTGTTGGTGGTGGTGATAGCAATGAGGAGGAGGGGGTAGTTGAGGAGGAGGAGGGGGTAGTTGAGGGAGAGGATGGTTCATCGTCGGATACAGCAACTCCAGCACCTTTTCTTGTTTAAAATTGATTTTCCTAATTTCTTTTGTCATAATATTATCTCTCCTTATGATTGAGATTTTTATTTTATTTTATTTTGTTGAATCCAATTTCACTTCTTCCTTTTTTTTCTTTTTTTTTTTACTCTTCTCATTACTAGTTGCTCGTGGTCTTTTTTTATTTTATTTTTATTTAGGTAACTGCCAAGACCCTCAGCCACATCACTATCCACAAGCTAGCACTAGTAGAGATGACCTGTTCGTTGAGCCCCCCTGTTCGTTGACCCCTTGGGCATTTTACTCAGTGGTCCAGGTATCATGCTCACAGCAAAATTAGCGCAGAGTTGGCAGTTATTTCCCGATTTCAAACACGTTATCCCGTTGAGTTCATTCCTGAGCCTTTCTCGTAGATATATGTAAACATATAAATATACTGGTGTATATAAATATGAATGTATGTGTATATATATATACTCGAGTATATAAATATGCACGCATGTGTATACCGCTCTAGGTGGCGGTATCGGTATAATCCGTCGCGGAAAAACACGGGACCTGTCAAATCCTCAACCGAGCACCATCGCCAAGTACGGGTACTCAAGCGCTTGTGCAGGCAAGGATTCAAAGGTTCCGTATTCCTCCTGTTCGGGACCGGAAAGATTTACGAAATGGCTGGGACCCGCCGCCGCCACGTAAACCCACCAGCATTGTTCTACTCTGGAGTCCGTCGCGGGGAAGCCAAGTCCCACCGAATGAATCCTGTACGGCATGATACGCAACCACCACATGTATCCAAGTTTGACAATAGCTTGTTTCGAGCCTTATCAGAATTAGTTTTTGTTCATCCCTTTCTTTTGCTTTTCGACCTTTTATTTGGGTCTTTTTTGTCTAGTGTGTATCCTTCCTTCCCGTGTGGAACGGTTATGCCCTGGAGGTCACGAATAGCAGGGGGGTGGTATATGAGCCTGGGCTAGGATGTCCCCGACCGTTTACCCAATCCGTTCTCGCAGATTGGGGGGGGGGGTGTTTGGCAAGGCAGGCAAAAAAAAAGTGAATTCGTCAAAGCAGGGCAACGAAGAAGGAAAAAGAAAAGAAAAAGAAAGCCTGCTGCTTATCCCGTTCTTCACCCGTCGGTTTTCCTTGTGCCCAAGTCGAAGGCTGTACTCGTAGGAAGTGCTTTTCCCGAAATCATAGCACTGATTCAGTTAACAAAAGGAACAAACAAAAAAACACCGGGCGGTGTCGGCAGGGTCGTTCGATCGGTCATCGGGGGCGGCGGCTGCTAGCCTGTTTAATCAGGTAAGGCAGATTAGTTAGAGTAGCATCCAATTACATCAACTCATTCAGCACAAACCTGGGGAGAGGAGGGAAGAACCCCGGGCGCAACAAAGTGGACGGGTAAAATGCAACATGACGTCGCAGCTGGGTGCATCGAAACATGCAACTAGTTCCCAGGCAACGCCGTGTCACCATTCTAGGTGAACTTCTCGACCCTCCTCCCTCTCTCGTGGTAGAAAGCCCGGTGGGTTATGGTATGTATGATACTGTAAGTTAGCAGCGAACCATACTGTACCACACCAGCTAGTAGAATGTTCTTTCCTTTCCCTTCTTTCCTGCCCGGGGTGGTGTATACGTTTAGCACGGGATAGGACGAGTAGAACCTTCCCCTGCTCTTCCCACATTGCCCCCCCCCCCCGCCCGGGGAGAAGCTCTGCTAGGAGGGAAGATGTGTGATTTCCTGTATGTGGGCCGTGTGCGCTCCCACCCTAACTTGTGGTGATGGTGAAGGTGTTGCGTCGTATGCTGGTTGGATGATGTTTTGTTTTGTTTTGTTTTGTCAAGGGAGGGGTATTGGATTGTGGGATTTCCACGGCGAGTTGGTGGAAACGATAGTGGGGTGCAGTAGTGTGCGAAAGCTTATTGGGCATGATCTTGTGGGGTAAGTTGCCACTGGTGCACTGCAGTAGACTACCGCACAATTGCTTACCCGTACTGCTTCTGTGCGAGTACTGTGCGAGTATGGCTCGGAGGGAAAATGGTGTCAATCCTCCGACGTCGCTTGCGAATCGCGAGGTCGGAGGAAAGCTACCGGTGAATCATGATGGCCGGTCACCCGAGCAGTTGATTGGCCACACGCAGTGAACTTACTATTTTGTGACGGTAGTCTATATGATGAGAACAATATGATACGCCAGTAACAACTAACCTTCCGAGGAAAACACGCACAAAGCAGATTCCTCTCTACTCGAGTAATTATCCATTGACCCTCTCTCGCCGATTGGACGAGGATCCTTCAATCCTGGAGACAGGGATTAGGTTCTAACCCGGACTACTCGTAGCGACGGCAAAACCTGAGTTGTCCTGTGTAGGAACAAATGAACGCTATCCTCACAAGAGATCGCACTTTCCTTTTTCCCACTTTTCCCCTGCCCCCTTCCGCCCAATCGCCTTGAGGCGAGGGCGCGGGGGTTGCTCACGGCGTATAGTGCAATATTCGTCGTTGGAAATGGAATGACGTGTGGCCATCATCCTGGTGAGTTGGAGGGAGGGAGCCCGGAGGGTCACGTGAATGCTCAAGGAAGCAACTTTTTCATGGGCCTATGATACCTAAAGGAGATAGATACCCTTCCCATCGACCTAAGATACAACCCGTGATGCAGTAGGCCTGTCCTCTCCATGCCCAACCGATTCCGCAGTTATCTACAAGACTCAATCACTTCCTTACGAAAGTGCAGCACGTAACCACCAGTCGAACGAGTGGATGGAGGCAGTGTTGTATGCAAATCTATTTTTTTCTTCTTCTTTTCTCTTTCCCCTGATACCACAGTTTAGCATAGGTAGGAAATAATCGTCGTGGTAAACAAGTCAGTGACCCCCCACCACCCCCCCTCCCCCCTACCATATATACAAGGGCTCCCTCTTCGTTCGACCGGCCGGTTGTGGGGCCCCCCCGGTATTCAAGGCAATATCCCCCCCGGGTGTGCGTATATGCCTGGCAGTGATGATTTGTAGGGGTGCTCAGGCGGGGGGAGGGAGGGAGGGAGGGGGGTGGTAGGGTTTCTGGGGTCAGAGCAAGGGACATTACGGGAATATCGGTCACAGCGAAAATATCAATCCTCCGCACAACATTGCGACTGGGGTTAGAGGAACTCACTGAGAACTGGGCTTGGGGTTCTCTAGCGCCTGATCATTGCTCGCAGGTTCCATTGGAGCATCACATACCTTAGGTGCGACCACGAATTCAATGGACGGACGGATGGGTGAAAGGATGGTGGGGGGCATCCTGGGGTCAGCTAGAGGATAAGTTATAGGTCCAGGGAGTGACAATGTGGTACTTGTATGGTACCGTGTGTATGCGTAGAAGGCGGTGAAGCAATATCTGCAGTCATGTTTCTGAGCCAAGAATTGTCACCCGTTTGCCCTTTCCGCCAGCTCCTCAGCACTTGTACTCGAGTATGGGGCTGTGGCGGCTATTCCAAAAAGGGTGCCAGTTCTTGGCGTGGAGGGAAGGGCAACTTGACTTTGAGGAAGTGAGAAAAGTGTTTAAATCGTTTGTAGGGGTATATTGTATGTATAATGTACAATCGAGAAAGAAGAAAAAAAATTAAGGCATATTTTCTTTGATCTTTTTCCTCCAGTTTTGAACACCTTTTTACAGGGTAGACTTGCTCGCTTAAAAAGGGTAGTCTCTTCGCTTAACT
The DNA here is from genome assembly GCA_006112555.1 of Tuber indicum. Taxonomy (NCBI): domain Eukaryota; kingdom Fungi; phylum Ascomycota; class Pezizomycetes; order Pezizales; family Tuberaceae; genus Tuber; species Tuber indicum. Next base: position 792,594 of record VBSK01000181.1, on the reverse strand, counting down.
CCTGAGTAGTGTCTGCCAAGAAGATATTTATTCTTCTGAGGGTGTGCGATGTTAATATCTTGGTGCGGGCCTAGGCCAAAAACTGCATGCAATGGGTATATTACTTGTAGTCATATACCCCTGCAATAGATTGTATTAAATTTTTTGAACCCTTTTCTCGAAGGAAAGGGTACTGCTACACCCGTCATATAAGCCTCCAGTGTATATTACCGCATCACTGCTCTGGGGCCTGACAACCCCACACTTCATTTTAATTTATGTTCCGCAGTTTGAACTCCCTGCAGCAATAGCGGCTGACAAAGGTTCACTCGGCAGGTACAGTACGAGTACTAGTACATGGATTGATTACCTTCAGAGCTGCTTGGAACGGTAAGTCGGAGCGAAAGATTGTGCTCGTTGGTGCACTTTTCTCAATCGGCGCAGGAGGAAGGCGATGATTGTTGGGGTGGGGAAAGGGGATCGGAAAGGTGACCAATAGGTTGGGAAAACCATGTAATGGCACCCCCCACTGCTCTTGCACTTGTTGCATGTTACTCGAGTACTCGAGTACCATGATACCCGACACCTCACAGTGTTGATACTTGATACTCGAATGGGTCTATCCCAACAGCAGACCAGCTGAGAACGTTTTTTCATTCACCAGGGCAGTAGTGACAGGGATAGAATATTCGAGCTTGATTAGTGTAGCGAGTGAGAGTGCAAACGGCAGATGAACTTTCCCCAAATGGCCGTGTCGCGGGGGGGGGGGCGAGCGTGGAAGTTATTGGGAGGTTGGGATATTTGATCTGGCAGTGAGATGAAAGTTATTCCTCAAGCCGTGGGGGTAAATGGCGGACAGGGTCTGCATCAAGGCGATCGGCGACTCCTTGGGGACAGCACAGTTACTGTACTTTCAATCCAGTACTGCCCCACGATGAGGCCGGAACCCACAAGTTGTTTAGTTCTCTCTCCGGCAGCGCAGCTGACAAGTTTTTTCTTCTTCTTTTTCGCTGGAATAACGAATAAGATGCGGTGGGTTAACCCGGTCCCAATCTAGCCGCCGAGTTCAGCGCGGGAACCACATATGCGCTTCCCCCCAATCTCCAGAGGGGCGGGGTATGCGCTCGGAGATTTCATTTAGAGGGGTATGCAGGTATGAGCTTGGGCACACAAATGCTACATGGTCTATAGGTTAGAGTGGGAATGATGTGGAAGGTAAATTATGTAGCCCGCAATTTGTAAAGCAGCGGTATTCCGACGCTGTGCGCCAAGACGGGTATCAACCAATACCAGTGTGTCCGGACACTTTATATGAATCGTGGGGAATCGAGGCAATCCCCCCTACACATGGCGTGGGATCGAAGTCGCACGCCTTCTAACGCATCACCACCAGGTAACGCCCGACTTCGATCCGGTAACATAAGTAAGGTGATTAGCTAACCCCAGGAAGGAGAGGATACCGCCGGATCGTGCTGTATGCACTCCCAACTCAATATCATATCGCATTAATATGGGGTCAAACACCTTACACTCTGGTGTTTTTTTACCTTACTTCTTACAGTAATCCATCCCAGTACGAGTACATAAGAAAAGAAGAAAAAAAATCATCCGGGGGAATACCGACAGGGGTGTTGGTGCCGAGTGCTCGCGTACTTGTACCAGTGGAGGCTGGGTACGATCAACCCGGCCTCTCAGGGTGTAACTCACGGATGCACTTTTTTTCACTCGCACTCGCGGGGGGGGGGTTGCCCTGGATGTTGTCGAGGGAGCATGATAGCTGAGCTCGAACATAGAATATACCTTAGGAGTCGGGACCCCCCATACCCTGTCATCTTTCCTTCGGTTGGCTCCTTACAGGAATGGCTCATCGGTCAACGTCTTTTTTTCCCTTTTGATATCAACAGGAATAGATTGGAGTGAACAAATTCAAGCCTCATTTCTCTAATAAGGAATGGCACCGAGGGCGAGACTACCGTGCCGCTCAGCTCTGCTCAATTGCCCTCGAAGCGGATGCGCCAGAGCCACTGTTAGTGTAGGGTATGGGGGAGCAGCAGGGGGGTGAAAGATCGTCAGGCAAAGTAGATCATGCCAAGTTATTGTGACAGCCTTCGAGGTTATGCCCGTGGGTCACGGTGGTGGTGCCTTTTTCGCTCCCGACGTTCGCCGGTATGATAGATTGTTGTTCAAGGCAGGTTTCAAAAGTTGGGCGAAAAATTGGCGACAGGGGTAGGCGCAGTCACGCCAAACCAAAGTTTTCCTGACAAATCAAGCAAACCCAGTAACTTGACAGAGGAATCAATCACCATCCGGAATAACTTACAGTGGAAAAATCGCCTTCACCCCCTCCCCGCGATAGCAAAGGGTATGATAGCTTCTTTAGGGAAAAAAAGTATAAAAAAGTGCACTTTCACTTTCACTCCAAACTCTGCGGATGAGGGGGTTGTGGGGTGTGTCGGTCGGCGAACGAGAGAGCATCCACACCATAATTCTAGGGGGGGTATCATAGGGAACCGAAAGCCTTTTTGCCTTTGCTTCTGGTGCCGATGTCGAGGGGGAAAAAAGAACCATGGACACAAAGGGCATAGTTGCTCAGAGAAGAAAGATAGGTCTATGGATGAAAAGAATGAAGTCACGTGTAAATTAGACACTACCGTCTCCACTGTATTTTTTTAGGGATTCGTGCAAGCGTGGCGAGCCATCGCCTTTCGCTCTCTGTTTGGGGCCGCGCCCCTATTGGCTCGGCTGCGCTTAGCTCTGATCCGACTTTTATTTTCTCCACTACGAGTACAATCTACTCGAGTACTGCACCCGTAAATTACTGTACAGGAATTATCATAATAACTTATTCGCACCAATACCGTCAATCGTTTTCGATACGCAAATGGCGGTTTCCCGCCACATGCCTTTAAATGTTGCTGTTAACCGTAAGGCGCCATGCATTCCCGCAGCGGCGATGGAGAGGGGTAGGGAAGGGAAAAATAAAATAAGAAGGGGGGGGAAAAGGGAACTGAGGAGGAAAAAGAAAAGAAAGGAAGGAATACGGTAGCAGAGTAGGAGGTTTCTGCACAATAGTGTGGTGTTTTTGCGGTGTAAGCGCGTGCTAATAATAGCCCTTTGTGATCTTTATCATTATTATTGTGAAGTTGCTTGAATGGGAATGGAAGGGGAACGGGAAGTGGGGATGAAAGTGGATGCAGGGCACGAAGGGGAGTCAGCACTGGCGGGAAGGGAGGATTGGAGAGTAGGAGAGGGGAAGACCTTGATACCGGCACCTGGATAGGGAAAGGGGGCGTTGGAGAGGGTGTTTCTCTAGCATGGATCTTTTTTTTTTTTTCTGAATGGTTGGATGAACAGTGGTTGGACAGATAGGCGGGGGAGAGTGAGGGGAGAGTGAGTGCCGCCCAACCGACGGTGAGAGCGCTGGGCAATAACTGTCTGGTCCCAAGATGTGAGGAGAGAAAAGAGGTCTGGATGCACCCCCGGTATTATAGAATTGGACAGAATTAGGCTGCGACATACCGTACTGTCACGGTGGGACCTATGGATGTGTGAGTTAGGCTTAATCGATACAAGTAGGAATCGCAGACAGGAGTCGAGTTCTACGACCGAATGGGGGGGGACTTGTTCCCGGAGGAACCTGTTATCATGATTCAAGAGGGGGGGATGAAGCGTTCTAGGTCTAGGAGGCAAATTCGCGAGCTATCTATGTCCATCCGCGGGGTCTCCTTTTGGCTTGGCTAACTTGCAGTTTACTCAAACTAGCTCACTTGGGCTGGACCTAAGGTTGTGTGTTCGTCCAATGGGTTTCGATAGCTGTTCTTGATAGCTCAACTCGTAGAGCTTTTAGTGCAACGGAGGGGGTCCGTGGAACGTTCCACCTTAAAAGCACAGACAACCCCCTCCCTCCTCCAACCCTGCCCTTCAGCGTGTGATTGCAGTGGGTGACCCGGAGCCTGAATGGGACTAAATCCGTCGCAGTGGTGTGTCTAAGCACAAGTACTCGAGTACGACCGTACTCGTATGATACAAGGCCGTCTCATCCGCAATGTTCTCGAGAATACAAGTTACTCATACTGTAAGGCCAGCTAGGGTAGTTACCCACAGTGCTCTAATATGGGTGCCGCGCTCGGATACGCCCTTGTAGGGATATCTAACGCAGGGGTACTGGACAGCCTGGAAGAGTGCCTGCTGTACAGTAAATCCCGTAATTCAATTGTATATCCTAGGTGCATTCGCTCAGCTGGCTGTAAGCGTCCCAGCATTCGAGTTGTTACATGAATGATACCCGTATTCTAGTGATAGGTAAATTTATGCCGTGGTGGAAGTTAGATTCGGGCGTGCAAGGCGGACGGGGCGGTCTATCGCACTCACGACTGCCGGACAGGCCCTATAAACGGGGAAGCTTATGGAACTTGTATAATAGCGCTCAAGTAATCCAACCCTCGATTGCTGTACATTATCCCACCACCGGTCCCGCAGCATGCATATGCTGGTAACTGTATTGCCGGTTACCTTATTTCCACATACTGTGTCAATCACGCACCGCTTCTGAAACGAAGCCCCAGCCAACAGGTGTACTCGTGCAGACCTGATTATCGGGGTCTTTTTCTTCTCTCTCGCAGACCCCGGGCTCTTTCCCACTCGCGATGCTCGATGGAAACGTAAAAATAGTAGTGTTATCTTACGCAAGATGGGGATTCGGTGGCCACCGGCATTTGACCCAAAACCCGGGCATTCCCCAATTGTGAAATTGCGGATAGTCATTGGGATAGCAGGTAAACTAGGTCCATCCTCACCCACTATCACATAACCCCTCAACGACAACTGAACCAACGGGATAATTATACATGCGCCCCTATTGTCGGGGGGATCCGGAAAATGCCAATTATTGTGAGTGGTTAGGCACGGCAACCGGCGATGGTTCAATTCTAATAATATCCAGTGCCATCGTCGTCGTGGTCGTCCCAGCCGCTATCTCTGGCTAGGGAGAGGAAGAAAATTAGTGAATGCATCGATGACTCTTGTGTTGCCGCTATTCTGAAATTAAAGTGGATGCCCTGTTGCGTTTTTTTGAGGCTTGCAATGATTGCATTCCGGCATTTATTCAGCTGTGCAGGGGTTGGTCGCTGGAGCGGATTCTTAATTTAGTTTGTGTGGAGCGATTTAGTGAAAGTAAGGTGGAAATCACACTCGCACCCCTAACCCCTTCCCATCCTCACTTACCGCCTTCGCGGTCCCCATGGAACCGTCGGGTGACGCCGCACATAGGCTGTCGTGGCCCGCAATCTCTCGTATAACTCAGTGCCAGCCGGCTCACGGAAAATCGCCTCCTTCTCATCCCTGATGTATTGTATGATACCGGTAACAGTGTAAAAGTGCCGCCGAATTTGACTTTGCGAGTCCATTGAGAGTGCTTCTATCCGCCCCGTGTTGCTAGCCCCTCCATAGCAAAAGCACCCCCGCCATACCTAGACATTAGCTGTCCCCGATACTGCGAGCTCCCGTCGCACCATCCCCGCACAGCACCGTTGTTACCTGACAACAGACAACATCATTTAGCCCACCAAACCTAAATCATGAACATTTTTCCCTCCGATGTTCCCTGTCAGACGCAAGGCGATAAATTACTTTATACGTACGCTGTTCATCCCAAGCTATCCATAACTCGTTATGACTGGTAATTATCTCTCATGAAACCCACCGCAGCGAGACAGACAGTACTAGTACAGCACTCTCGCCGTGAGCTCTTGAATGGGGGGCAGACCAATGGTGATCGGTTAACAAGTAATTTCCTGTTACCCTACTTTAACTAATTCCCTTTTTTTTTTGCCCAGACGCACGTCAAAAAGAGAGGGAGAGGGCTCGGACGCTATCTATCATACCCATAGAATGCAAGAAGTATCATACCTGTGCCCGACAACAGGGGTTCACAAAATATGGCGAAAAATCCGTGGGTATTTGTGTGCTCGCTCCTACCTACTCCAAGCAAGATCGGGAAATTTCTGACGAATGCCGAGGGTAGAGGATGACAGAAACAGAAATAGGTTGTGTCTCAGGCGATCATTGACACTGTCTTATTGCTTTTTGAAATATTACGCGAGGGGGGAGTGTGGTGTGTGGATGTGGGGGGGCCATCCTCGCTAAGGGTTTAGGTTACTGTGCTCTAACCTACGGTACTTTACTCGAATCCTCGAATAAAACAACGGTACAGCAGCGGTATTTAGCGACACCCCGTTAAGTCCGTGGCACGAAAATTTATGATAAGCACAAACCTACGGTGGGGAACAGCCATCACATACGGGAGGATCCTATGGCAGCAGTGGCATGTAGGGCACCTTTTCGCACCCCATATCATACTGTGCTGTACGCGTACATAGAGTGGTTGTAGTGCACTAGTACCGATTGTGTGCGGGGAACTCGGATCCCCGTATGTGAGTTTGCTGGTGAAGGAGCTTGTAGGACGTTTCATGGCTCCGCGAGTTGTATTCTGACGAATTGCGCTCATTCTTGGAAGTATTGCTTGAGTACCCCTACCTCAAGCTCACACCTTTGTAAAGGGTGAGAAGTGTTATACAGTATCGCCGCACCGTGACATGAAATTGGGTGGGTGTGGGTAGGATGTGCGTGGGAGTGAGTGAGTGAGTGAGCGTGAGCGTGAGGATGGACGGGGTCAGTGAGTGAGTGAGTGAGTGAGAAAGTGTGGTTTGTCTCCTCTTAAGTCCGAAGGACCAATCGGATCCCCCCCTAGTGCTGTGAAATTTTTTTTAACGGTGGGGTGTTCTTCGGTTCTTCGATCCAGCCTTCTAGGCTTCCATGCCTTGGCACAAAGCCTGCAGGGGAGGGGAGGATTGAGGCGAGGGAGGAGTTAGTCTATTGGAGAGGGTGATGGGGGATGTGGTGAGCCAGCGATCACTGCTGGTTTTGACGTAGTCTAACCTGAGCACAGCAAGTAAGAAGGTCTTCAAAAATCTATCACACACATGACCCAGCCAGTAGAAGTGGTCGAGTCAAACTTGTTACCATAATCTATCGTATGGATTGGAAAAGACACCGTCCAGTTTAATTTTACTCCTTCTACCCCGCCCCCACCCAAAAACAATCTAGTGGTGGTGATGACCTCTAGTGTGTGCTCGGATGGAATCCATTCTGTGCTTAGCGCTACGCTATTCTGAAGTACCGGTGATCCTGACAACCACGCAATGAGGGACCCTGATACGAGTAAATCACCGGGAGTGATGTTTTGGTAATACAATCACGCTATCAGGCCGCCATATTTTACGATGGCGAGGGCTGCGCATCAACTTGCTACTGCAGCAGTATGAAACTGCCCGTGCTCCGGAATAGTGGTGGGTCGCCGCCTAAAAAACTGATTGGCATCCTCTAATACGGAGACACCTGCTAGCTAACTAAGTACAGGTAGTAGGTCCGGTGAAATCGACCCCTCCGTCGGGACATACCGTGCGAGGAGTGCACTTGCAATTCTGGTCCGTGGCACTTCCAGGTGCCGGGATATTGGCAGCCCTATGGGCGGTCTAATGTGCAGGACTACAGTTTGCCCCATTGAAGTTAAGAAAAAGAGACGCCACCAGGAGTCAGTTTCATCATATCATGGGCTACTACCGGTATATGGTACGCTATCACGTGGGCTTTATCCAATATGATACACCGGTAGTTCGCCATGGGTTTTTGCCTAAAGCCAGTCATCATAGCAAGTGAGTGTTGCAACCCCCTGGGTGAGATTCTGCAAGGACTTTGGCTGCGGGATGAGTTTCGGCGGTAGGATAGGAAGCAAACGTATACTGCCCGGGTTCACAATAACTTGCCGCATAACCGACCGGATTGTCTAACGCATGCACTTTCTATTACTGCTTAGTATCCCCCAAGCATGGAGTTCTAAGGTCGGAGCGGTGCAACAATTCCTCGCCACACATTTCCCCCCGGGCTCAGCCAGCGCAGGATATCCTAGGTTTGCCGCGGAGTAGGAGGGGATTGTACCGTGACTAAACACCCGTCTCCACCAAAATTGATGAGCACAGCCTGCGCGGTATACCATAGTAATTCTTTGAGGGATATTCCTGCTCCAGCCCAGCGTAGCCTACAGATCGATCGGCATCACAGCAGGCAAGAGGACATTCACTATACCATTCAACCAGCCGGAAGATATACCGCACGTGGGCCCCGCACGCTCGCGGCCTCTCTGCCTTGGAACTTTACAACAGTACACATCAACAATTCCCCCTTTGGTCTGTTCGTTGGGGACACTTGTACCGGGGCTAGCTGGCCAGCGCAGTGGTGCGGAACAAGTGGGGTCTACGATACAATACCATACGATGCCCTCTCTCTACAAAAGAGATCTCACGAATGTCGTCTGACCCACCCCCGCTGTGCATCATCACCATCACAGTCATCACCGGAATAATTTACCTAGCCAATGAAGCTCCAGGGAAAAGACTTCGACATCAATTCTCAAACACGATGGCAATGCTCCGGGGCATTCTTTGGGATCGGTTGGTCGCGGGAAAGTACATATATATATGCACCCGGCCTAGATTTTATTTCATTTTTTTAACTATCCTTCCAAGAGAAGAAGAGAGCGCGATCAACGTATGGGATTGCTATATTGGAGGGTGTATGCAGGGCGATTCAGGCTTTGGGAGATAGCATATTCCTCCGCAAAAGCCGGATTGTAATTACGGATAACCGAGCCAACAAGAGTGCAAGTAAAAATCCCGAATCGCCAATTACCTAGAGGTGATTGGACAGATAGGCACTAGCGTTAATCAGACTTTTACGAAACGATACGGTATCATACCAATACCCAGAGTAGGGTACAGAAATTTCGATGCGGGGCTGTCGCCCACTCGAGTACTATAATCCCTTTTGTGTCCTGGGGCTAGGTTATTGGTTTGGCGGGTTCGCCGTCACGGGAAAAAGTGCAAGGTCTGGTGTGGCATAGCTAGTGTGGGTGTCGGGGTCTAGTTAGAGTTACGCGCGTCGGGCACGATAGACGAACACTTACTGAGTTACTACCGCACAATCGTAAACTAGAGCGGATATCTTTGTTCGCCAGTTCGATGGCTAGGCTACAATATCCGTCCCGGGGAGGGGGGAGGGGTTGTTTCGTGTTTTGGGCAGAGAATGGTTCTGTGGCAGTCCATAGGTGCCAAGCATACACCTCTCGTGCCGATCTTTTCTAGCAACAATGCACTCACTTCCTCTCGAAATTTATATATGCAGGCTCTGCATTTCTGTAACGATATTCGCACCGCCTACTGTGCGAATTCGCATGCGGTACAGTACAGTACTTGCAGCGATGGGGGTACTTTCCCTGCGTGGGTGGTACAGTGCGCCGCATTTGCAACAGTTGAGCCTCAGTTTCATCCTCTCGTCCGGTCGGTGCCGCCGTCGTTCGATGGGTCATTGCTACATTCGCAGGAGTCACCATTGGGAAGACTGACGATAGTTGATCGGACCCGAGTAATCCGCGGTACAGTACACCTCGCCACCACCCATACGCACATACCGGTACATTATTTCCGTCCCGCAGCATAACTACCACTGCAGTATGTCTTGTCCAGGTGTGAGTACAGTACAAGTAGGCCACAGCAGTATCACACCAAGCCGGTACCACATCCAGCAGGTCTCGATTCACCTGCGAGTCACGGCCCAGACAACATCAACGTTTCAAAATCCAAAACCCGCGAGCTGACCATGGACGGCACTTGCACGTCTTTGTCAGCGAAAGCCTAGGCTGCCGGATTTGGGTGAGGAGGTGAAAATAAACCTTGAGATTATCTTTTACCCACGCCCCGCCTCCTTTCTTAGCAAGGTGGCGCGAGTGCGGTACCGGGTATTGGGACAGCTAAAATAATCGAGACCCGAGACCGGTGCTATGTCGTTGGAGATACCTTCTTTGGTAAGGCCCAAAGGTTTTTTTTTTTTTTGCTTTTTGTCTCTCATGGGGCGGAGTAGTACCTCGGTTTTTTTTTCATAAGAGATGCCGACCATGATTCGCCCGGCTCGATTACTAGGTTTTCTAACTGTACTGGTACTCGAGTACAGTCATGTGGGGATGATGGTTCGGGTGATGATTCTTTGTAAGTTATTTGAGTAGACTACCCTATCATACATGAGAAATCCGCGTTATCCAAGCTGGATATGACACAATCTCACTCGGCGAGGCCAATATTAGTAAGTTACCATTTACAGTACAGTACAGTACAAGCCCTCACTTACCGTACCATATCTTACAAAAAAGTGAGGGAAATTCGGTACTCGTACACACTAAAGGGATATCATAAATATACGCACACACACACACCACAACACTTCGGGTCAAAACGCCGTACGAGTATCTCCCGAGCGGAAATACCGGTACTAGTACGAGTACTCGTATAGTACAATGGTGCGCACACACACACCATGCATCCACAACTCGGCATGCCGAGATCCAATTTTGCGCAATAAAGTATATCAGTCACTTGAGCCAATTGGCAACGGATGCGGCGTTCGGAACAACCCGGTGTTTCACATGCCACCTGAGTCTCAGCTACAGTATGCATTCCTCCTCATTTGCGGAGATACCGGTATGGGTGTGTACTCGAGTAGTTCAACTCATCATTATCCACAAGCACAGTACTCGTACTCGTACACCTCGCCACGTGTATCGTAACCGTACGAGTACTTTGCGCAATGCAGCTGCGAGACCATCCTGAGAACTTCTACCCCCCTCATCAGTCTAGCAAGGCCGGGCATCTCTGCGGCTTGCGACAACCTGGAATCGGGACCCCCCATCCCGCCGCGTTGTGGATGGGTTTGTGTGGGGTAATTTGTCAGAGTTGAGGCTCTTGCGAGTGTCAACCCTTGGTGGCGTGAGTGGTGGCGAATAAGTTCAAGGGAATTTATCATATCTCACGCATAGACTACCCCGCATTATCCGCATTGGGAATTTACGTGTCATGATGCAGTATCTCCGCCGCTATTACTGTATCGTGCCGGTACTTTTTTTTACCCGAGGAATGCTTCTTATTGCCCCGCTTATTTTAACTCAGCCTTTCTGCGGCCGGAGTGATGCATCGATTCCAATGCCCGTCGCTAACCCCAATGCTTCTCCTTCTGTCCGGGTGCATGCGGGTACGGGTTTCCAGAGGTTTCGCGGAGCCGCACTACTCAGCACTAACCGTGGAATAAATAAACATTTATGGTGCGATGGGTCAGGCGTTTAGTCAGGGTGCAAGTACGACTTGTAACAGGGTTTGTTAAAACCTAATTTCAATTGTGCCATACACCAGCATGCACCAGCACGCACACCAATAACAGTAAATCTTTCTTTTATCATAGCTATAGATGCATTCGCAAAGTTCTCATACCCTTTCAAGTAACCCGCTGCCCTTGGAAAGGCTTTGCTATCCCTCTCTCTCTCTCTCTCTCGTTATTCCACAAAACAAATTGTGGGCCACTTCTTGTTGGTTGGCACAGTTCCCGAGTTCCAAGGGAGGGTATGAGAACTGTTGGAACCATCACCGGACATGCGGAATCGGAGAAGAAGAAGAAATTCCTGATTGATTGTAGTATGATATCTAAAAGAGGAAGAGGAAGAGAAAGAAGGAAGGGAGAAAGCAAACACTGAAGGGCAGCACAACGACACTGTACTGTACGCGTAATCATCTCCTCCAACAAGAACTTCACGAATGCGGCCGTACTATACACGTCCCGTTCTGTTTGACGTCTGTTTGGACAACGATGTTGGCATACCGACATGAGCCGATGCAAGCAGCTCCAGTCACTTGCATCATGACTGAATTCCTGAACCCGGCGACACCCGAGATGATGACTGGGGCACGTTGGCCGTCCATCGTAGGCGCGTGAGATTGACACGAAGTTATCCGGGAGATTTCATTAAAACCGCGATATCATGTAATCGTAGCACGGGGCCTTGCCGGCACGGCCGGGGGAAAAAAAAAAAGCAAAAACCTGCTCGGGTAGGTAAGCCAGGCATTCACACAAAAGTAGAAACCCGCGCGGTTGTTGGGGGGAAGAAGGAAGAGGAAACATCAGGAACCCTGCCTGTCCATCGTGAGCTGGCAGGAGCATCTCAAAGGGTTGGATCGACATGAAATCCTTACGAGTACTGTAGCCTACGAGTGCTGTACTGGTACACAGCAGGAAAGGTTTTTTTCGCCATCACCGAGTTGAACGAATTGATCGGATGCGGTTAGCGTAGGAGATTCCTTTTTTTTTTTTTTTTTGTTTTTGTTTGGGGGAGCTCTCTGGCTGGCCGGTAGGTTGCGGTACCGTACTCGTACATTTTTATCACGGTACCGGTTTGGACTTATCCAAGAAGGAAGGCTTCCCGCAGGTATCATACAGTGCTCCTGGAGCAAATGATCGGACGGCCGTGTTGCTATCCCCTGCATATCAATGTCTCTAGTTAGCTGATAGTTAACCCATGTTGAGAGGGGGAGCATCGGGATTTCTAAGACTCTATGTTGATTGATGGATACCGTACGGTACGTGATTGCTGCGGCACAGATATGCTGCAGTAGTCTCTCCTTCCGATTATCTCCCAAAGGGAAAAGGTTCCCGTCGGGTTAATCTTCCAATAACACCCCCCTCCGATGGCACAGTACTCGTAGCTGTGAGATGGCGCAATGAGAAACATTACTTGACCCCTTGATGTAACTTATGCGCGGGGTTAGTTCGGAGGTTTTAGCACGGGTAGTTCCCCCGGGTTACCGGTTCTTTTGATATAAGATCGCTACACAAAAAAGTACCAGCAGTATGGTCGCAGAGCTCCTGCTATGACATGACGGGTACCATAGTTAGAAGGCACTTACGGTAGACGATTGTCACACTCGAAGACTTCACAATGCCGGAATGCTCTGTGGAACTACCGGTTGTGTTAAAAATAAAAAAAAAAAGCGACAAGTACAAATGAAGGGATTATGACGGTGGGCCATGTTGGAACCGGGTTCCCCGATTCTTCCAAGGTAGAGTGGCCACTTTTGTTTGGCTCGCGGGAGGTTTGCCGGTTCTCGACTGCACGAGTAAAAAGTGTTTGCTATCGTCCAAGTTACCGTCGTGCGGTTGGCTGCGGGTCACGACCAGTGGCGGAGGCAGGAAGGGAGGACCGGAAGTACGATAGCGGTTGTGCCGTCGGAGAACCTACTCAAAAGAGTCTTTAGCCAAGAATGCCTCCGTCCCCGCCGGTATTTTGCGGGAGTCGGTGCTCGCCGAAGATTCGGCCTGCGGAGGGGCATTCTTGGCAAAGACGCGTGAGTACGATATCATACTCGTACGTATACTGCATGCGGCAAGCCAGAGAGGACTGAGGGCCGCTGTGAATTTTGCGGCACTTTGATTTACCAATGGTTCCCGGAGAGTCGGGGCTTCTGTGCCCGCTGCACACTGCCGATGGACTGCCCGTATGTATGATAATTTATCCCTCCAGCGGAAAAGAGCTCGCGCTATCCGCTGCGACAAATCCAGTGCCGAATTTTGGAGGAGAAGCAGGAGTGATCCTCCTAACTTCCTCCGCCTCTCCTCAGCACTCGAGTACAGTATCGTACAAGTACCGGTATCATAACAAAAAAAAAAAAAAAACCGCCCCGCATGAAACGCCTCTTCGAGTCCAGTTGGCCTCATCGTACTCGTAGATTAACAGCCTTATCCCGCCCGAGGGCACGTACCTGTCAGTCGGCCATGTCCCTCCCTTATCACATTCTATCGACCCCCCCAATTTCTCGAACCGCGATGAACCGGTGGGAACTGAATTGACCGATGAGAGGTCCTTTCTATACGATAAGTTTCATGTTTCTTCCTGTTCAAGTCGCCGGTGTCCTCCAGCCTTGAGGGAAAAAAAAAAGGGGAGTCCGCAGAGGTACCTAAATCACGGTACCAAAAAAACTTATCACAGGGGATGCTGAAAGTTTCCTATTATGGTAAGAATTCCGGTGGGTTAGGTGATTAATTAAGTGCTACTTGCATAATGTCATTATCATGCATGAATCATCAACCACCTTGCGAATCAACCCACACCCACTTCACCAGGAGTTAGAGTTACGGTACGGTACTGTACTCGTACTTACTCGTACAGCATATTGCCCCTGCAATGAGGGGGTAAATTAAGATAGGAATCGAAATGTCCCCCCCCCGGACCCTTTGACCACGTATGGGTATTATACTGCCTGCATCCCACTTTTCAAGTACGGTAACCCCAGTTTCGACGTGACGTCCATCTCCTCCCTCCAATCCGTGCCCCTCCGCGACAGATGAAGCTTCAATCGATCAGTCAATCAATCGATCGATGGAATAAAATTAAAAAACGTAATTACAGCAATCACACAATGATAGTGCGATAGTAGGGGGGGGGACAAGTGTGTTTAACATCTTATCATGGGACGGAAGTTAGACAGCCTTATCGATAAGAGTGTCTTTCTCGAATGTATCATGCCCCTGTTTAACAAATTCCAACCCCCCCCCTTCAATTTGATAGGTTTTCCCGGTATCCTGTTTGTTGCACGTATCACTGAGTCTTGCATGGGTAAAGGCATAGAAGGAAAATGGAAGGAGCGCCTGAACTAAAGAGCATGTAGAGGCGGGGTTAGGGTAATCGAGGCTCTGCGGATAGTGCATGGGTGGTTGGTTGGTTAGTGGCGATAAGTTATCGGTGTTGGTTGTGGGGTGGCTCTCATCTATACTCGAGTATCATAGCTCGGTGAAACGGGTGTGGGAGGGGAAAAAAAACATCTTCTTTGCTCGCCTTTGCGCATTGATGATGGTGATACGGATGGATACCCTACCAGCATGTACTCATACAGGCGACTCCATGATACCTAACTAGCCTGTCCAGGTCCTACCGCATACTCATCGGGATACTCCACTTGGAACTCCTCAGGAGCTTTTTTTCCACCGTGACCCCGCAACTGGATAGCCAGAACATTCATCTCGTACTGCAGACTGCACGAAGCCAACAAACAGTCGTCAATCCCATCCTCCACTTCCCCGGAGCCCCGGCTACTGTTCTCTCCGACCGAGCACGCATCCTTAAACTTCCTCAAACAATCGAGCTCTCTCCATCGGGACTTTGCGCGCCGTGGGGTGGCCCGATGAGCAAGTGAGTTACTCTAGTATGTCGTGTGGTGCCGTGTTACATCACCCCTCGCAACATGAAACGTTGTGACTTTGTGCGAACTCGCACCGCGGTGGGCGAGGTCCGCTCCACGCGCAGTAAAATACGGTGGAATGACTGTAGCTTGAAAAGATTTTTTTTTGCTCAAAAGGTCCCATTCACTTGTGCTCGGGGTGATGTACTGTACTGTGCTGTAGGTTATTGAGTTACCTTGTATCACTTGTGATGTTGGGGTGACTTGACCGATGGTGCTTGACTACGGGTGTAGTGCGGTTGCACCAATAAAAGATCGTTTTGCCTCGTTTCAGATAATGTATTCGCCTTCAGCTATTCCCTTCTGAGGTCCCGGCGACAAGGCATGCGTTGACTGCAGGCTGGAATTGGAAGAAAGCATGGTAATCCCTAGCTGTTCCACTACTACTACTCGCAGCAGGCAAGAAGTGCCCGATAACGGGGGTTCGCAAAAATACTCGAGTACTCGAGTAGCGCTCATCCAAACCCACCACTCCTGTTATCGAATACTTCTTGCCTGCTACGAGTACGGCCCCTCGATCGTTGCTCCGGCGGACAATTAATGCCTACTCGGTTCGGGGACACTTCAGGATGTTTTTTTGAAGCTCCCGCCCCGGGCTGCGGGGCTATCGCTACTCAATTTCCGCTAACCAGAATCACACCACCGCGAATACTACCGATCGACGCAGGGTGAATGGTTTACAGAGTATGTTACGATAGCGGTAGCGTCGCAGTCCAAGGCGGTTTTTCAAAAATGTTGCTAGAACGTGCACCTGGTGCAAGTAGGGTTGCCTGTCGAATGTAGGGCAGCATAATCCGTCAGCCCCAACATGTAGAATTCTGGAGCAGCCTCTCTGCAAACACTTTGGTTTATATGTAATGTATGCGTTGTCAAAACCTTTCAGGGATGAGGGAATTTTCAGTACCGAATGTGATTCGCCCTCAGTAGAATTGAATTTATAGATACTTGTATGTTCTAGCTGAGACCTTCCGGGCATGCGCTGAATCAAGCGGGCCCTTTAACACTGGGGGCGACGGTATCTGGCGACTTCCGATCAAACACGGTCTTGGAGGTCAGTGCGGGAGCAACCCTAAACAACAACTGGCGAACTACTCGAATTCCGGTAGAAGCGCACAGGCGTGGAATGCACGGGTTTTGATATCGAATACATATCGGGATTAGTGTTGAGAAACCCTGTATACAGTTTGCGCCGGGGGCGTGCATTCAACCATTATACTAGTAGGTATGATTGAATGCATAACTTGGTTGGTATCATAGCTTGAAGATGGATTTTGTGTTTGAAAAATATAGCTCTATGTTGTTGGCACTCGTTTGCATAGCACATATGTCTGGTATAAAGTATCCGAGTATCCGAAACGAGACGGGTGTTTTTCCTTTTTGCTGGTTGGGTGGTTGTGAAACTGTGATGATAGCAGTGTTTTTGGATACTTGCTCGAGTCCTGCCAGACACAAGTACAGTGAGTTATCGTACATAGCTTACCATACAGAGAAGGAGCGGATTGATGGATGTCTTGCGTCGGTGCCGATTGGTATTGTGTGCAGAAGTTATCCTTCGCCCCTGGGTCGGGGGGTCAGTCAGCCAACAAGTGGATGGATAGCCTCATCGCTGAATCAGATGCTAATTGCACGGGTACTCATACGGTATCTGTAAGAGTTCGAGTACCGGTAAAGTGCATCCCGATATCACATTCCCGGGGGTCTGATGGCACATCCGGAAGAGCGGATAACGACGGCATAGCAGGGTAGGGTTGCCTCCTTGACAATGTGTGCGTGCCTGAGGGGGCCGAAGATTTGGTGGGCTCGGGCATTCATCTGCTGGGGATCGAATCGTGGGTTATCCGTCTATATGCGTGGGTTACGCCCATTTCCACGAAATCGGGAATGATACATACCGAGGCGCGGATTATGCCGTGTCCCGTTCACATGTTTTCCTACCGGTATTCCGAATATACAGTACGAGTACTCGTACATGTATCGTGCTTGAAAAATGAGCCGGTAAGGGCCTCTTCAGCTTCTTTTCGGAAACCAACAAAGTTTCGTAATTCAAACCGCAATTTCGCCGTCCGGCTCTACTGGGGAGCCCTGGAGATAAGCTAGGGCCGGCGCTTGCCAGCTACGATAGCACCAATGAGCTCCCTTGGGTGGAAACCCGCACAATTCCCGCCGGTGTTACTTGTAAATAGTATGGTGCCATCACCGTGCCGAACTTACAAGCATCTGGTAGCTTGACGCCATTGGTAGCCGCTCCTCCAAATGTGCACACTACACCGAGGCTGGGTATTTCTTGCTCCACCCTTCTTGCCGTCGTCACTGGGGAGGAGCCAAGGTTCGACAGAAATTTGTAAACCAGTGATGGGAATATAGCTCTCGCCGGCTCAGATCTCCTTGTCGTGCATCATACCGGGATTGAGTTTGTACTTGTACCTAAACCTCAGCTCGTGACGAATTTTTCCGCTCTGGTGGTGGGCTTGAGGATCTTCGTTTTTGCAGAGTCTATCTGTTTGCCGGAAACACCAGCGTTGCTCATGTTTTTTTTTCTTCTCCCTTTTTGAACGGCGCATCCGAGACTTTTGCCCCAACCGTGTGTGAGAGCCGGGAGGTATGCGCTGTACAAGTACTGTACCTTCGGTCAGCTGAATTGGAGACGCCGGGGGGGGGTACTATTTTCCCTTGACGTTTTTTTCGTATGATGATGATGATGATGATGATGATGGTGATGATGATTCTGGTATTAATGCTCCTGGGCACTTTCTTTGGTGTTGTGTTTTGGTCCCGGTAACTGCCGTCTCTCTCATGTGATCGATCCAGTGACGACATTACGAGATTGGGAGTTCTGATGACAATTTGTAAAACTCCTGTCTGACACGATCTACAATAATTACCCTACCGGCAGTTTAGCCCTCCAACCCTCTTTGTAGTCGTATCATTATATGCATAATAATTATCATACAATAATATTGCATGGGCTTTGCCCCAAGGCATTCTGGTCTTGCTTAGCTCTCACAAAATTTGTTTCTTAAGATTTAATTGGTGTCGTGGTCAGGTGGGTAAATCATGATCCCTTGGTTGATTTGTTTTTGTGGCGGGGGAATAATGATCCCTGACGTACCGTGCATGTTTTTATCTCTCCATGTATGATAAAAACAGAGACTTTGTCCACCACCCTGTGTTATCCACGGAATGGGGTAGGGCTGTCATTTCCGTCATATGGGTTTCCTTGGTTCTTCATCCTGCCCACGTGGCGCTGGCATGGTCTTTTTCGTGCTCGAGTATGTTCTCCGGCCGGCCTGCCCTGTTCCCTCCCCGCGATCCGTTTGGCCCACCCCCAAACACTCTTCCTGACTTGCCGCCTCGTTCCATTTCACCGGGTATGATACCAAACAATTCACTAGCTCCACGAGGCGGACTTTGGTGTATACCTCTTCATGGCTATCTGTATGCCATCCCCCCCTTCCAAGCCCTGTCATCCGTCATATCCTTTCGTCCGAGCATACCCACAAAATTGCCCGTTGCAAACTTGTACTTGTACCGTGATACAGGTGGATGTCCAACACGGGATCGAATTTATAATATGATACCGTGAATTCTGGGTAAACTCGAGCCCTGCCGTACTTTCTAAAGATGGCCACTGCTCGAGTAATTCTCTTAAGGCCTAATCCTGTGGAAAGTGCAGGGATATAACACGGTTTAATTTTTTTTGGGTCTGAGCTTCTGACCTGCAGCCGCACCTCCCTTTGATCTTCAGGGCAAGAGATGTAGGAGAACTTAGAGAAGTGCTTGATCCGCTAAGAACGGGACCCAACTTCCTGATTAGATTTAGTCTGCCTGGGCTCTGCTCGAGTATTCTTCTGATTTGGTGAGGAAGCCTGACGATC
The DNA here is from genome assembly GCA_006112555.1 of Tuber indicum. Classification (NCBI taxonomy): domain Eukaryota; kingdom Fungi; phylum Ascomycota; class Pezizomycetes; order Pezizales; family Tuberaceae; genus Tuber; species Tuber indicum. Next base: position 773,576 of record VBSK01000181.1, on the reverse strand, counting down.
TCATCGGAAAAGCCACAATTGTCGCGCTTATTATTTCTCCGCGAGATCTTTGAGGGGGGGCGGGCTTTCTGTTATTGGCCGCCAGTTATAGGATCCTATCATATATCTCATCGCGCCTGCCATAGTCCTGCCTAGTGCACTGTCGGTCACAGTTTCGGTTCTGGTATAACCCAGTCTCGTGTCCGGTGCGGGTTTATTAATGTCTCTCGTGTTACAATCTGGATTGGGTCATCAAATTGTGCACGAGCTAAAACCGGTACCGAGCTTACTCAGGTTAGATGGTCAATGATCCCCCGCGACTTCACGATTGTGCTCGGGTGTCGAGGTGTTCTTCGTCTTGAAGAACTCTATGATCCCCCGATCCACCCTCCTTTTCTGACTGTTTTCCAACCAGCTGCTACCGGGTGCCGGTGTGTTCCTTCTTGACGTCTCTGAAGGGCTGGCTGGTATCACGGATGAGTGACTTGTGTAGGTTTCGCACTAGATTAAGACCAACACCAGACCCATTGAGGTTTTTTCTGAGTTGGTATACTCGTAGTGGGTTTGAGGCGCTCATAGGGCTTTTGTGGTTATCCGAGAATTCTCGCGGTTGTGATGTTGGCGCAATACCCTAAAAAACTCTCTCGAAATCCACCATTGCAGCCCCGCTAGCCCGCTATAGGTTTAGTTTGACAGGTTGAGAGAATTGCGAATATCGGTCAACGGGATCTAACAAATTCAGTGAGCTGACCCTATACCTTGGTCCGTAGTGTGCTGCGTCCAAAATATCTTGTTTATGAGAATAACGAGATCTGGAAAGTATCCTCCCTTACTTGGTTATGAATTACCAGAGTTTCAAAGTGAGGCTTTATCACACAGATCTCCTGTGACTTAGACCATCATACCTGTTGACGGAGTAAGGAATGCTGTGTCGGGAGAACTCCACTCTTTCCTGGGAGCCTTTTTCTCCGAATGCGGAGATCAAAGTGCTGACGGGGGTAGCGGTTTTCAAGAGCTTTCACGGTAAATGATATTGAATTGCGGAAAACGCCAAATTCGGCAGGACTGTTTACCCTCTCCCCCATCCGTTGTCCCCTCTGCCATGTTAATCCAAGACCGAGCTGGTAAGGATTGAATCACTTGCCGTGGTGCACCCACCGCCACACGCAAGCAACCTCCGCCCCAAGCAATGACCTCCGCGAACCTCCATATACCACATTACCCTCACCACCCAGCCCCTCGCTGAGCCGGCCAGCTATCGTATACACCTCCACAACCCCAACTCATCTCTAGCAGCGCCCGCAGCTATCGTATGACACCAGATAGCCATGTTGGATTTTCTCAAAACCCATAATTCCTCCTCCCAACAGACTGCCGCGGGGAAAAGTTCATACGTATCTATAGATGATAGCCCTCCATCGCCCCCTCAATCGCCCCCACCCTCGCCAACACCGCTGAGGGAACCGTCACCAATTCCCTTGCCAGCTAAGGCCCTGCTCCGGGACACTGTTTCGGGGTATACCAGGTTTGAGAAGTTGGCGGATCTGGATGTTAATTATGGGAGCTGTGGGAGTTAGAGATCTCGGGAAGGGGGGTTGGGGGCGGAAGGGATTGAGATGAGAGGGGGCTGGGGTGATGGTCCTTGGTGGTGCTTGATCAAAGAGAAATCTCGGAAGAATGACTATTTGGGCAGAGGGTCCTGTCTTTTTCTTGATATCATATCTCATACCTGTCTCTCTATGTGGATGGTGTGTAAATATGCTCCGATGGACCTAGAAATATCTATGCTGTTAACGTGGTCCCGAGGGCGCTTGGTGTCTTCATATCAACGATTGATCGACCAAGGTGATTGCGAGCTGAATATTTGGATATTCTCTCTTTCCCGATAACCAAATCATTTGCTGTTGGATATGGCAAGCAAAGATTTGCCTCCCCTAGGGTATCATACTAGATCTACCCTATCGTGCTGTCTAAGAGAGATATGGGGAGGGAGCTATGGCATAACAAGGACATGACACCCCCAAAACCAATGATTCTGGAGAGCCTTACCGTAGATTGCATCCAACCAAGGGGAAAATTTTATTAACCATAAGCATCAAGTCCTCCCCACTATAAATTCAATTGCTCCTCCCTCGTTAGCTGGCTCCCCCGCCTTCCACGGAAGCCCTTCTTCTCTCTTTTTTTTTTTTCAACTGGCGGGAAAGTGCCTTCCGCCGGCAAAAGTTGCCATTCCTGACCATTGGTTTGATATTCCAGGATAAACGACCTAACTTATAGCTTGCTTTCGTAAGTGGATCACAACAACCACAAGACTGCTTTATCGCCTCCTCTGTCCTCCTGACTTTCCTCATCTCTTGTCCCTGTCGCTTCCATGCCAGTTGGCCAACCTCTTTTTTTACCTACCGAGTGCCTCAAATTGTGATGACCCCGGCCGGATCATGCTCTAGCCGAACCCTCCTGACCTGAACCGATTTTGAATCACAATAGATCACTCTATCTCTATATGTCTTGGAAATTATGTGATAATAATTATTATCATCTATCATACTAATATGCTATCGCACCGGTAGTATAAACACTTATCTATCATGCCCCGCACACACACTCGATAGCACATTTCCCAACAAGACTCCCTACCATTAATTCTTCGACACACTACTTCCCTTCGGAGAATTCGCTTTTTGCCGAAATGTCATCACTTCCACCACCCCCCGTCCAATGGAAAGTGGCGGAAAGAGCGTCGGACTCTGCGAGCAGGGAAGCAAGCGAACGCAACAGCGTCAATGGTTCTGTGCCCGTCACATATTTCCGCGGAACTTTGAGCGGACGGTGTGGTATAAGTCGTGCATGGGAGCTAGCGCGGTGGATGGAATGCCGATAACCAGGTTCACAACTGTGGAGTAGGAGAGTCGGTTAATGGTGGGACCAGCAGTGGAAGAGCGAGAATTGCTGTTCGGCGGGCCATCATACCAGCACAGTGCAGGAAAACGTTTGATTACCCACGAGACCGCGAACGATGGTTTGGGAGCACGGCGTGTGGTTTTCGCTAATGCGGCTGCATGGGCGGTTGTCGGGAGATGGGAATTGAAGTGGCGGAACTTGCATACACCTTCTATCGCGTTTTGTGCGTACCGGGGCGATTACGCTGGGGCAAGACCGGTCATAATCGACTACACCGAGTACTCGGTCGGGGTTTACCAATTTTCTCGAGCATTGGATCATGTCCCCCTCCATCGCTAGCCTCGAGAGCATATTGCTGGTTGGGTCTGGCGTGGACTGGGTTGTGGTGATTTGGTATTATAGAAGTGAAGTTGGTCGGCGTGATGAGTGGTTGCTGGAGCTTTGAGTGTGGCAAGTGTTAGGTTTTTAACACAATCTATGTCATACCGTGGAATCCAAATAATTGGGCCCTGCGCCGGGTAGTCTGAGGTTTCCTTCCCTTGGGGGGGAGAGCATCAGGGGGTGTGCGGTTCGGCCCTTCTGAAAGACTTGGAAGGGATGAGGAAGGAGTACAAGACCTTACCAGAGGTAACCCGAATGGCATAGCACGCTGTCTAATTATCTGAGCTTTGCAGTGTTTGGTGACTGTGCGAAACGGGCTCTATAGCGTTTGGGAAACGGGTTAATTTTCGTGATTAGAATTCGGCAATTGGAACAACAAAAAAGTGTTGTCAATGTTATAAAATATACCACTCCACATTCAAATGCCTTTTTTGAGGTCAACGAGAATCTTTATAACTTGGAGGAACCTCTTGATTATTCTCCTTTGCACTTTTTTTGGTATGATAGAGGTCCTTTCATGCTTTTTAAACAATTTGGAATGCTTCGTTTTCAATTGAATTCTACCTACAAGTGCGGTGCACGTTTTTTTAGTGCACGGACCATACAGGAGCTTCAATAGCTTTCTAACATCCCACCCTCCCTAATGTTAATTTATCGCCCGCCCAGGATCCTTGGGGAATCACTGGACCACAGGCATGCCCCCGCCCTCAAACCTGTTGCCGTCGCCGGGCCCACCCTCAAATTTATCATCTCCCTTAGACTCAAGGCCGCCCCCGGACTCGCCATCCTCCCCCTCAGGCTCATCGTCGTTCTCGACCTCGCAGTCAGGGTTGCAATCCAAGATCCCGGCATACCTGCAGGTCCACCACCTGAAAGGGAGAAAATCTCCGCGGCCCCATCCCCACCTCTCCTGCCTGCCACCGGGATGGCACACGTAGCGTACCGCTTGCTTGGCGTAGGTGCACAGAGGGCAAAGCCAGGCACCGCACTGCTCGTAGCACCACACCATCACAAATTCATCGCCGTGCAGACAGGGCTTGCAGATGCGCAATCCGCACTCGCCGGCGCAAGATTGGTACTCGGACGCTTCGAAAATTTCGGCGCCCGGATCTGCATCATAGTTTAGGCAAAAGGAGCAGAGGAGATCATCGCAGCCAGAGCATTTCTCTGTTATGCGGGTGCTGAGGATGATGCGTGGGTCGTGTATCAGATGACCGAGGCGCAAAGATGAGGTGGGGCGGCGAGGCCCCGAATTACGATCTTGTACAGGGCAATGCGGGGGTCCTCCACGCTCCCTGAAAGAGCTGTTGGAGTGCCAGGACGCTGGGAGAGATGAGCTTTCGGCGTAATTCTGCCCACTACCCCCCGCACCCGACACAAAATTGCCGGGGTACCCAGCTGGTCCTTCCCCGTATTCATCTCCATAGCCGTCGGAGTCCTCTCCGAGGCTGCTCCCGCTCTCTCCGAAGCTGCTCCCACCGTCTGCTTCGGAGTCAGTTTCGGCTTCAAAGTAGTCGGGCTTGACACTATCTTTGCCTGAGATCATCTTATCCCAACTGCTATAATTCCCGGTACGCTCCATCCGTGCGTGATAAGTGACACCATAGCTCCGATCAAGGTCAAGAGCCCTGCCAAAGATGTTGGTAGATATAGCTAGACCGTTGGGGGTAAGGCATTTTGTGCACATTTTTTCATCGCAATCGACACAAGTTGAAGTGTATATATCCAGACAGTCTCGACAGTAGGGGCCATGGACACTCTTGCTGCAAATCATATGTAGGAATTCCGGATCTGGGGGCTCTATCGCTGTTGGGATAGGCGGCAGTTGTGGTATGGTTCGGAAGAGGCACGAGTTGCAGTAGAATCTAATAACAGATGAGTAAGCTTTTTGATGGTAAAATAATAATAATCTCAACTTGGAGGGATGGAGTTGACACACGCATTGCAAGAAACGCAGGTCATATTGGTGGTGCATTCCAAACAAAGATTTCCGACTGAAATTCTACCGACCCCAATGGAGTCTCCAGTTAGGACCCCCCCGATATTTCTCGCAGGAGTGGCTCCCCGGTGCTTTTCTTCGGCAAGCTTATCCTCCCACAGCCCACAATTCGCACAAGCCCCACCTCCATCCTCCCTCCTCTTCCCAACCTCTGCGACACAATGCGTGTGCAACTTCATCCCCCCTCCCAACGAATCAGCAGTGGGTGTGAAGCGACGCGGAAGCCCAGACGTGGAATCGGTAACAGTAACATGATAAGCCGGCTGGTCAGTATTTGTCTGATTAACATTCATAAATGCCGGTCTGCCGTATAAGAAACTATAACACCTTCTCCCATTCATGCAATAGCATATATCCAGCTCAATTTTCTTGAACTTGGCAACAGATAGAAGAGCAATAAGCGGATGTGGGTCGCGCAGTGTGGAGTTTAGAGGAGGGTTCCAGAGGGCTGGACGAGGATTTGATTTCAAGAAAACCTCCCTTTGCAAACCGATAGTCTGGCGACTCGCGTGCAGGAAACTCCAGTAGGTAAGTGTATTGAGATTGTGTGGGGTTATCAGTGCCATCGTGTGTTCGAAGTGGAACTCGAAGGGTATCATGTTTGCAAAGAGATTTGGCTTGGGCTTCCAGTCCGAGAGCCTCGCAGGAAGCTCCCCTGGAATTACCGGATCACATGGGTGTCGGCGGAGCGGAGTCAATTGATCTGGGAATTCGTCCCACCTGAAATCGGAAATCGGGGTATTTCCAGACCCATAAACCTAGAACAAAGATTAGCTTACCTCCACTTCCTTAGGGGATATTGAATAGCGTACGTTCAGCCACTGGAGCGCAAACGGAGTCGACCTGTGCATTGCTTCCAAGATCCATTCGGACCACATATAGCACTCAATGTGCCTGCACCATTTTGCGCTAATCCCACGCAAGGTCCCTTCCACCTCGGACAATGCAAGCTTCAAAGTATCGGTATTAACACCCGTCCCATCGATGATCAATGTTGTCAAGCGTCTCCCAACTGGAAAGGTTTGAATCATCCTACACAAATGCCTACCCCTCAGGCGGCGGTAGAAATGATACCTAACCGACTTGTACCTCTTGGTAAACGCCTGTTTGGACACAAGATCAGTGCCGCCGAGTGTGTCACTCAAATACCGGCCAATCATCTCTCTGCCCTCTCTAAAGTCAACCTTCCCCCTCTCTCTCTGCTCCCGGAAATCAACGAGTGCCCGGCAGAGGGGACTGGGGATTTCTTCAGGAGAGAAATCGAACTTTTCGTTGTAGATCCACTTTACTGGACTAGTATCGGGCACAAAAGCCAAGTTACGAAAGAAAGGAGTCATATCGGCCAGAAGATGTTTGGTAGAATTCGAGACAAAAAACACCGACACCATTGATGGTGTCGAGAGCAGAGGGAGAAGGGTGTAGAGGATTGTGTTATGGCGAAAAATGAGTTCAAATGGAGCTTCCCCGGCTGGGTAGGTGAAGCCATCGGGATTTTTGTTGGTTATCAGGGGGTGAGCATTGCGGTATTTTCCCTCATTGGGATAGCCCCCGATCCAGGATCCAGGATCGATAGACATTTTGTTTCCTTATGGTGATAGAAGTGGTCAAGGGGGAAAAGGCTTTTGTTTGGAATAAAGATGGGGGGAGTGGAGTGGTGGAGGGAGAAAAGATTGTTGTTTGGAATAAGGATGGGGGGAACGGCATAGAGGAAACTTATAAAGGACAGAGAATAGTTTCAAGAAGCGAGAACAATGACAAGGGCCTACCCAAGAACAATGGCAGAGGAGTTTCGCTATGATATGATACAAGGAAGCCTTTAGGATCAAGGACAAACCTCAATCCATCGGGTTTGGTCCCTAGGGTTATGTTATAATCTAAACTTATGATAATAATATTAATAATATTATGATACATGATAATTTATTATAATAATATTATACTCCCTCTCTGCAGCCTATAACCTACGTTTAAGGCTCCTTCTTTTCAGTTATAATATCACTCAACTATTTTGTGATAATTATGTCAAAATTTACACAAAATATCAACAAACTGCAGCATCATCTGCGATATAGGCAAAAAAGCAATATACCGAAGAGTCCTATGAAATAGCTCGATACTGCGGATTCAACACTGGAATGGCTACTACAAAGTAACAAATCAACATAAGCCAACAGGAAACCATTTTTCGATTCCTCCCAGTTCCTAATCATGTTCGTATACCTAAGTGGGTTGGGCATCTTCACACGCTCCTCAAAGACCAATCTAAATTTTTCATGATTTAATACAAATAACGAGTTCAGAAAATATCCTCATGCCAGAAGTTGTCTCTTTCTCATCCTTCAAGGGGAAAGAGACTTACATCCATACAATTCGTCAAATTCATAAAACAACATTTTATCAACCAACTATTTTGTGCAATCCCTTGCGTGCCTACCTTTTTTTTTGTCAAATTCTTCATATACTGTAGGTTAGGAGTACTCAGGAATTTAGAAAACTTCCTCAAGCAACTCCTCCGCACAGATAGGTATCCGTTCAATCTAGAAGTTAGGATCACCTTGGGGCTATGGATGTAGGGACGCCTACGACCAGTAGATAGAGGAGCAGATTAAAGGCCACCTTGTGTAAATGACCTTCACAGATTCCTAAGCTCTTGGTTTCCTCGAGTACTAGGGAGCCCCATAGTTCCTTCTTGAGGGGGAAGGGATGAATTACCCAGAATGTATTCCTCCCTCCCCCCCAAAAACAAAAATAAAAGGAGAATAACAAGTAATGTTCCGATCCACCTCCGGGGCTCAATTAAATAGAGTGGAGGTACTAGTATGATCTATCGCTTATGTCGATAATTCAAGCAGCACCTGCGATGGCCCGTAGGGGAATTAGTCGTACCAGATAAACAAAAAACACTTGATTGCTAAAGACCATTCGGATAACAAGATAGCGGAAGGCAGGAAAGGAAAATAGACTAGCCATTTGTGGGGATATGAATGAGCTCCACCCAGCTCTTCGTCCAAACCAAATACGTTAAGCTCATTCTTCACTCACCACTCCCAACACAGTATCAGACAAAGGTCAACAAAAAGCAACAAGAACAATAAGAACAGTAGGCGTAATAACACCTACAAGCGCAAGTTAGGACTATAAGCCGGAATAGAAACTTGAATTAGGATTTTACAGCATAAAGATTTACTCATATCAACATTCAAACTACAATTTTTATCGAGTGACAAATTATGATTAAATGCCCTCACCACTAATATCATAGTTTCATAACAGGAAACACGGTTTACCGCAGTTAAACCGGTGGCTCTATTTCCCCATATGTATTCCTTTGCCTTTAGCGGGGGTATATGCGCTTGAATTTTGGATGTAGACAGCAAGGCAAGCATGACAGCGTCAGACTGGACCGAGTGATGGTGGTGATGGACGTGTGTGTCTCTACGGAAGGTTGCTAGCCGACCATCATAAGTGTGTACATGTATGATAGGTAGGAAAGACATTCAAGCGGGTAACCCCACGCACCCGTCTATCAGTACTCGCTCCTGCGCTCCACCGTATCTGTGCCCCCGTACTTTCCCTTTCATGCCATTCCAGGATAGAATCATACTACAACTTGTTGAAACATACTATGGCTGAGCCTAGTGTTTCGACGACCTTAGCAGTAGCCCTCAGCGTTTGGAAACATGTATTTGTTTGCGTTACGAAAAGAGCCGTGAGATAAGGTTGTGCCAACTAGCCTGTTGAGGTGTAGGAATTTCCTCCTCATCTAGTTCACCTTCAGATTGCCTTACTGGGGCGTCGCTTTCACGGCCAACCCTAGTCTAAAACAATTAGCACAGTACCGGGGTCAATACAGTGTTCCATAAAAGAAAGTAGTAGGCTACTTACGCGGCTATTGAAGACTACATTCTCTCGCCCTCCTCTACTACTGCCTATCGATTGGTTCAGACTTCCGCGCTTACTAGCTTCCGCGATGTTGTAAGGGCCGGGTCCCTCGCCCTAAGATACTCCCACAAAGTATTGTATCAGCTACCAGTCCTAAACAAAATTGAACCGCTTCAGAACTACCCAAAGGATTTACTAGAAGAGTATGAATTTCATGGCCAAAGCCAGGACATAAAGAAGCAGGTGAAGAGAGCTTTAGTGATAGAGTAGGGGAAGATACCACTTGACTTGATAAATCAACATTGTTTGGATCTTCCAAACAAACTCTAGCTTGTTATCAAGAATAAAAAGATAATAATAACTTTCGGGCATGATTTGCAACTTTTTTCTTTTATCTGCTACTACTTCGCTCACTCTTCTTCTGTCACCCCTTTCTATTTTTCTTGTAATAGGATATTTCATTTTGTGTTTTTTCTGGTAAAATTGAACTGGTAATATGGGCATCGTACTCTATTTCCTTGGTGGAAAATATATGTTGCTCGTTGTAATTCGCTGCTTTTTCTCAACAGACTTCACGTGACGGATATATCTATCTGCCGCACTCGTATGATAACACGGGATTAATCCTCAGTTGGCCGAATATAACCGACTTAGGGTCAGGGTTAACTCATTCCGAGGTCTCCCAACCAACGCCTCAAGCAATAGTATAAGTACCATAAGTATCATACCATCCCCACTTTCAGTACTGTACTTCCTATTTTGGATCAGCGCCGTATGAAACTATCATAGGACACCAGACATGACATTGTGGCCCAACAAACCTACTTTCGAGTCCGACTTCAAGTACTCTTCGCTCGATGAAGCTATAGCGACACGAACCCTCAACCTAAACGCTGGCGAATACTCGGCGACGTTACCGAGGGATTGGTGCATCGGCTTCGGTTTACACCCCACCGAATCCAATTGTTCTACTCTCGCTAATGAGGGAAATTAGTTCCGCATGGGGGATACTTAACGTCGCTCCTGCTCCATGCAGGAACGAAGCATATGACCACCCATCCGAAGCTGTCAAAGTTAAACCAGCCGCATCCAATCCATAGCACCGTGACCTTCCTCTCCCGGTGCACTCCTGGGCCAGCGAAGCTTGTCGCAGCGGTTCTCAAGTCCGGACGGCAATACACCTTTCTCCGGGTATCGCTCTATCAGAACATTCTGCTCCTAGAAGCAAACATCGTATTCACCCACATGACCGAGCACGAGAGGGGCCCCACACTAAGAACCTTGCCCCCTCCACCACCGCCACCCCACCCCGACGGGTCGTGGGATATAACCGGGGCCGATCCCCTCAGCGACGCCCGCCCCGTCTCGAAGAAGATACATTATAGAACCACCCCTGACAGCCACTTTGGGAGCGACAGGAAGAACTCCCCGAGCGTGCGCGAGGAATGGGTTAGGATGGCTGATGGATCGAAATTTACCATCACCTCGTTGGGTTATCTCAGTGATATGTTCCTCCCGCTGCCGGAGAACTACCCTGAGATGGGCAAGGCACAATGGTACCCAACGCTTGCCTTGTCGGTCGAGGTGAAGAGGGCGCCCGAAGGGGGCGGGTGGGACGTGCTGTTCCGCAGGGTTGAGAGCAGGGTCATTGAGAATGGGAGGATGGATATGACTGTTGACTTGTTTGATGAGCAGGGCAGAATTGTCGCGATTAGCCATCATGCCGCGATCATTGTGAGTGCGGAGAGGAACCGACCGAAGGTTGCGGCGAAGCTTTAGATTCGGTTTCCGTTTCTTTATTGTGCGGTAGATTAGACCCCAGTCTTCACGGGTAACACTCGATATCAAGTTGTTATTCCTGCCGTGGAGGTTCAAAAAAAATTTCATCCTAATAAAAATACTGTACTCTACACTACAATGCTCGCTCCACAAGGGCCGTATTGAGGTCTCGTTCTTTCACAAGTCACAAGCTATCTCCATGAATTCTGAAATTACGGTCTATGGCGGGAGAGCTGCCTTATAAAACCTACCTTTTCCGCCCCAATCATATCGCGAGGAGTTCTTTTAGTTGTACTTGTATGATATTAATAACAGGGACGGTAAACAAGGATACCGGTAACTAAGTTATAGATAACACGGCGCACCCCACCAACGCCAGATTCGCGGGAGACTTGTGCGGGTACCCCCGCGCCGGGGTTGTCTACGGGCACCGGTGCGGTGCGGTACTCGAGAGCGGGATGAGCCTATCGCATCACACTTGTAGCAGCTATTCCAAAAATGGTGCCAGCTCTGCCAGTCAGAATCGAGTACGGTACTATCCATACTCGTGCTCGGGAGTCACGAGTCTCCGGCAATGAGTCACCAGTCCCCGCCAAGCCAACGTTGAATGACATCACGCCTCAGATCAAAAACACGTCTCCCCCGCCATCCTCCAGATTCTCACGCCTCACGCGAAGTCACGCCGCCCCACCACAGTACTCGAGCACAAACTATGTGTGGAAGGTACGATGAAACATCCCGCCTTTCTCACTTACAAGGAGCATTTCTCACGCTCTAATTCACAGATACGCCGTCGGTAACGGACCCGGTCACGTTCGCGAAGAATTTCAGCGCAACGGATTGCCGGTAAACCAGGCACCGCCGGAGGAGGAAGGCAACGGGGATATCCGCAGGCATTTCAACGTTGCGCCGGGGAATTACCAACTGGTATACCGGGCGTTTCCAGGTAATCCGAGGAATGCACCAGAGGAAGCGTCGAGAGATGCTTCGCTTGGGGAGCCCGGGGTGGTGTATGCCCTTGAGTATATGAAATGGGGTTTGTCTACGCCCGGGGGAGAGAGCCTTGCCGAATAATGTAGCTCACCGTATGGGGGAGGATAGGATTAATACCGTCGTGGAGCACCTCACCACCGAATTATCCGGGTTTGTTGAAAACGATAAATTGTCGCTCCGACAGCCTCGCCGAGAATAAACCACTTTGGAGCATGAAGAATAATAAACGGTGTATTGTCGTAGCGTTGGGGTTCTATGAATGGCTGCATAAAGGGAAGGAGAAGATTCCGCATTTTATCAAGAGGAAGGATGGGGAGATGATGTTTTTCGCGGGGTTGTGGGATTGCGTTCAGTATGAAGGTATGCAAGCGGTTTAGCTCAAAGTCACCGGAAGAGCCTATTAACGCTCATGATAGGAAGTCAAGAGAAGTTATATACGTACACGATCATCACTACCGAAGCCAACGAGCAACTATCATTCTTGCACGAGCGCATGCCTGTTATACTAGAACCATGTTCGCCTCCTTTCCCACGCATCCCGCGGACTTAGCTAACTGAGTGACAACAGCCGAAGTCATGCCCTGGCTGTCCCCAAAAACCAAATCCTGGAATCCAACTCTCCAGTCCCTCCTAAAACCTTATCGAGGCGCCCTAGAAACCTACCCGGTTTCCAAAGACGTCGGAAAAGTCGCCCTTGATTCCCCCAGCTTCATCATCCCCGTAGACTCAGCCGAGAACAAGTCCAACATCAAAAACTTCTTCATCACGCCAAAAAAGGGCGTCAAGTCCGAGGCCACGCCGAAGGAGAAAGAACTAAGGGGAGATGGCGACGATGACGTCGATATCACTGGAAGCTCGCCCGCGAAGCAAGAAACATCCGAGGGTTCCCTGCCCGAAAACTCGGCCCGGAAACCAGGGACATTGAAGAAACCCACGAAAAGCTTCTTCACGACGCCTAAGACGCCTTCCTCAAGCCAAAGGTTTAAGAAGGAAAAAAAGGGCGCCCCCGGAGCAGCTTTAACTCCTCACATCCCCTTCAAAACGGGATCTCCCTCGCCTTCGCAAGCCCCACCCCCACCCCATTCTACGCGAAGCGCCTCCGCGAAACGAGGAAGATTGGAAGAAAATGCTGATGAAGATCTTGCCAGAAAACTGGCAAAGCTGGAGAGACCGGAGGAAGAAGGCGACGAGGAATTGGCCAGGAAACTGGAGATGGAGGAGCGACTTTTGTCCAGTCCGTTAGGTCCCAGGACTAGGAGCTCCGTAGCGAATACGGCGAAGAGCGCGAAGACTGGGGCGAAGAAAGCCACGCCGGCGAAAGGGAAGGGAAAAGGAAACGGAAGCCAGAAGATTACGAGCTTTTTTGGGAAGTAGTGCCTTTGCCGGATTGTTTTCGGAATGGTTACTTCCGCAGCATATATGTGGGAATCCGGCGATTCGGTTTGATTGGTTGTGTTTTTTCGTACCAGTGTAGTTTATCTGATTGCAGGGGGGGTACCATGTTATTATTATCCTGGTGTTTTTGTTTGGCTTTTGGATTTTTTAATAGGGTGTTCTGTGTGTTATGCTACTAGTATTTATTATCAGATTTTCCTCCTTTCTCATGCTGTAGCTTCTGGGCTTGCATGCCTGGCAGCTTGCTAGACTATCGGAGGCGATCCCATGAGCGTCTGATCAGCACCTCAAGCAAGAATCCACAGTGCTAAAGCCCGTTGCCCTCCCGCATCCACCTTCCAGAGACTTCGATCGGCCAACCGACAGAAGCAGCTGGAAGTGCCGGCCCGCCCAGGTGCGATAGATGGAGTGCAGGCACCACAGGTGCGGGGAGCATACCTTAGCCTTTGCTGTTGGATTCCGTTTCGCATCTTCCAGAACCTATCATATCCCACTTGAACCTGCTCTGTTGCCCCGCCATGCCGACTCCCATTGAAACCCTTTCCAATGATAAATCCTTGGGCCCTCCCAACCGGCGTTGAGCAATCTGCAAAATAGGTGCATGGTACGATACGTATAGTAGTTAGCAAGCATCAACCAGAACCCCACCCTACTGACAAGAACAGGGTGATCTGCTATCATAAGAAATCACTCGCGCAGCTGTCCTTTACCGATCACCTCTCAGTATCGCCACCATACCGGAAGAGAAAAAAACGGCACAGCCCTTCCGTGAGTATGAATACTAGCACTGGAATAAGAATCTCCTAGGCACAATTTCTCCCATTCCGAACCTCGACCGGCTATCAACCCGGTGATATTCATCGCTCTCTACATAGTGGGGTATGCCATACCATTTATAGGTCCGCGCGTGATAACTCCAAGAGAGGTGCCCGCTCTTTGCGCGGAGACACGAGCCCTCGTGCGCCGAGGTTCTCTCCCAGGGACCGTAGAGTAGCAATGTAATCTGCTTTAGCTAATGGATCACTATGCCGGCTACCCCATACTTGTGGCACCTATAGCATTGCATCTTACAACTCCCATATCACACGCATGAACCACTGCTTAAATATGCAACCTCGGGCAGCCAACCTCGGACACTCCGGATCCTTTATAAGGCCCACTGAAGCCCCACCCCTACTCCGGGGAAAAAAACACTTTTTCAAAAAAAAAATTTGCGATCCGAGTGATTATTGATGACAACGAGAGCAAAAACGAATATGATAGCACTATGATAGAAGGTGTAGGATTACACACCCTTGCCACAGCTATCGCTCACTAAAATCACGTCTATCACGCCTTCCCCTTATCTCCTTGGCTACACACGCACATAACATCCACATAAGTTAACTATCATACCGCACCTCTTTACTCGAGTACCCGCAGCACACCAAATCCCTCCACCGGGGTTCCCCCCTATCAACTGCAAAAAACAACCGCCACCTTCGGCCACATATGATACCAAGCCTAACTCGGGAGTTCAGTTAACCTCCACCGCTAAGTTCTAATCTACCATACCACAAACGCGCACGCCCGCTGCATAATGACATTCTCCTTGAGGAAAAATAAAAAAATTATCAATCCCCCCCCCCCAAAAAAAAAAAAAAAAGGAATTGATCGAAGAAACGTGAAGAGTAGTCATTAGCCAGTGATCTAAGTGGGCTCATGCTGGATCACTCGTTGCAGGGGAAAGGAAGTTGGGGGGGGGGGGGGTTCATATGATGCTTGTGTGTGGCCGTTGAAGTTGGACAACCCAAGTGCAGTAACTCCCACACAAATTTTCCAACCGCCCTGGCAGTTTGCGGGACTTTGGCGGGGGATGAGGAGGAAATAGTGTTTTTTTTTTTTTATATCATACGTAGTAAGTTAGGTAGGTAGGTCCTTTGGAGGATCTTAGGGACGCGCTGAGGGTGGATTGGTTGAAAAGAGTATTCAAAGGTCAAATATAGTAATGCCGTGGAGTATGATTGTGCTTTTACCACCGGTATGACATTTCTGTCGTTCGGACAAAACCAATTGTGATATCAAAGACACGCATTTATTTACGTGTGATATAACCCCAGGTTTTTTTAAAAAAATCGAAGGCCAATCACGCAGCCAGAAATCTCGAGCTTTTTCGCTTACTGTGCCGTATAAGCCGTGCAGAACCCTTCCCCTTTTTTTCATCTGTATTGGGTTTTACCAACCATGACATCGAACCAGAAAAATGCCTCCAGATCCCCGCATGCCCCCTCCTCCTCCAGCCCCAGGGAGGCACATCAAGGACCCTTCCTTCCCTATCAAGAAATGCCTTACCCCGCAGTGCCACCCGTTTCATCTTCTACAGATCTAGACCTCAGCCCTACCCCCGTCCCACCTTCCCAGCGGTCATGGAACATCACTCGAAAATTATCCCCGATATCCTAGGGGCCGAAACGTCACCCGGGTTCCGCTGGAGATCTGGTATGCTCGCCTATATATTATGCCCGCTGTGGTGATCATCGGCGAGAGTGTGATATCGGTAAAAAAGGACTGTGGAAGGTATCACCAGTGCTCCATCCACCTTATCGTCTCTTCCACTCATAGGATATCAAAAAAAAAAAAAAAAATAGGACTACAAGCAGTGTGAAACTACGTCACCGTCCTTAGACTATATTATAGATACTGATGAAATTTTCAAAGGTGAGCCTACGGGGCTCCTCCGATAACTGCTCAATCAATTTCTACCGCCTCCAGCACACCAATTCAAAACTCAACTGCAAACAAAAACAAATCTCAGTACAGACTGCTTGTGCACACGCATGAGTTCGGAGAATAATGAACCGGTTAGCAATTGGAGAGCACTATCGGGGGGGGGGGAATATTCTGGAAATATCATGTCAGGGCAATTGCGGGGCGGCCATTGGTTGAATGGTTGGAGGAGATAACGGAGGTAAAGGTGGGGTTGCCAATACGAGTACAGTATCATACTCGAGGATCATACCGTAGTTCGCTATGGCGTACTCGTACAGTGCCGTACTCGTACAGGACAGCTCGACGGTTGATATGCCCCCTGCGACTCGGAATAAAGTTCTCATCATATCAAAAACTGTGTCGCAGGCTACTGGATACCGGTGAACGTAGGCATTATTCCGCGCAGTTGTCTCTGCATCACCCCTCATGAGAGGCCAATTCGAGTTTTCACATGGCATAAAGCGTGGCAAACTCTCGAGACAAAAAATATCTTTTCACAGAAGATAACTCGCACATTGCACCGCACACATTACGTCGAGGCACTTGTGCAGGGAAAATTTGATCCTTTTTTTCTTTCTTTTTCTCCTTCCAATTTCAGTTCAGCATCACAGTGCGCATCAAACTGGGGGCGGGAGAGAAGAAGAGAAAAAAAAGAAAAAAAGCTTTTTCTTCTGGACAGAACAGCAACGCAAAAATAAATTTAATTCTCGCGCGGCTCCGGGGAAGGGAAGGTGAATCGGTGTGGGTGACATGCTTGTCGCGTTCGCTTGCCACTTGGAGCCTGCCGGGTGCCGGTGTTTCATTTTTCCTGGTTCCTGGGGTCGTGGGGGTGCGTGTTTACCGGCATACCGCATTAATTGGTGAAACTCGTTTCCACGCTAGGAGGTGAAAATAAGAAGTGGCTGTGGGGTGAGGTTTCATACCATAGGTCTTAGACATAAATTAGTCATCCGAAAAGACTTTTTCAACCACACCTCCCCATCGCGTCCTTATTACCACTCTATTGTCTCTGCATCGCCTTTCTATGACCTTTTCATTACTCTACTATCACAACCTGATGTACCCTACCCAGCTGAATGATAAGTATCATCCTTCTCTCTCTAGTCCTACTTTGTAATTCTATTTCATAATTAGTATTGAAGGACAATGAGCTAACAGAGTCATAACAGAAAAGAGAAACACGGATAGCAGGATACCAGAATACAATCGGTATTGAGTTTCGCTCTACCACAAGACAGAAGACGGAACATGCAGGAAGATGCTAATACGAGGAGGTACCAGGACCGCCACCATACCAGTATGTCACGGGCATGATGCTGGTGACTATACCACTGGCAACTACACCGACATAGCTGAACGAGCACGCAGAGAGTTACCTATACGATCAGGTACATTAAACCTATCGCGACATTCCAGATAATTGTATTCTGCTCTGAGTAGGAGAATATAAATATCAGGAATGTCGCGATAGATAAAATGATACTTTGATTCCATAGTTACTACCCTAAAGCCTCACACTGTTCTCCTATCAGTTCATAAGATTACCGATACCATGTCAGAATACATTCCCGTTAGCGAGCTTTTCCTACGACCAGGAGTTCCAGCTCTAACCTCTCCAATTCACGATCAACAAATAGAACAACGCGTTTTCTTTCCATCTACCGAGCCCGATGAACAGCCAACTGAACAAGTGGACCGTACCCTCCAGCAACATATTCTAGCCATACCTGAAGTCCCGGAACCTACAGGCTTAAGTGCTTATTCTGAAAGCAGTCTAAACTTAACTGAAATTCAACAGTCAGTTCATACTATCCTCAAACCACGAACACGGCCAGGTCCAGTATCTAAACCTGTTTCACATCGATCTTCTCATACTTTTGCTCCCCCACGGCAGAGACTTCAACAGACTCATACCCGGGAGTTTAAGATCCAGGTATTAACCTGGTGGACTCATGCTCAAATCATATCACCAAATTCTCCAACCAGAAAACTCCAAACTCCAACAGTAAAAGACGTTTCATTACGATATCGAATACCTATATCAACTCTTCGAGACTGGAAACGCAATGAGTCCCGCATTATAGGCTCAGAGAAGTATACTTCTACTCATACTGAACTGAAGAGTTATACAGGAAGAGGAAGAGGTGGGAAGTGGCCTGAAATGGAAATTCTAGTCTATAATGCCTACCAGCAAAGACGAGAAGAGCGGAAAGCAGTACGCCGAGGATGGCTCCAGCGACAATCAGTATTGGCATTTAAGTCTGCATATCCGGAACGGGACCCTAGCGAATTCACCTTCTCCAATAGCTGGTTTAAAGGCTTCTTATCACGTCACTCAATTAGCCTTCGATTCACAACAAATAAAGCTCAAAATATACCGGAGGAGTATTTGGATAAAATTCTTGAATGGCTACGGTTCAATCGTCAGAATTCACAGGTACGGCCAGATGATCAAGAGCGAGTTGTTGGACGTTATTTATTGGACAGCATATGCAATATGGATGAGACACCGTTACCTTTTGAATATCTCGATGGTCAAACATATGCCGATAAAGGTAGTCATACCGTTCAGGTTAAAGCAACTGCTTCGGGTTGGGATAAACGACAAGCGACTCTCGTTCTTGGCATTTTTGGTAGTGGGAAGAATCACCTTCGGCCTCTCATCATATTCAAAGGCAAAAGCAGCTATACCGGTGCCCGTGGGGCTTATTATCAACAAAAGCGGGATGAAGAGATGTCAAACTACGATTCCAGAGTGATAGTTCGCTGGAATGAGACTGCTTATGCAAATTCAGATCTTCTGATTGAATGGATTACGGATTTTCTTGTTCCAGCATTGCCTTCAGGACCCCGACTACTAGCACTGGATATGGCCAAGTTTCACTGTACTGAATCTGTTCTGCAAACACTTCGCCAACACGATATAATACCCTCTATTATTCCAGCGGGCTGTACAGGACTAGTTCAGCCACTAGATGTCTCGGTTAATAAGCCTTTTAAGGATCTTTTACGAGATCATATTGATGAGGCTTTGGAAGAGTACGAAAAGGTTCATGCACTTGATCTTCGGGAGCTTAAGAAAGGTAATCAGAATGCTGTTGCACAGCGTCGCATTTTGATTACTAAGTGCGTTGGCAAAGTATGGGAGATATTCTGTGATCGGTATCAAGAATTAATTGTTACTACCTTTCGGAAGCTTGGTTTAACCTTACCTATTGATGGCTCCTGTGATGATGAATTGGCTGTTAAGGGTATTTCTGAAAACTTGTTGAATATTGGCAATTGGGAGCGTTTAGAGGCTCCGGTTACTACAGAATTATCTGATACAGGAATTGAAGAGTATGAAGATAATATGAGTATAGAGTTTGTAGATAGTTAACTTGCTATTTGTTTTTACTTTATCTTATAATAATATTATACACTAATTTTTAAACTGATATTCGCTTACGTGGTTCAGGTTCTAAGCCCTGTCATACCTTAATCTCACCTCTTAGCGCGAAAACGAGTTTCACCAATTAATGCGGTAATATTTAGTGTAGTACGATAACTACTATGGTATACAAGTATTACAGTTTATACGGCCTAACCACCAGGCTTAGATTACCGCATGGTATTGGAGGCGCAGAGGATACAGAGGGTTACAAATTGGAGAGCGGTAGTTACGGGTATGTGCTCTGCCTCCACAATGGAAGCTCACGGCGATATGGGGTAATGCTCGAGTTTGACGAATACCGGTACTCGAGTAGTGTGTGGTGCCGGTATCATGAAGCGGGGGAAATACTCGAGTACAGATGGATACATACTCGCACCTTGCCGCGAGCACTAGTACTCGGGCGTCAAACCAAACCAGGCATTGATTTCACAAACGAGATTTCTGATTTGCTGCGGTGAAGAGATAGCGTGCAGTGGGGTGGTGACCTGGGCGTGCGCCGTATGCAGGCAGGATTCAGATGGGCAGACATTCGCAAACAACGGTTACAGTACCGGTTACTGTTGCGTTAGACTACCCTTTCGGTGATTGTTCCTTGAGGCGGCAGGCGAAAGAGCGCGTGACTAGAAGGGAAGGTATCTATTTCTCCCAACCTGGTGCCTTCGTTTGCATTTTAGAAAGCACAATCCAGTAATTGATACGGTAGCCTTCCCGCCCCACGCAGGAATGGAGTGAAATGGGGCGAACCATCCAGTCCCGCAAGGTGCGGTAAAGTGCAGAGTGCGTCGAGTGCTGCCTGAGCATGGAAGCAGCGCGGAGCTGTGAAAGGTAGACCACGAGTACAGTGTCGTACCGCACCGCCATAGTGCGGTTACCAGGCGCAGACGCTTTTACTTTGGTTGCGTTTGAAGCTGCTGAGTGGGAAGACGGGCGGTTCCGATGGGATGCAAAATTTTTTCTTCTTTGTTTGTGTAATTCGTGCGGCCGGGACGACACGCGATTTGTGTTGGTCATGGCACGACTGAATTGGGTGCGCGAATACAATATCTGACAAGGGGTTTTTTGTAAGCTGATACTTGTGGAGAGGAGAGAGCTTAAGGGTAAACCGTATCAGCATGCCAGTATGTTAGGGTCGTAGCGTGGGAAAAACAGGGTGTTTCATGTGATATGCGGGATACTGTACAATAGTGCCTGTCAGTTGTGGAAGGAGGAGAAGAATAGAGAGACAAGCGGGGGAAAGGAAGTGGATAGCTTCGTGAAGCAAAAGCACTGTATGGAGGAGGGAGGGAAAGGTGGGAGGAAGGAGGACCTGGGGGGAGATAATTTAGAGTTGAGCTCCCATCGCTTAGCCCATCAATGAGGGCGAAATTGCCGTTCCCAGTCCTGCTGGACATGGGCAACTGATGCGGGCGGTGACCGAAGCTGGGGATGTGAAGTTCCCCGTAGTCCATAAAGAGGAGCGGCCGAACATCAGCGGTCCAAGGGCTCCTTTACGATACTTGTACGAGTACGGTACTCGAGAACGGTAGAGCTTCTGGGTGAATGGGGCTATTTCTTTTTGTCAAGTCGAGATCTGACCACCCCACACCTACAAGTATCCTTGTGCTCCACCGTTCATACATGTCTCAGATGTACTGTGCTGTGCCCAAATGTGTGATGCTCGAGTACAGTACCGTGATCTACGAGTAGCTGGTGCTATCCTGCATGCCGTGTAGGGTAACTATCAGTCTACTCCGTATTCTTCTACTCGTACGGCATGATAAATTATATCATATCGTGAAAGCATCATCTAGACTGCCGCTACATAGGCATTGTAAGAATCTATCCACAACCCCCCCCAATTAGCAAAAGTAATAGTTGGAACCCATAAAGTAGCTTAGGGGGGTTTGCTCCCTTCTCTTTCCCGCCTTGACTCCACTACCCCTTCTCCTGTCCTTTCTTCCTTTCCACATAGTTTCCACATAGACCCTCGCTTTAGCCCATCAAGCAAGTCAGGGGAAAGAAGCGGCTGGAGTAGCACCAACTGAGTGGAGGCAGCGCTCACCACTGGGAAACATTCAATTCAATAGTCTACAGGCATCGAGGCAGCGAAGACATTGAGAATTGCGGGTTACAGCTGTGCTTCGGTTGTTACGATTTTTCGGTGTTGCTCGTGTGTACAGTACAGTACGGTTGATACCTCCCTCTCTCTCTAAATCTACCTTTCTTCGGTGCTGCCGTTGTCTCCGTGTCATCGCTCTCCTCCCCTCAGTACCCGTAATACCGGTTGCCGTGTTGAACTTCCTCATCCCATATCCCATCTCTCCTTGTCCATCTCTCCCCCCACCGCCATCTTTTGTATACTTTTTTTCTTGCTCGGCTGTTGGTTCTGCATCCGCGTCTGTCCCTCATTCAAGGTACGTGTTGTCCGCCCTTCTCACCTTCAACTCCGCCTGTTTGCTGCACAGTGCTTTATATGCGATATCGTTCCTACTGGTACTGCTTGCTTGCTGCGCTTCTTGATCCGTTCATCCATCTGCCATTCCGGTATACATTTATCCATCACTCTCCCCAATCACCCCTCAAATTCTTGATCAGCACCTCTTCTTACGCCACTCAACTCCCTGCTTTGTACGTGTACGATCAACCTGTTATTGATGGTTTAATTTTCCGTGCGCTTTTGCCTAACTTGCTTTCAATTGCGGGTGATATAGAGTATTGCTCCTCGGGCTCCGAGAGCGTGTTTCCCCCTTCTGATATCTTCTCTGGAAAACCTCCCCTTATCTTGTGCTGTTTGTTGTGCCGCTTGGAGCAACCGAGAGTGGAGTTCCTCCATCGTTCATAGACTTGTCTACATCACCCATCCATCACCGCAACCCTATCGACGTGCTCCGGGAAAAGATTGTTATCCTGCCTATCTGGCACCACACACTCTGGTTGCCCATTGGAAAAACGGGAAAACGCAGCAGTATCATAATAATCCGCAAAGTTGAGCAGAGACGGCGCTTTCATACCGCACAATCCCCTCTTTTGTGTCGCTCGAAGTTTCAAACCGTCGGGATTGCGACCGCGGCTCTTTTTTTCCCCACCCCCCTTCAACCGTGTCCGTCGGATAAGGGCCGATAAAACTTGCGGAAGAATTAGGATTTTCCCCCTACTTGTACACCCTCTGCCGACGTTTCACAGGGTAACAGCGATTTTTTTCCTCTTTTGTTTTCTTTTCTTGTCTTGACCAGTTTGTTCGAGGGAAAACCCGGATCTGCCCTCTTTCTCTCTATTTCTACCATACTATCATACATCCTTCACTTTTCTACTGCTTTTCTGAAAGGTGCCCAAATCATTTCTTGCACTGAATCCGAATCTCGATCAGGTTTCTATCACCTTAATTCCTTCTGCTGCTGGTGTTTTCCTTCCATAAGGGGAACAACAGTCAAAAAAAGCAAGTGTAAAGCCCCTAACAGGTCGCTTTTCCCTTGGCCCCGTTTGCAAGGCTGACAAAGCTAGACCCTTTCGTTGCCTGGTCCCTATGGTAGTTGCATTCCTTCTTGTTACGCACGACGATTGAGCATCCCTACAGTACCCACAAACGGCCGCCTGCCCCGCAAGGAATCTCTTACAAGAAACTGCGACACACCCTTTTCCGACCAGCGTCATCCGTGTGCCTAATTGGGAAGATCCTCTGCTGGTGATTGGATATGTAGGTTCGGCCTGGGTGCTGTTTTTATTTTTTAAAAATTTTTACGCCTCAAGATTTCGACAAACTACTTTCGTCATTGCGATTACCCCTCCTACTTGGATCCTTTTTTTTTTTTTTACATTTTTCAAAACACAAAATTTCGTTGGTTTCTTTCTGACATGTTGGTGTGGTTGGCAGAAACAATCTTTGTTCCCATCCCGGCGGATCCCATTTGTGACACAAACCCTGCCTTCTACCCCAGATTTGCTCTGGCTTATTATCAGGGCTCCTCCCACCTGCTTTCGGTAGGCAGCTGGCTGAAAAGTTCTACGGAGTTTAATCTTCAACACCAGGCTTTTCGGACCAGAGAACAACAAGAGCAACAATAAAAAAATCTGCACGCCGATTACACAGACACTCGAATAAACTTTTGCTTCGCATCCGATCTACGGCATACAAACACCGGAATCCGTTGCAATGCCTCTAAACCCCCTCCAAAACGCTGTCCCGAAACAGCAGATTCCAAAAGAGGCGCCATCCTACTTTTCACCATTTTTCCCGCAAGCTCCGAAAGCTACTGAAGATATTTCCATCTGGAAGCCTCCTCCAACAGCTAACGAGCCATACTTTCGATCCAAGGCGCCGAAGAACCAGCCGAGCACACCTCGCCAGATCCCTACTGTCGGCGCTGCCTCCGTCTACCCCTCCAAACAGAATAGTTTTTCTAGGAGCAAGAATAATAGCATTGATGATGGAAGAGCACAATTGTACCAGCCCAAGGTGAATAAGAGCTTGGACGAGATCATGTGGTTGGGGTCTGTTTCGGGATTCCCCGTGCCAGCTCCTCCACCGCCGAGAATCGAGCCAACCATCCGGACTAAGCTCGCTAGGAAGCCAGAGGCGAAATCGAGCGCGGCTTGCTTGAATACCAATGGGTATGTCACGCAAGGGAATCTTCCTTTTAAGGATACAAGGACGGAGGAACAGAAGAAGGCAGACGAGGAGGCAGAGAGGAAAAGGAAGGAGGACGAAGAGGCTAGGAGAAAGCGATTGGCGGCGCACTCTAAGAAGGCCGGTGAGGTTAAAAATAACCAGGGAGAACCACGAGTTAGACCGTCTGGCCGAAGAGGGAAGGTGTTTTTGCCCATTCCTTTACCACAGGAAACGGCCCAGAGGAGCAATCGTCCAAATGCCAACCACAGACCCAACCTTCCGGAGAACAATACCAGTTATGCGCCCTCTCACCCATTCCTTCCTCAGCCAATCGAGACCACTCGCAGAAGCAATAGGCGTTCTGAAAAGCCGAAAGCGGGGAGTGACGAGAGTGTCTGGATGGGACTTCCCCAGCCGATTGAGACTGTGAGAAGGAGCAATAGGAAGGGCCCTCTGGGGAGCAGAGGAGGCGGAGGGAGTTCGGACAACAAGGATGGAAAGGGCGATACCAAGCCCGTCTCTACAGAGATACTGCCAGAGCTAATAGAGTCTTCGCGGAGATCCCATCGCCCTCGAAAGTCGGAGGAGTCGGCTCTACCTCAACCAGAAGAAACTACCAGGAGGTCTAACCGGCCAACGGCAGCCCCTGTATCGAGAGCTGGACAGGATCCACCAACCCCGACAACCTCCTTCTTCGGTCCTAATATTGTCCCTCAGCCCTACGAGACCACAAGGCGCTCTTACAGGCCTATCTCAGCGCGACCCTTAATTCCCCAACCTATTGAGCCTTCTCGGCGATCCAATCGCGTTCGGGTACCTCAGCCGGAAATGCACCTGGAGATCGAGGCACAAGATACCCCGCAACCCGTGGCACTTTCCAGCCATAGTGGTCACCACTACTTGCGGAGAAATAGTACCACTAAACCCAACACCCCGGGCCTGTACCCTGCATCGGGCGCTTTTGTGAGAGACCGGGGAAGGGAGAGACGCCTTGTGAAAAAAGTTTGTGCTCGCCCTAATGATCACGTTTCGCATCTTCACGAGCCTGTCGACTCAGTGCCTCCGAGTCCGGTCGATAGCCCGGAACAGTCTAGATGCCCTAGTCTTAGCACTTCACCTACTTCATCTGCAGCTAGCTCTACATGGGAGGTTTCTAATAAGTTGAACAAAACTATTGGCGCCAAGGCTGTCAGGCGGGGTTCCGGGAAGGACGGATTTGGTCCATACATTCTCAGCTTGGAGAAAGGTCTCCAAAAAGAGGGGGCTGTCGGGGGTGCAGGGATCAAGCGCGAACATGCGAAAGAGGAGGTAGAATACCCCTTTCCGGTTGTTACCGAGGATAAGGGTCGTGAGGACAAAAAGCCCAAGGTTGCAACGGACGGTAGCGGGATTAGAAGCGAGAGATCCGAAACTGTCCGTCCTAAGTTTACATCCGCCATCACAGATGGCGTATTGGAGATCAAACATCCCCAACCGAGGCAGGCTTCTGACGAAAGGGTAACAGATGATTATCCCATCTGTCATTCTCCAGTACATGGAAAATTCACGGTTCCCTGGGGAAAGAAGGAGAAACTGATTGATGAGCGCGGTGGATTCGACAGCTCTTGCATTCCGACCGACGAACTTGATGGCCCCCCGCCCCTCAATATCAGCGCTATGAACGTGAATACCCAGCTTCCAACTCCGCCAGACTCCCTTCCATCATCCGTGTCGGGCAAGCAATTCCTTGGGGGCCCGAGAACAACACCCTCTCGCGTGATCTACACTCCAATGGCCCCCTCTCCTGGGTACACCGTCGCATCTCTTCCCCCTCGACAAAAAGAAGATAACGGTGTCAAAGTCACGGAAGAGTTTGTCAACGCTGTGATGGTATACTTGAGCTTGAACTACGAATCTATCGCAGCAAAGTACGACGCGGAGCTTGCGGTCTATACCGACTCGTCGGAAGCCCAGGTCAAGGCGGACAGGAAGGGTGTTGTTAGGAAGTACATTGAGCGTTGGATCTCTGAGAATCCGGAAATGGCATCCGGTGAAGGCAGAAAGGGTGGTTTCTGGTAGCCTAGTCTTTTCAAAAAGGAAGAAAAAGAAAAGAAAAGGCTTTTTGTTTTTCCTTGAAGTGGGGGAGGGACTTTTTTGTGTGATTTGTGTTTCATCTTGTACTCTTAAATTCTGTTACTGCTCTTTTGGCAGAGTTACATTACATGATCCGGTGCGGGGGTATACGTTTAGTTAGTGTCATGCTTGCTTGCGATGGTTTTTTTTCCCTCACTTTTTCTTATAGTATTTTTCTTCTAGCTTTGTTGAAACTTCCTTTAGGATTGGGGTCTTTTTCTCTCTCTTTCGTATGGTACGGGCATTTATTCATGGTCTTTTCCCTAAGAATAAAACTCATTAAATTTTGCATTGCAGACCTTATATAAAAAAAACTCCAAAGAAAACCTGAAATTATGCAATTTTTTTTTCGCATCGCCCTTCCCCTGTTTGTTTATATCATCTTCCACGTTTGCAAATGGGACACAAATGCGTGTGGTGGGAAAATTGACATGCTCACGGTCTATGCTTGGGCAGGGGAGCCAATCGTGAACCTCGCCGTATAGGTCGGTAAGAAATCGTGGGGCCTTCACTACAAGTATCTCTCACTTTTATCTTAACGTATCATCCCAATCAGGTTTCGAGTCAGCAAAACAAACAGCACCTGCCTAGCGCACCCCAGCAGCGTTCGCAGGATTCCTTCTCTTTCGCAATCAGCTGCGTATCAGAAATGACCATTCGTTGGGATAAAATTTGTTGAAAACTGTTATCCGAGTACTCTTTACTATCATACATATCGCCGGCGGGTCGTGGTGTTTGTCTTGGTGCGTGTCTGAATGCCAATTGTCGATTTAACTACGAGTACAGTACACTACTCGAGTACAGTACTGCACGGGGTTGGTGAGCAGAATGGCATGTAACAACCACCTAAATCAGGCTACTTCACGCTTTCCGTTCAATACATTCTGAGATTGTAAGAAATCTGGAAAATTGGTATTGGCATGGTCCAAGATCCTTTCGGAAACCTCTCCAAGTGCTCACAAGTTATCAAAGAATTTGTTGACTACCGGTAGTTTGGCATGCGATATGATATTGTGCTCGAGCAAAGTGGAAAGTGAAAACCAGCGCCAAGCTCTGCCATCCCCCATCACAAATTTCGCCATAAATTTATATACCAATGGTACCTCTCTCTCAATACTGTAGATTCCCCAGCCACTCGAGACACAGAGTTCCAAAGGCATTTCGAAAATATCACAGGATCCAGGGAAAACCACCCCACAATGACGGATTCGGATTGGATCGCTTTTTCACCGGATCAAAGCATTTATTCGGAAGGGCTCTTGAGAAAATATCCCTGCGCCGCCGATCACCATTTTCCACGCCGGCCTCGCACAATATTGCGGGTTTGTAGATATGATATATGATACGATAAGAACGGGCTGCCCGGATACTCCCCCCCCCCCCCCCAATCACCCTGGCAGATAAACCCGAATGAGAAACCTCCCGGTATAAACTGTAGTCGGTTTTTTACCGGTACGAGTACTGTACGTACTCGTGACAACTGGACCGATCACCGCTCGTCTCTTACCACACCAACCAATCAGCATGTCTCCGGCTGTCGGATGATTACTCGAGTAGTTTGACTTGACTTCTGGGAGGTGGGGGTGGGGGGATTTTCGTGTTTGTTTGGAGTAGGTTGCGCGTTGTGGATGCAGATAGGAGGGAGATCTATCGCATTGGCTGCGCTAGATTTGGATTCGGAAGCGGGAGTTGAGGTTCCGCACGTGTTCGGTCATGGGGGTGTCACTCGTATTGTGCTCGTCGTTGGTGAAATTCGGAGTCAACCTATAGCATTTTCATAACTACTGCTACAAAAAAGAGCCAATATATATGCAAATTTCCCAGTCCAGCGCAGCCATAATTTCATACCGGCCTCCATGTACATACAAGCCACCCATTGCATATTATAGAGCATTCCGGACGAACGGTGGGAAGGGTAAACTGCAAAGGGGTGAATTAAGGCCAGAGACGGTGGGGTTTGGATTCGCTGTTCTGTTATGGTTCCTTTGCTTCTTTAGAAAGTTTTTTCCTTTTTTTTTTTTTTTTTGCTGTACGGGAGGTTTGTTCCGCATTATCGTTTGAGGGGTCGTTTCATAGCCGCTCTGATAATTGTCTAACTTGTACTGTACAAGTACATCTGGTTGTGGTTGTTCTTTGTTTTGGCGCTGGCATACATACTGCGCCGGCAGCGGCCGCCTGCATGGACGGTTGTGGCTGTTGAGAGGATGCTATGTCTATGCTTTTAATGGTATTTATCTGAGGCTATTGTACTCTAGTTGAAACTCCGAGAAAATAAAAAGAGGAAAAGAAAGAAAGAAAGAAGAAAGAAGAAAGAAAACTGCCCAACTCCGAAGCTCATGCATGTGTATTACGTCTAGTATGATAAAGTGAAAGTGAAAATTGGGATCCCTAACGCCAAAACCCCTCTAATACATCCCTCCGCCCTTCCTCCTCACCGCACTGACTAGCAATTCCTCAATCCCCTCTCTCCCCTGAGCCCTATCCTGCCGCGTATGTCGGGCCATGACCCCAATATAATTCTGCGCGGAGACGTCAGCTCCGCGGTCGAGCAGTAGATGGACCATGTCCCGAAAGCCATGTCGAACAGCTCTGTGCAGCGGCGTCTCCCCCTCCATATCCCTC
This sequence comes from Tuber indicum, assembly GCA_006112555.1. NCBI lineage: Eukaryota > Fungi > Ascomycota > Pezizomycetes > Pezizales > Tuberaceae > Tuber > Tuber indicum. Next base: position 744,767 of record VBSK01000181.1, on the reverse strand, counting down.
TCCTCGACAAGCCTGTCCGCGCCATTCGCCAACAGCAATTTCAAAACGCTCCAACTCCCGCCTGCTGCGGCGAGGTGCAGGACGGTCATGTCATAGTACCCGCGGAGATCGACCCTGGCTCCGCGGCTCAGGAGCAGCTGGACCACCTCCTCGGCGCCGGCATCGATGGCCTTGTGCAGGGCGGTCTCGTTCCAGTAGAAGCTCTGGGCATCGATGTCGGCCCCGCGGTCGAGCAGGGCTTCGGCGATCTTGGCACGGGCTGTGGTAGCGAGGTGCAGGGGCGTGTCGCCGTGGGTGTCCCGGATGGAGACGTCTGCGCCGGCGGAGAGGAGGAGGTTCACTGTGCTCTCGTGCTCGTTTTGGCAGGCTTCGTGCAGGGGGGTGCGCAGTAGGTTACCGGCTTGGAGGTTCACGTCAGTGCCCTTTTCAAGGAGGAGCTTGACGAGGGTGTCCTGGCCCCTCGCTGCGGCCCAGAGAAGGACGGTGTTGTCGCGCAGAGCGTGCTTGTGCAGGAGGGGGGTGAAGAGGGTTGCTAGGTCACTGTTGGTCTCTAGGAAGCGTTTCAGGTCCTTGGTGTTTAAGTCTTCAGCTACTAGCAAGAGGAGTTCGTTCGGGAAGCTGAGGAGGGACATTTGTTGTAAGCTGGAGAATATGTCGTGGAATCAAAGGATAAAAGAAAGTTCCGGGCAGGAAAAAGAGGGGTGCCCGGAGATCGAAGAGGGGGGCCCGAGGCCTGTTTTTTAGTATAACAAACCCTGCAGGGTGGCGACATGAATTATTCCATGCCATTTGAACGGGAAACGTGCAAACACACCCCCACCCCTCTAAACTCGCATTCATGCAGGGCATCTTCACATCCCTCGTGGGAAATAGGAAGGAAGCAAAGAACGTGTTCCATGAGTTTTCTCCGAAAGGGACCCCCACGTTCTAGAAGGGTTACTCGGGTCCGCGGTACCGTACCTTCCACCAACGAGTGATCTCATCAAGACCACTTTTTCCCTTGCAAGGAGTGTATCACCTTCCCATTCTCTACGAGGAGAAAACGTGAGTGTCGCCTACATATCATATGCCTTCCTTCACTGCAGTAACAGTGGCAAGCTCGTGCTGTGGAGGGGGGGGGCAGTAGCTCCGCATCTCGAGGGTTGGCATATTGTTAAGAGAGAGATGCTGTCGACTGCCGTGTGATCCCGGAGAGCCAATACTGGGACGAGACTCGCTTTTATCCTGTTCGCTTTGGGCGTCAGCTTCTCTGTTGGGGATTCTTTATGCTGTTACCCGCAGATGCCGGATCATGCGACATCAATCGGTAGACTGCAGAAGGTGCTCCCGGTTTGGTGGGGAGAAAGAGGGGGCCAAAAACGCAACAAAACTGGAGGGTTTAAATCGGAAAATTCAACGGGTTTCGTTGAGGGAAGTTATGATACAAGGAAAATCGAGGGGGGGGGAACAGACTACTCTAAGGTCTCCTAGGACAGAGCTTTTATGGATTTTCCTAGACCATTGGGACGGAGAAGTGATCAATGTTCTCTTTGCGGCGTTGTGGAGCTTACCGGTACGACGAGAAGGGGTTTCCACGGGCAAGAGTATACTGCAATAGACCCCAAATGCCCCACTTTGTGTACACAGCGGATAAAAGCCTGCGGGGATCTTCTAAACACCCAGCTATTTCCCAAAGCTCCCTCAAACACCGCTACAACAAAATCCGTACAACAGCGGTCACCCGAGGGTCCCCACATTTTCGGGTGCCTCCCCGCCGGGCAGTCAGAGCTATGGAGTTCGAGAGGCAAGCCTATAGAGTGCACTACACGATGCGGTGTGATGTTGTACGGCGACATACAGTGAGCTCGGGGAAATTAATTTATTAGCGCTTTCTGCGAGATGGGCTGTTATGCAGAAGTCCTGCGGGATGGCTCAGGGCCGGCGGCAGGTGGTTGGTGGGTTTTGGAACTATCGTAGAGGGGGATACGGAGTCGGTACGTACTCCCTCTCCCTGAAATCGCGGGATGGGCGCGGGGAGTGATGAGGTTTGCACTACAGGAGAACGCGCGAGGAATTCTTGGCGTTTTTCTCTTAGTTGCTGATCAACGAGTGATTTTGTGTGAGAGGGTGAGTCGGGTGTCCGGTTGGGGGAAGTATGATATGATATCATAATAGTATATGGTCAAATATTCGCGCTCGGGGAGCTGTAGAAGCCTTGGTGGCGCGTCTTCAATTTGATACGCTATTCATCTCACTCAACCCCAATAATGTGAAAAACCGCCAGCTCCTTGGGGAAAAAATGAAATGAAAAACAAAAACAAAAAACACTACCATTAAAAGAGTTGGAAAGCAAGAGGGAAGAAACGGGAAAAACAGAACTAAAGTACATCTCGTGCCCACTCCACCCTCTCTACAAATCTGCCATCAGGCTTAGATAGGACGAACCAAAAAGACTTTAGTATCAGCAATCTCAATGCACAACCCTCCATTACCACCCGCGTTCAAGACATTCCCGTCCGTAGGAATCTTCGCTGTCTGTGCCGTCTCAAACACGATCTTTCCTCCAGGAGGGCACTTGAAGGAGTTTATATTTCCGAGGGCACTCTGGGGCCTTTTTTCGTTCCCGAATCCACTGCCGTACAGGAACTTGAACGAGTCCTTTGCGAAACCGATGGGCGTCAAATCCGAGATGGCGACACCCACGACCTCGTCCCTAGGCGGCTTTGTTTTCCACGTGGTATTGAGGCTGACGTCCTTGCCCTTATCCTTCAAGCTCCAGACGGAGTAGACCACCTCTGGGGCGATATTATCACCGTCATTGGTGATGATGTGGAAGGTGCAGTTCTTGTCCTCGAACCCGGATGGGAAATCGAAGGCGGTGAGGGTCACCTCCTGGGTTAGGTTCGGCAAGTTGAAGCCGACGCGGAAGATGTTGAATGACTGCGAGGGGACCTGGTCCGGTTTGCCCTCATCCAGGACGAGGTTCAATCCCGTTACCACGAGGTTGCCGCTCGGGAGGAATGGAGGGCAAAGGTCGCCGCTCGGGGTTTTGCGGCAATCGTCGTTGTATGACACGCCCGGGGTGAAGGCTAGTTTAGGATTTACCGGCACCTCGCCGGAAGATTGGGCGGCGACGCTGGAGACTGCGCAGAATAGGAGGGAGAGGGATATTGGCGCTTTCATGGTGCTGTTGTTCTTCTTGCACTGTATTTGATGTTGTGGAGTCTTGGGCTGAGGATGGACGGCTATTATATGTGCACCACAGCGTGGTCGTACTGGCGAATGAGTGACTGTGTGCTTGCGAGAGCTGACTTCCAAAAAAGTAACCTCCAGGGACCCTCCCCATAATTTATATGAGAGGACTTCCCCAAAAACAAAATCCCACCTTCAATTACTAAGACCATGCTACGGGAGATCCCCAACCATGCGGCCACAAAACCCCGGATACTACTACAACAATCCTATTCTGTAAGTTGGCTGAGCGTCGTACTATTTTGCAGCACGAATCACTGCCACGCTGCCTCTCGCTAACCTCACATGGTGCTGACTACACCATGCTTTGTCAACCCCAGTACCCCGTATCTCCTAGTAAATCTGACTGTAAGCTACCGGTGCTGTAGTCCCGTAGCTGGCGCTCTACCATATCATCTAAAATTACTGGTCTAGCCTAGTCCACTCCGGGCCTTTATATTCCCTTGTTCATCCTTTCCTGACTACTAGTACTGCTGCGGTTGCTGAGTAAAGTCTTGGCATGACGCTTACAGAGGCGCACTAGTACGTTTTTGGATGGAGATTGGGTGAGACTCTGGATGTGCTCGTTGTTGCATGAGTAATGTTGGCCTGGGAGAGTGATTGGTTGGAATCGACCATATTCACCAAAGTGATGGGAAAGCCACGGGAAGGGTGTTGGCAGGAGGCCGCCAAATCTAGCCCGCGACCGCCTGGTGCGGTCTTGCGTCGCAGAGCCTCCAGTGATACTTTTACCCCCGATTTCACCCGATTCTAACTAGTAGAACGTGGAGAAATTGGCCTGTCGATTCTTTCTGTACAGGTACGGTATTGTGACTTTTCATTGCTATCATACCGGTAAGTTAAACCAGCCCTAGCACCGGCACCGTAACTGCATCTCGGTGCAGAACCTTAACCATCGAGATGACGATCCCTGTTGGTCCTCTGCTCGCTTGCACTTTGCTCTGGCTATAATTTCTATTGCATTGCCTCGCAGAGCTGACGGCAGGGCTTATCCACCTGACACAGAACCAGTTGCCGGAGTAACTCAAAGGACAAGCTTGCATGGGCGAGAAAGGGGATAGCTTTGCCACTTTGGAATTTCAGGATAGTACTATATCCTACTCTCCTTCTCGTCCTTACCGCGCTAGTTAAGTAAGCTCACCAGGTATCATAGGCTCGATATTCTCAAATATTGTCGCGGACCTGATAAAGTACTCACTCTATCTACATGTTGGGACTCCCGATGTATCTCGACTAACTTGTTTACCCCTGCCGTGTATTTCTACAGATCCCCCGCTTCCACCGACTTTGATTTCCACAATGTGTTGTTGACTGTAAACAATGCGGACGTCAACTTCTTTCATTAAATCTTGTATTTCCGCCCCGATTCCAATTCCATTACCCGCTCAGTTTGTCTTTTCTTCCTTAACGGGATGTTGTACCCCCTAAGCACTTCTATTTCATTCAGCTGTGAGGATAATGTCCATACGGCATTCCTGCCGTTGGCCAAGGATCAAATTACTAAGCGCGGAAGGGCTTGTACTGTACCATAGAATGCTGGTATCAAAGGTGTTCCACTAATTCTTATTGGCTTACCAGAATTGGCAGCGAGCATTGGGCGGCAGTACAGCACAGTACAGTTCCCAGAGGTGGGTACAATAGAGAAGTCATAATAGCAAAGATTGCCGGTAAAAATTGCCAAAATTATTTGATGGATGAGCACTATTTCAGGTACTCGAGTAATGTTGTTGAAAGGCCGAAAAAGGGGGTGGGGGGGAAAGCTTGGTCTCTAGTGTATCTTATCTAGTTATGGGACAGAGGCAGTTGGTCTCACAGAAACGAGAACAAATATATTAATTTTGTAGTAAATGGACCAGTCCAAGGATTTGTCTTCAGAATACCATTATAATTCCGACTTGAATTACATCGCCAAAAGCTAAAGATCTGCAGAGCTGTCAGGGAGGGGATACTGTGTGAAGGATGGAGAGAGTGATAATTTGTAATCTCGCTATAGCGACGGACGGGTCATTCCCTTCTCTGAGGGGCTACACCAAGCTGATTGCAATTCCAAGTATCCCGAGTGATTAAGTTAAGCTTTAACCAAAACCCAAGACCTGAGCACAAGATATTGTTTACGAGTAGAGTTGGCTTCCGCCAAACAGTTTGCCCATACTCTGTTCATGCATGCTGATTCTGGCAGTTTATGTAGCGCTTTTTGCAAACCTTACATCAAGTATACTCATAACATGTAAGTGTCCTCTTAATAGTTCTTATAATAGCCGACAATCCCAATTCCTTTCCAAGCTTTCAACAGCCAAACCTCCATACCTCCCTACCACCGTGAATCCTCTTAATCACTCTTTGAATTTTGTGTTTACCAAGCTGGTCTGAGTACCCTGGTTGAGAAGTGACTCTTCAGGAGTCCATTGCTTGGCTCTAGCATCTAATCGCTGATCATGGAACCCCATTCACTCCAGCAATTTCAGTTTGTGATAAACCTGCTCCTAATAGTCTGATTATTCTACAGCTTCTTGGAGTACTCCATGCGGCAGTGGGATGTTGACATAGTAGGGTATCCATTTTTTTCTTGTCATCAATGAGGTCGTTACATTGTGGAGATTTGGCTGCTGCTCATCACTTTTGTCACCAGCCTCGTACGACTCCTTTGTGCTCTTGGAGCTATGATGAATTACTAGCTAAGGAGTTGTAATTGGAGCACATCCTCCACCAGCCTAATTGCTCAGATCTGCTCTGGCTTGATGTATTTCCCGCCCCGGGCAGTGGATTCTTTGGTGCTTTAAGGCCCTGAGAAGCACAGTGCCTTCCCCGAACCTATACCATGCATAATATGCGGGGCGGGTACTGTACTCGAGTACACTGATATAATGTTTAAATATTATCTTGAAAATACCTTTCGGCTTCCGCCTTGTCATAAGTCGGCCTGAAAACAAATATTGTACAAACACGCTCCCCTCTTCACCCCGTTCTGAATCTGGCCGCACAACAACGTGATATGCAGCGTGAGAAAAGGGATGAAAAGGTGAAGGGTGAGATATGTTTCATTCATGGGCACAGAGGCTTTCCCTCACGTAGTACTATATTTAGTCGACCCTTCTGATGATAAACATGCTGGTCAGTCACGCAGGTACTCAGGAATGATTTCGATCGCGGCATATCACTCGGTAGCCCTCTATAAAATATAAATTCTTGTGGAGGGGATAGAAAGTTCGAATTACAATCCCTAGCCCCCCAGCCCTGGTTAGCCCCCCCCCCTCTAAACACTCAGACCCTTCTCTATTCCCTAAGCACGCCCTCTCATCTGCGATAACCCCCCCGTATCGTTATTACCCCCATGGTCTAAAATATCCTGTACGTTTTTGCTGGGTGGAAGGGCTCACGCTAGGAAGAGACAGACCTTCAGGTCTTGCCGACGCCACTTGTCGTGTTTCGGGAGTAATGTAGGCTTGAACAAACATCGTGAAATTGTGAGCGTTCATAATTCTCAAGCTCGCATAAGCTCGGGAGGCAAGCCGTGGATATTTCGTCGCCATAAATGCGTTGAGTTCGTATTCTGCAGGTGGCTTGATTTCTTCTGGGATCAGGCTATGCCTTTCTTAAGATTCCTCACTTCTGCCTGTTTTCGATCGCCCTAGCCATCTATGGGTAATTTCGATGGAAAATTTTCCATCAGGTCCTCCCCCTTTTCTCGCTAGGGCTTCGCTTCCCCCACTCCTATCTCATCTCTAACTTTCTTCCCAATTCCCATGACTGCGTCGAGGTTGTTCCGAATTCTCTGCGAGTTTCTTCTCAACCTCTTCATTCGATACTCCCCTTATGGGTTATAGCTTTCTTCTGCAAATTAAAGAGAGCTCGGGATGACCCCTGATGCATTCCAAAATTTGGATCATCGATCTGAAGTAAGCTCCCACCAATGGTATTTTTCTGGTCCTGAAAGGCCCTGCATATATCATATCCTCAAGAATCCTTTCCATTCTGAAAATATTGCAGTCTCTGAGCCTGTCTCTTAGATACTAAGGCGGCACTGAGAGTTGAACGCAGTATAGTGTAGATATAAAGATAAGATTCCACACTTGCACTAGCAAAGTACGTGGTTACAGAGGGAAATACACTTGGTCTTATATAGACATATTCCATCACGTGATAACATGGTTCTCCTGCCAAGGAAATCCCCTTTTCATATCTCGTCACATGTATGAGTCAATTCCATGACTCATACCCATGACTCATAGGGTGGATAACTGTAACGTTCCTAGCTCGTGGTTAACTAATAGCAACGGGCAACGATACTTCTCTTCTTAATTCCTATCTCGTTTGATATAACAGTACTTAGATCCGTTGATCTACGTTATCCCCGTTCGTCGGATAACGCCTGTTAAATCCTAACTAAGATAGCTTCGCCTTATATAGGCTCGTGAGAAATGTGTCGGATATGCAAACGTGATAAAGAGCGTGAAGATGTTTTATTCGTAAAGTAATAGGTAAGGAAATTACTTAGAACAAAAGCGTGAAGAGCCTATCGTCCTCGGTCGTATCGACCTCCTTATATAGTGCTCTTCCGCCAACCCTAACCCTGATGACTTACAAGTGTGAGCCTCGTGAAAAGCCTTACCAAAGTCATATGACTCAAATGAGTCATACGCGCGAGACCCATGACTCATAATCGAGTCATATGCGAAACACAACAAATCATAACATAAACAGGTCATATGACTCAAATGAGTCATACGCGCGAGACCCATGACTCATAATCGAGTCATGTGCGAAACATAACAAATCATGACATAAACAAGTCATATGACTAAAGCGAGTCATATGCGCAAAACCCATGACTCATAGTCGAGTCATGTGCGAAATCCTGAGCTACCTGTCACATCTGTGACAATAACGTATTTCCAACACTTCCCCTACGTTTCTGTTAGGCATAAAGAAAATGCACAGACCTCTCGGTAGGGTAACTGCGCACAGACCCTCATTTATCGCGAGCCTAACACCCCCCTCCGGCCCCGTTCTGGGGCCCGCACGTCCTTAGCGAGATTTCGAAGAGTTGCATCCCATGACTATAATGTCACTTCAATGAAGCCCACTTCATAACACCATATACGTCGCTGCCGTCCGTCCGACCGGAAGCTGTTCGCAGGATATATAAGAGGGCACCTCTGGGTACCTCTGAGAAGTGGAACGGAGGAAATCCGTCAGAGGCGCATTGAGTTACTAGGCTTCAAAGTTAGGCATCCTAACTACGGGCCGAAAGTAACGGGACGTTTTCGGTTCGAGAATCCGCAACTACTCCTACAGAGCCCCAGAGGCCATAGGAGATAGATATGACACCAATACCTATCTGAAGGCCGCTGTATGTTGGTTGGTCCTGGAAACAGGATCCCTCGAGAGGTGATTCTCTTTGAGGCGAGGCGGACCGAGGGGAAGCTGCTCAGACTCAGAAGACCTAATAGGCGGTAGACTATGAGTGTTGGCACACCGTCTATGCAGCCTGCATTATACATAGGTACCCGACGCATACGCTAGCCACTGTGCGAAATCAGAAGAGACTACTGGAACGATAGTCAAGACGACTGCAGTTTCAGACAAGAGTCTACTCGTCTCTATAAATCGAAGATCGGTCATTCGAGGATAATCACGCATCCTACGATTAGACGGAAAACAATTTATGAGAACGAAGATGGTGTGTGAGAGTTCAGGGTCAAACAGTGTTCGCACTTGTTAAAGACCACGAGACGTTAGCGTACAATCTTGGATAGATACTTAGTTATAGGAGGATTAGATGTAGTCCGCGAACACTCAGACGCGGGATATAAATATCGAAGTGCCTCCCAAGCTTTTAGACATCATCAAGCAACAGAGAAGAGACCTTAACAATATAACATTGTTTTACCTACGAATCTTTATAAAAATATTTCCCCTATCGAATAAGCGAGTTCTTAGTAGTCATAAACGAACAGAACGACACCGAGCCTTCCTAGACAAATCTCCGTCTATTATGAAAGATTCAGGCCTAAGTCTTCTCGACAATTATTTAGAGTCAGCTTCCGCCTAACAGTTTCCATCCCGATGTAACATAGCAACTTTTCAAACGTAACTCTAACTAATCCCTTTGTACATATGTCCGCTAGATTCTTTTCTGACTCCACTCGTTTGATTTCTATCTCTCCTCTTGCCCGTAACTCTCTCACACAGTGATATCGCACATCGATGTGTTTGGTCCTATCAGAGACTCCGTGGTTTTCGGTTAGGCTTACTGCAGCAGTATTGTCACAGTATACAACTGGTGTGGTTGTGATGCCCATTTGTTTGAGTCCTCTGGTGACCCAAACTCCTTGATTTGCTGCGAATCCCAATGCCACGTATTCTGCCTCGGTTGTGGACTGAGCCACGGTTCGTTGTTTTCGGGAGCGCCAGATTACTGTATTACCATAGGTTTGGAGTATGATACCAGAGAAGGACTTCCTATCGGTAAGGTTGGATGCATAAGAACTATCGCTATAGATCTCTATAGGTGTCTTCTCTGTATTCGCACGATAGATGAGTCCCATTGTCCTTGTTCCCTTAAGGTATCGGAGTACTCTTTTGGCTGCTGATAGATGAGTTTCGGTAGGCATAGCTGAGAACTGGCTGAGGAAGGCGACTGTATGGGCTATATCAGGTCTTGTTGCACATGCTGCATACATGAGAGAACCTATTATAGACTGGTATAATTTTATGTCGCAAGTTGTCTCAGAGTCTGTGGCTACGACGAGTGGTGAGTGTGCTTTGATAGGGGTTTTTGCTTCGTTGGCGTTTTCGAGTTTGTATTTCGTGAGGATCTCCGTAATGTATCTGTGTTGATTTATTCGAAATCCATTTTCAGTTCTTTCTAACCGCATGCCGAGTAGAAGCGATGGTTCCCCAGAATCTGTACATTGGAAACGAGATTTGAGCTGTTTGATACACTTGTTTACTAAGTGTTGTTTGCCTGTTATTAAGATATCATCGACGTATATGCAGCAATATAGGTCTTTCACGAGGAGGATGCATGGGTCGAAGGTGCCTTCTTTGAAGCTTATGTCTTCAAGAGTATTTGTGAGATGTTTGTACCATTGGAGAGGTGACTGTCGTAGTCCGTAAATGGCTTTCCGTAATTTCCATACTTTGCCTGGTTTTCGGTATCCTTCCGGCATTTCTAAGTAGGATTCGTAGTCTATGTCGCCATATAGGAATGCACTTTTAATGTCAAGTTGTCGCATAGTGTAGCCGCGGATAACGGAGATGCTCAGTAACACTCGAAGCGACTCTAGTCGTGCTACCGGTGCGTACACTTCTTCAAAGTCCACTCCTGGGATTTGACTGAAACCCTTCGCGCAATATCTCGCTTTTCTCCTTTCCAACGTACCATCTTTCTTCACTTTTGCCTTGAACACCCATCGTTCTCTCAGAACTTTTCTACCTTGTGGTTTGTCAACCACTTCCCCTACTCCGTGTTCATTTAAGACTTTCATTTCTTCATCCATTGCCACCTGCCATTCATCGCATTCAAGTGATTCAATAGCTTCCCGATAGCTTTCGGGATCTCGTATGTGGTAGGATAATCCAACGAAGGACTCCTTGTCAATGGCTGCCTGTTGTATTCGAATCTTTTCCCAAAGTTCCTCGATACGTAATTGATGCTGTAAACCAACTTGTTGTACAATACCGGATCCGCCTTCCCCTCTCATGTAGGATTTGAAGGCTTCATTTGCTTGTCTTAGCTTGTTGTTGAGATCTCGAAGTTTTGACTAGGCTAAGTCTTTTCGGTAACCAGCTCCTTTTTCGGTGTGTTTTCTTTGACGTGTTGACCTTCTTGTTGGTTTACTTTGTTCAGGCGTTACTGGAAATGTACCAGGTACTTTGCATTCTTCTTCTTCCGATTCTACGGGTAATGGAATTTCTTCGGGTATGGGTGGTGAGTTCTGTTCTTCGGTTCGTATTGCTGGTTGGTCTAGATGATATTCGAACGATACTCCTTCTATTGTACCAAATCTTACGTCTCTTGCTTCTGTCACTGTATGTCGTTTGGGTATGTATATATGATACACTGTAGGACTGGAAGTATATCCTACTAAGTGACCTTCCTCACCAGTAGGGTCAAGTTTGCCTCTCTTTTCCGAAGGTATGTGCACAATTGTATTCGTGAACCAAGGTCGTAGATGGTTGATAGTGGGTTTCGTTCCATGTAGTTGCTCGGAAGGTGTCGTTTTTATTGTTGACTGCCAACGTCTGTTGTATAGGTAGGCTGCTGTTGCATAGGCTTCCCCCCACAGAAACTTCTTGTCGGCTGGTAACATGCATCGTACCATGGTGGTTAGGGTACGGTTCATCCTTTCAGCAACACTGTTTGATTCAGGATTGTAGGCTGGTGATGTGGTATGGAGAGCACCTTTTTCTTTCAGGAATTTGGATACTTCTTGGTTGACGTACTCGGTTCCATTATCACTATGAAGTCGTTTGATTTCATGTTGTGTATGGACCAGTTCCCAGAAGTTCTTGATTGCTGTTTCTGCTCTGTTAGGAGTACCCGATTCCGATAGCCTAGGAGTACCCTAGGTGGGGTAACCTTACCTGAGTTCGAGAATCTCAGTCTCCAACACCCCCCTCCGGCCCCCTTACGGGGCCCGCGCGTCATCATACACATCAACCTTTGTTGCGTCCTGTGACTATATGGTCACAGAATTAAAGGTGTTAGAATAACACCGTATACGTCGCTGCCGTCCGTCCGACCGAAAGCTGTTCGCAGGATATATAAGAGGGGACCTCTGGCAAGACCTGAGAAGTGGAACGAAGTCAATCCGTCAACTACTCAGGGAGTTACTAGGCTTCAAAGATGTGACATCTTTGATCCGGGCCGTAAGTAACGGGACGTTTTCGCACAAGGTTATGAGATGAATGTTAGGAGGTTCGGGATAACGAACCAATGCATTCACATCCACCCTTCGACGATTAGAAAGAGTCTAGAGCTCCTGGAAACACTATCAAAGAAGCCAGCGAGCTTCGAGGAGTGTTGCAACTATGATAAGAGGTGTACCGCAGTTGCGGGATTTACAACCAACACAACACGAAGGTCCACCCCCTCTACATAGAACAATCAGGAGTTGCCGACCGAGGAATTATGAGACTATTCAATAGAATGGCCTCTCCTCTACGAGGAGAGAGTCATCAGAATGAATTCTATCGGTTAGTTGTTGAGTTATCACAACTAGAAGTCATCGGCTCCGGCATATCTGCAGATGCAGTCTCGTATCAAGACTGATCCTCTTGGTAACGAAAAGAACTATTGGAGCCAACAGAGTTCGACTTGAGAACTCGGCTACAGGTCTATAGACTCTGAGGATCGGAAAATTACTACTGGTGACAAGTATGTCTCCCAGGCAGGAAATAGTAATTACCGAAGATGGTGTGATGGTTTTCAGTGTCTCCCGGTGTTCGCACCATTATAGAGAACTCGACGTTGCGCATTAGATTTGAAGAGGTACATATTTTGTATGTTAGATAGATGTAGCCTGCGAACACTCAGACGCGGAATATAAATATCGAAGTGCCTCCCAAGCTTAAGACATCATCAAGCAACGGAGAAGAGACCTTAACAATATAATATTGTTTTTACGATTCTATCCTACTTTCTTGCACTCTTAGTAGTCATAAACGAAACGAGTTACTTCCGAGCCTTCCTAGACAAATCTCCGTCTATACAAACGAATCTCGATTGGCCTAGACAACCCTAAGTCTTTACCGGTTGTCTCTGCCTAACAGTATATTGTTAGATCTCCTTGTTACCAAGGCTCTCTAAATACGAGTGAACCTCAGTTCACCTTACCTCCTCACCGCACGATACAGCGAGACACCAAGTGTCTAGCCCTCTATCCATAAAACCATTGCCTCCAACACTCCGGCGTGGTTAGCTCGAGTACGAGCACAAAGAGAAAAAGAGATGTCGCAGCCTCCAAAGCAAATCGGTCCAGGGGAACCAATGGATACTTCAGGGGACAATAGTCCCAGTGCTTTCAGTAATCCTACCTCTCTCGATCCAGCCCTTCGAAATCCACGAAGAGGTGGAAGGACCCCTAGCATTGCGCCGACATCGAGAGCAACATCTCCTCATTCCAGATCTACTACACCACGTCCGAATACCCACGCCGTCGATCTCGCAAGACTCGCGGCCCGGTTAGGAATGGTTATTGGGCAGATCCGTCAAGACATTTCCACCAGTATCGACACCTCCAATATTGCATTTGAAACCCTCTCTGCAGATTCTCAGGAGAATGCAAAAGGGTTAATCAAAGTTCAAAAGCAACTATTGGAAGGACAGGATTTGCATGATAGCGAGATGACACTCGTATTGCAACAGTGTGTCTTGGTGGAAGCCAACGTCCGGGATCTCCAGACCCAATTGGCAAAGGAGATTGCTGCTAAGTTAGCGCAGCAAGATGCTCGACATGAGCATCACGAGGGAGTAACCTCTCAATTGCAACGAGAAGCCCTAGAAAGAGACCTCACCCTGAAACGTGATTTCCAGGCATTCAAGGATAACCAATTCCAACAAAACATGACGCTTCGAGCCATGATATCTAACCTCGCCGAAAGACAAGAAGGCGAGGCTAATAACTATAGTGACTTCACCCGGACAATACAGCGAGACCAAACTCGTATCATGGATACTCTCGCAATGCTGACAGAACGGGTAACGGAGCTCTCACAAAATCGACCAATGGGTCGACAGGTAGCGTTGGAATCGGTCCCTGAAAGTTGGGCAGAAGCAAGAGAGGAGACTCAACCTCCAGAGGGGCCTTCCCGAGATAAGGGAAAGCAAAAAGAGGGAGAACCTCCCATCCATGCAGCACCAGGGGGTGACCCAGATGATGATGGGAGTGATGATGAAGGAGGAAATGGAGGAAGACGTGGTGGAGGCCCATCCAGATTCAGCCGCGGATTGACACCCGAACAACGTGGAACAGCCGATGTACTGGCGGAAGCCTTTGCATTAACCACCAAACGACCGGCTGATGCACCCCCATTTTTCGAAGCAAAACCATCACAATGCGTTCGCTATTGGTTGTTACAATGTGTGGACTACTTCGAAAGAAATCCTAGAACTTGGAATAATGACCGAGAAAGGGTCATCTTTGCACTAGGAAGAACCAAAGGGGAGTTAGTCAACCCGGTAGCAATGTGGTACCGTAGGGCTATGGATGGACTCCATGGAGTGGAGCAAGATGCCGGCCTGGCAACCTGGACACGCTTCGACCACGAGTTCACAGAATGGTTCGCATCAATTGAGGAGGGATGAAAGGCGGTCCGTGATATGGAGAAAGTTGAATATAAAGATAATATTCAAAACTACGTCCAAATCATGACCAACCTTAATATGAAGGCCAAAATAACTGGCCCCGCATGGCGTCTGGCGATGGAAAAGAAGTTACCAGCCAGCATACGTTTACGCCTGTCCCTAAAGACCTTCGATACCGATGCAGAATGGGAAGCAGCACTCAGGAAGGCAGGCCGAGAAGAAGAGGAACTAAAGGAATGAGACCACCTGTTACGGGATAAACCAAAACCCGTAAAAACTTCTTCTGAAGATAGGAAACCTGACAAGCCCAGGTTTAAGAAGGAGAAGCCCCAAATCAAAGGCGGTGGTCCCTCCAAAAAGTGAAGAAGAGAACCGGAACCCGATAAACCGGCAAAAAGACCCGGCGGAGTCAGTAAACAAATGCATACCAACTTCAAAAAGGCCTATGAAGGAATTCCCCAGTACGTCATCGACGAACGAAATAAAGACGGCATATGTACTCGTTGTGGAAAGAAAAACGACGACTATAAAACATGCTGGGGACAACTTAAGGTGTCTACTACAAGGGCAGAGCGACCTACTCTCCCCATTAGACATAGGGCTAGGAAGGTAGCTACGGTACACTGTCCCCGCAACATTTCCGCCACCCAAACACCTAGAGGAAACAAACTTTGGGAATTAGGTGAAGATGAGGAAATGACTTAGGTCACCTCATGTGGCACCAACGGCGACGGCGTTTGGGTAGTCGGGGTTCGTTAGGATATAAAACCGGAATCGAAATTGGGAACCCCCCAGGGCTGGGGTGAAGTTAGTAAACGGAACCAAGCACCAGCGGTATTATCGTCTGGGTAGTCCGCCAGGGTCAGCGGGAACCGAAATAACACCTTGACCAGGCATCCCATCCATACCAGCAAGCAGGCATATTAAGTAGGGTTGTGGGTAAGAGACCTCCAGTCAGAAGGGTTGCCGAATTCATGCAGATGAAATCAGCCTGAAAGATTACGCAAGCCCACATTCCCGAACCTATCAGTCCTGAAGCTGAGTTATGTTGGAAAGAGGGGATGGTTCAAGCGCCCGGACAAGAGCAGCGAATAAACTAGTTAGTCTCTCCCGTACGCTAGTTACTCCGCAGACCTTACCCACAAGCGTTTTCCACTCCCGGTTAGTTACTAGGGTTGGTGAAGGATGATACGGACGACCATATCACGTGTCGGGATCTTAACCCCAGAAAACATATGTGGAGTTGCAGGACACGTATCCGGGAAGTTGTACCAGCTGGACAGCACCGGGGATGCCTCTATGTTGCACACACAGCTGTTTCTGGTTGGAAGATCAAACCAATCCTTAAGGGAAATGGAATTGGAGAGGAACAATAGGTTTCGCAAGAAACCAACCTCGTTACCACCAAGGCCCTAAGTATGAGAGAAAGGAGAGGCATCCAGCCTGAGAACTGGTCGTGCACTATTAAGTGTATCAGTGAAACGCCGAGTAGGGATTTGGAATTTTCTTTATTAATAGGAAACTAGTTTGTCTGAGGAGACCTGTATGGTCGAAACTGCGCGGGCGCGGTAACAAACATCCTAGTTGTTATCAAACCTCAGACATGTCGAAACGAAAAGACGACGGTTCGACCCCTCATCCAAAGAGACGCGCATTTGACGCGCCAAAACCTACACGATATGACTGTCCCGAGGGATATGCTCATATCCATGTTTTAAACCCAAACAGACAAAGATACAAAATCCGTGTTCTATTAGATTCAGGATCCAACGTGTTCCTAATCAACAAAGACCTCGTTAAGGAATTAAAAATTCCGTTCACAGAAAGACCGAATCCGGTCGCTATTCAAGGATTCGATGGAGTACAATCTCCATCGGGAGGAAAATTTTATACGCGTCCATTATGGCTTGAAATTGGACGCAACAAACACTTATCCGAAGTTGCGTGCGAAATCGCAGCAGCAGGAGACTATGGGATGATTATCCCGTTTGGGTGGTGGCATTCAGAACACCCCCTATCGAACATTGGGGATCCCGATAACTGGGAATTCAAAGACCCCAAATGTAAAACTACATGTGTGGAAGAAGAAGATGAAGGAATCGCAGACATGTTCGAATACGATGAAACGGTAGCCTGGGATGAGAATGTGATTCAAATTGGAAGAATCGGTGCCGTCGAAGATCCGAATAAAGTTAACTTCGACTCGCTACCCAAACACTACTGGGGATTCAAGAAGCTCTTCCTACCGCAAACTTCGGCGAAGCTACCGCCAAGGAGAACATTCGATCACGAAATCAAGTTAGTTGACGGAGCAAAACCATCTTGGGGACCCATCTATCCACTATCCGAGAAACAGTTAAAACTCCTATGCGAATACCTTAAAGAAATGATCCGACAAGGAAAGATTAAACGAAGTCAGTCGCCATTCGGTGCACCAATCCTTTTCATACCGAAGGCCGATGGCCGACTACGTTTGGTAGTGGATTACCGGAACTTAAATAAGATCACCATCTTAAACAAGTACCCGTTGCCACTAATGTCGGAACTACGCGATCGAGTGGCAGGTGCAACCATCTTCTCAAAAATTGATTTAAAAGATGGTTATAACCTGATTCGGATAAAAGAACGGGACGGATTGAAAACAGCTTTCCGGACAAGATACGGGCACTACGAATACAACGTAATGCCTTTCGGACTAGCTAATGCTCCGGCAACGTTCCAAGACATGATGAACGAAGTTCTTCGAGAACATCTTGACCAAGGCGTTGTCTGCTACCTCGACGATATTCTCATTTATTCAATGACCGAGAAAGAACATATCGAGTTGGTGAAAAAGGTTCTGCAAAAATTAGCGGATTTCCAACTCGCGATTTCAATTAAGAAATCCTTCTTCCATGTAAAAGAGGTGGAATTTTTAGGCTACATAGTAGCCGTTGATGGGGTGTCTATGAGCACCCGAAAGGTGGACTCCGTATTAGATTGGAAGCCACCCAAGTCGGTTAAGGAAGTCCAGATATTCCAAGGATTTGCGAATTTCTACCGACGCTTCATACAAAACTTCTCAAAAATCTGTGCGCCGATCACGGAAACATTGAAGGGTGACCCGAAAAAGTTCCTGTGGGGCCCGGAACAAGAGGCAGCCTTTCAAGAACTTAAGAGAAGATTTACTTCTGCCCCTATTCTACACCATTTTTTTCCCGAACGGGAAACGGTAGTAGAAACAGACGCTAGCGACTTCGCTTTAGGTTGCGTCTTATCACAGTTTGTGGAAAAACGACTCCATCCAGTGGCGTTTCACTCCCGCAAACTAAACTCAGCGGAGCGAAATTACGAGATCCACGATAAAGAGCTATTGGCAATACTAGAAGCATTCAAGGAATGGCGCCAATACTTGGTTGGAACCGAAAAACCGGTTACTGTCTATACCGATCACCAAAACCTCCAATATTTCCTCACCTCCAAGGTCTGGAGCGGTCGCCAGATCCGCTGAGCACAAAAGCTCGCAGACTACAATTTCAAAATTGTCTACCGCCCAGGCACCAGAGGAGGAAAACCAGATGCACTCAGTCGACGGCCGGAGTACCGTCCTGAGGAGGGAGCTGCACATCGCGAACAAGCGATCTTGAAGCCCGAACATTTCCAAATCAGTTCAGTTACGAGAACTAAGATGGGGGAAATTCGAATCTGCTTACTTGCAGGAAACCCTGAAGGCGATATATGTGCAGATGACATCCAAGAGGAACCCAAATGGAATGATCCCAATTCCGTTATTCGGGTCAAAAGGTTAGACACAAGAGCAAGACTTCCAACCAAGGGCTCAAGAATGGCAGCAGGCCATGATCTCTACGCTCTGCAAGAAGATATAGTCCCAGCAAGGGGACAGTTAGTAGTCGGAACCGGAATAGCAGTGGGACTACCGGTTGGAACGTACGGAAGAATTGCTCCCAGAAGCGGGTTAGCCGTTAAAAGCGGGATTTCAACAGGTGCCGGAGTAATTGATGCGGATTACACCGGAGAACTCAAAGTTCTACTATTCAACCACCGAAACGCGGATTGTCACATCAAAGAAGGGGACCGTATTGCCCAACTAGTGATAGAAAAGATTAATACCGCTGATATGATGGAAATAGATAACCTGGACGAAACAGAAAGAGGAACGGCGGAATTCGGTAGCACAGATATTGCTACAAGAGCTATGACTATCCAAGAGATTGAACCAGTAGTCAGCCAGCTCCATGCGTCAAAGGATCAGAATAAACACTGGTATGACGTATCCGAAATACCCGAACGAACCCTCATGACTAGTACCATACTAGCCCGCAAAGAATTAAAGAAATTCAATCCCGAATTTCTGGAGCAGATTCAAAGGGCCATCCCGGGTGATAAGGAATGGCTGAAGCGAAGGAAAGAGTTGGAAAAACTCCGAGACAACAACAAACCTTTTCCAAAGGATTGGACCCTAACCGATGACTTGCTTTATTATAAGCAAAGACTATTCGTACCAAACAACCAAAGCCTTTATACCACAATAGCCCAAGGGTGTCACGACGCAAAAATTGCAGGACATTTCGGACAAGAAAAAACTCTCGAAATCATCATGCGAGACTTTCATTGGAAAGTCTTGGCAAATTTAGTAAACGATTATGTACGGTCATGTGACGACTGTCAACACAACAAGTCACCACGTCACGCGAAGTATGGTCTACTTCAACCACTATCAATACCATATGCAGCTTGGGCATCCATATCCGTGGACTTTATAACACAGTTACCGCAAAGTCAAGGATGTACCCAAATAATGGTAGTGGTTGATAGGTTCACCAAGATGGCCCATTTCATCGGACTAGAGGGAACAGCGACTGCGAAAGATGTCGCTACCGCCTTCACGAAGGAAATATGGAAGCTACACGGCTTACCATCAGAGATTGTCTCGGATATGGACTCGAAGTTTGCAGGAGAATTTTGGGAATCATTGTGTAAAGCATTGGATATAAAAAGGAGGATGTCAACTGCATACCATCCACAAACGGACGGACAAACTGAACGAACCAACCAAGTGCTGGAAGGTTACTTAGGAAGTTTTGTCAATTACGATCAGGATGATTGGTATCAGCTCCTACCCTTAGCCGAACATGCTTACAACAACTCGGCGACTAATGCACACGGAATGACCCCATTCTATGCAAACTATGGGTTCCATCCTCAAACGGAATGGATGAAGGAGCGCGAAGCGCATAATCCAGGAGCAACCCTTTACGCAAACTGGATAAAAACGATTCATGAGCAAGCACGGCAATCACTCGAACAGACACGAGAAACTATGGCCAAATATTATGATAGAAAGGCCAAGCAACAACCAGACTTCAAACCCGGCGATAAAGTAATGTTAAACGCAAAGAATATTCACACCCGCCGGAAATCCAAAAAGTTAAGCCCAAAACTTTATGGACCCTTCGTGATTCTGGAAAAACGAGGAAGTCGGGCATTCAAGCTCAATATTTCGGATCGTTGGAATATACACCCAGTATTCCATGTATCCCTGTTAGAACCTTACAGGGAGTCGGTACGAGCAGACCGACAACAACCTCCCAGAGAACCCGAAGACATTGAAGGCGACCTACAATGGGAGATAGAAAAGATTGTAAGAAGCGAGATACGCTCTTACAGGAAAAGAGTCCGTGGCCGGTATCAACAGATACGCGAGCTGTGGTACTTTGTTAAATGGCAGGGTTGTTCCGAAGATGAGAACACTTGGGAACCTGCGACGGGAATGGATAATGCGAGGGAATTGGTGGAAGGATTTCATCGCGATAATCCGGAAATGCCACGACGGGCAGAGGAAGGACGATGAAGATAAGGTTTTCCTACCGTGGACAAGCAAACGCGGAAGGTTTTTTACCCTGCTTTCATCGGGTCCTTAAATGATTAATGTTTAAGGTTTATTATTTAATATTTAAAATTTAATGTTTAATTTTTATTTTTGTACCAAAGGGGCATTCGAGGCGAAGCCCTAGAGGAGGGAGCTCATGTTAGGAGTACCCGATTCCGATAGCCTAGGAGTACCTTAGGTAGGGTAACCTTACCCGAAGTCGAGAATCTCAGTCTCCAACACCCCCCTCCGGCCCCCTTACGGGGCCCGCGCGTCATCATACACATCAACCTTAGTTGCGTCCTGTGACTATATGGTCACAGAATTAAAGGTGTCAGAATAACACCGTATACGTCGCTGCCGTCCGTCCGACCGAAAGCTGTTCGCAGGATATATAAGAGGGGACCTCTGGCCAGACCTGGGAAGTGGAACGAAGTCAATCCGTCAACTACTCAGGGAGTTACAAGACTTCAAAGATATGACATCTTTGATCCGGGCCGTAAGTAACGGGACGTTTTCGCACAAGGTTATGAGATGAATGTTAGGAGGTTCGGGATAACGAACCAATGCATTCACATCCACCCTTCGACGATTAGAAAGAGTCTAGAGCTCCTGGAAACACTATCAAAGAAGCCAGCGAGCTTCGAGGAGTGTTGCAACTATGATAAGAGGTGTACCGCAGTTGCGGGATTTACAACCAACACAATACGAAGGTCCACCCCCTCTACATAGAACAATCAGGAGTTGCCAACAGAGGAATTATGAGACTATTCAATAGAATGGCCTCTCCTCTACGAGAAGAGAGTCATCAGAATGAATTCTATCGGTTAGTTGTTGAGTTATCACAACTAGAAGTCATCGACTTCGGCATATCTACAGATGCAGTCTCGTATCAAGACTGATCCTCTTGGTAACGAAAAGAACTATTGGAGCCAACAAAGTTTGACTTGAAAACTTGGCTACAGGTCTACAGACTCTGAGGATCGAATAATTACTACTGGTGACAAATATGTCTCCTAGGCAGGAAATAGTAATTATCGAAGATGGTGTGATGGTTTTCAGGGTCTTCCGGTGTTCGCACCCTTAGGGAGAACTCGACGTTGCGAGTTAAAATCAAAGAGGTACATATTTTGTATGTTAGATAGATGTAGTCCGCGAACACTCAGACGCGGAATATAAATATCGAAGTGCCTCCCAAGCTTAAGACATCATCAAGCAACGGAGAAGAGACCTTAACAATATAATATTGTTTTTACGATTCTATTTTACTTTCTTGCACTCTTAGTAGTCATAAACGAAACGAGTTGCTTCCGAGCCTTCCTAGACAAATCTCCGTCTATACAAACGAATCTCGATTGGCCTAGACAACCATAAGTCTTTACCGGTTGTCTCCGCCTAACAGTGTTGGTGTAGAGATACGTCCGCTTAAGTCAGAGTGGATTTTGTCGAACGGTTTCTTTGTCTCTATTTCTTTTCCTAGGGGAACATGATGTGTAGACTTTTGCAGTCTACATGTTTCACAACTGAAATCGTTTGGACGGGATATTGGTTTTGCATCTTGATAACAATCCTTGATCACGCTCGGATGTCCAAGTGCTTGGTGTCTCTCTTCGTAGGTGGATACAAGTATTCTTGTATTGTTTGTCCTAACATACCACAGACCGTCTTTCTTATCTGCAATCATGATCTCTCTTCCTTCTTTCTTGTATTCTCTCCTTCCTTTCTCAATTTCTATCCTAACTCCAACATCATCCAGTCTTGATTCGGACACCAAGGAGTACCGAAATGTCGGGACATACAGTACTCGTCTGAGCTGAATCGTATGATCGGATCCGTCCAACAACCGCACAGGGATCTGCACATCTCCAGTTCCTGCTGCGTAATGCGTTCTGCCGTCTGCCGTTACTATGCTTGTATTGTCTGGTAGGAGGTTGTGGAAGTCACCTTTGTTTGGTGATATATGATCTGATGCTCCAGAGTCACATAACCAATCTATTGATCTTTTCTCATTCGATTCGGTTTTGGTCATAAGCACAGTTACAGTGGCATCGGTAAGGTTGGCAGTCCTTTATCCCTTCGGATTTTCCTTGTTTCGCTTATCTTTTTCTCTCTTCAGACCTCGACAATCTTTGACGTGATGACTCTTAAACCCTTTGTTCCCTTTGCTTTTGCACCAGGAACATTCCTTCGTGTCCTTTTTCTTTGGTACGAACAGTACCTTTTCCTCTGTTTCCGACTTTTCTGCGGCTCGACTGATGAAGAATTCCCTTATGTCGGTATACTGGTCATCTCCTCTAGCTGTGAGTATGTCACAAAGGTCTTTATGTTGTTCCTTTATGGATAACATGAAGAACGCTCCCTTGACAGCTTCGGATTGTGTGACTAGTTTCATTGTTGATAGGAAGTCATCTTCAGTCTTTCCTTTTGCGTTCGCACATCTCTGAGAAAGTCGGTTCCATGCATTTTCGAAGTTCGTAACGTGTTCGGTAATGTTCTTATTGGGAGGAAGTTTCTTGAATATGTCTTCAAGAAGGACTAGGTTTGTTGAGGGTGTTTCTTTGTCAAATCTGTCTTTCAGGGCTTTCCAGGCTTCGCTAACGGTAGGGTAGCATGTAATGCTTTCGTAGTGATCGCCTACTGCTTGGTATAGGAGGAACTTTGCTTGTTCGTTCTTGGTATCCCATTCCGTAACTGCGGTTGGTTGAGAGGAGGAGCCTTCATCTGATGTGACTGGTTGTTGTATTGTTCCGTCTACGTATTCCCATATGCCACAGACCTTAAAAGCTGTTTTCCACATCGTTGCCCATGACCGATAGTTTTGTTGTCCTTGTAGTGTAGGGTATTTGTTGAAGGATAGGGACAACCGGCCGAAGG
Organism: Tuber indicum; assembly: GCA_006112555.1. NCBI lineage: Eukaryota > Fungi > Ascomycota > Pezizomycetes > Pezizales > Tuberaceae > Tuber > Tuber indicum. The sequence continues at coordinate 721,482 of VBSK01000181.1, read as the reverse complement.
ATTGTTCAGGTGATGTGGAGTCTGACATGTTTACTGGAGTTGTCTTTGTTTGGTGTTACCGATTGACAGAGGTTTCCAGTATGCAACACGTCTTGTTTCCCGTAACTTCAGGAGTGCAAAATCCCTAGTTTTTGTCTCAAATGACTCGCAACAAGGTTTCGGTACGTTTCCTGAAAGGATGGGAAAGGGTCTCCACTTGAGACAGCCAGTACACTTGATCAGAGTCTCTGGATTGAAGTAACCTCGGTAACTATCGTTTTCGCGATCGTATTGTAGGTGTTCGAAGTCGGCAAGAGTCAGTTCTGGTATGGTGGGTTCTAGAGGTGTGTCCAGTTGTTCACCGTACTTCTTCTGAATGGCTTGAAGGCGATCGTTATAGTTGATAATTTCGAGGTTCCTTTGTTCGATGGCTTGATTGACTCTTTTGATGGTTTCTTCAACTGTGTACTCAAGGGCGTCATGGTAGGTGTGTGGCATGTGGTGTTGTAGTGGGATAAATAGTGTGTATAGAGGTATTCGTTGACCGTGTGGTCAGATATGAGGGATGGAAGTGAGGAGGAGGTAACGGTAGTAGCGTCTCGCTTAGGTGTCTTTCTTTTATCTATATGGTATATGATACTTGGTAGCAGAAAGGCTTGCTAGCCGGGCTCATAACCTGAAAATATTGCAGTCTCTGAGGCTGTCTCTTAGATACTAAGGCGGCACTGAGAGTTGAACGCAGTATAGTTTAGATATAAAGAGAAGATTTCACGCTTGCACTAGCAAAGTACGTGGTTACAGAGGGAAATACACTTGGTCTTATATAGACATATTCCATCACGTGATAACATGGTTCTCCTGCCAAGGAAACCCCTTTTTCATATCTCGTCACATGTATGAGTCAATTCCATGACTCATACCCATGACTCATAGGGTGGATAACGTATTTCCAACACATTCCGCTTAGTAGCTATGTCAACTAGGATGCTCCCTTTAGGCCACAAGGCCAAGGATAAAACCAGCCCCCCTATTCCTTTATCCTCCGGCCCGATAGCACCACTTGTCCACTAACTTTCCAGCAAATTGACACTACGGCGGCTTAGTACGGACTCTCTCTTTCTTCTCTCCCTATATGCCAATTCGGTGGTGTCAGGATAATATATTTAATTGAACTCCCCCAGATAATAATTCTTGTTACCCGGTAAATTTCTTGCCGACCCCTAGATCTTTAGAGCAAAACAAGATTCTGAATTGGCTGACTTGAATCAGTCGATGCCCCACAATTTAGACAGGGCACTCCCAGATGCCATAATAGCCCAGCTTGAGCTACAGGGCGACAGCCAGACCAGGAGTCGAGACCAATCACCGGTAACAGTATGGTTATTCCACATTCAAAGAGTTTCCAGTACGAAAGTCTTTGGACACATTCCGATTATCGATGGCGGATCACAGAAATGGACGATGCCACCGGATAATGGAAGACCCACTCATCTCAAAACGGATCTCTTCCTCAGAAAACCGTGCAGCAAATCTTCGAGTGGTACCCTATCTCCGTTTATTCGGATGATGGTTACAAGGTAGCTATATCTTGGATCTTGACCATAACGATAGAGTTCTCGATCCTCCATGTCGAAATCCTGCCGGTTCCCACTAATTGTCTGATTGGCTTCTAAGGTGGCATTTCAGGCAACTAGTCCTCGCAAATGTCAGAGGAGCAAGGGAAGCGATCTTCAAGCATGACTTCATATCGGGCACTGATGCGGTGGGTGAGATCCATCATGCTAACCCGTATAACGACGCTTAGTAAAGAAAGCTGAGCTCTGATTGCCAAAACACGACTTGAGAAAGTGGGGAGGTTCTTTCTCTCTTATCCAACACCGCTATAACTCGCTTGAAAAATAAACTACAATAGAGATAACCTCCAGCGAGTACACTTCCACCCATTGCCAGGAATATCCATTCCGATCCACGCCCCGCCACATCGACCCCCACCACTCCGTACATTCCCACGCTAACAGAGGAAAGGCAGGCTCACACAGAGACTCCTTCTAGTCGTCTCTAAGCCCCTTAGAGCCTCCGCCCTGCGGAGGATACATCGGCCCCTTCCACAGATGCACCGTTCCAAAAGCGCATCTCCGAAACCCTACAGTGCCAGAGCGAGACACTTATGTGAAGGTAGTGATGATGATCGTCGTAGTGTTCGGTGACTTCGCTTCTATTTCCATTTCTCCATCGTCCCTGACCTTTGCCCCAGCAACCGTACCACTTTCCCAAGCGGTTTTGTTAGTAACACCAGTGCTAGAACTGGGCTTCAGGATCGCGGAACATATCTATGGGCTGGCCCTGTGGCATGGGATTGGGGTTGGATCGGGACTTTGGGGACGGAGGTTATGGGGGTGGTGGGTGGTCTATGAGGCTGAGTCCAGAAAAGTTAGATATTGGGTGACGTTGGAGACGGGGCATCGGGATTGGGTGGAGGATCCCGTAGCGATGGGTACGATATAATGGATTGGGAGTGATCTCTTTGCTAAAAGATTTCATATCACTCGATAGGTTGGCATAGGTAGGTTAATCACGTATACAAATTATTACATGACCACTCTGGTATCAGTGCCGGGCCTATCATAGATCCCTAATACTCTAAGCCCCATGTGCCCAGGAAAGTTAATACCTCTATCATATTATGTTGTGAATTCCAGTATTCGCCATCACCGTAGATCACTCGCTTGGAGGATTCGACATTGATGTCACCTGATACGCGGGGGAGAGACGCAGAGGTCAGAGAGGTGGGACCAAGGATGTGGCGTTAGGCTGCTAACTATTTACTCGTATGATATAATCCACTTTCCCCGCCAGACTCCTAATCTCCATCAATCTCTGCTCCAGCCCGGTAAAAATGGTGGGAATAATAATATTAGGAAGTAGAATAATAAAAGAATTATGGCAGTCAATGGTAAATGCGTGACACGCTGAGAAAGTTACGGAACCAAAATTATTATTATTATTATTATTTTCAAAACATTGTGGTATTGTACAGTACTCGTACTGCGCACTCTACGCCTTGATCCACAGTTTGTCCATCACCTTGGCTTTGCGGCCCCAGGAAACCGATAATAGTCCATCATACCAATAGTTGTTACTGCGCGGTCGCCACACTCAATCCTCAGTTGAATTAGTAGGCGCGATAATATTTGAGCCGCGGGATTTAAGCGCCATTCCCATTTACACAACTCTGGGTGATGTCGCAGCCTGGCTGCCTCAGAGCCCTCTTGGTACAGTCGCCGTCAACTTTCCTCTGCCATTACGCCCCCGGGAGAGGGGATATGTGGAACTCGGTTCCACTGTGTTCGGGGCCGTTCCTGATGGTATTGTTGCCCAATTTATGAGCTTTAATCATAAAAATGCTTGGGTGACCAAAACAGCTTCCTAAAAAAATCAGCGCGAGTTCAATTGGGCGATCCGAGTTGGCTCTCGAGAGTTTACAGCGAGCGATAGCGGCAGTAGAGAGAGACAGGTTTACTTCCCGAAGGACACTTGAAGAGTGGAGCGCCAGGTCTATTTGGGCTTTAGGTATCATACTACAACAAAGAGGGAAGCATTGATACTCTCGCGAGCGAAGGTGTCATCACTTAACCAATTCAGAAGTCCCCGGACAGTACCCTACAGTGCCAAGCCATCAATTATTCCTAGTCGCCTAGCAGCAGTACGACAAGAAGGGCAGCATTGCAGTACATATTAGATAGTATCGGATTGTATCGGAAAGCAATTGTGTCCCCAGAGCTCGAGGTTGGACCCTCATGTTAGCGCTAGTACATTACAAGTATATCTTCCCGTTTGGCAACTTGAACCGTATTCACGGTGCATCGAGAGAGCACAGGCACTGGGGACTTTTCGCAGATAGGTTTGTTGGTATTCCCAAATCTAGAAGCAAGATTCTTAGAACGTTGAGGAATTCCTTTTCCTCCCAAGCTAGGCGCATACAAGCGAGGAAGGATTGTATGGTGTTTGGGACCCAGCGGTTGAGTTTCACAGCACATATGCCACTTTGAGGGCCCGGGGGAAGTGGCGGACGTGCAGCGATCTGATGGTCGGCCTGAAAATGAGGATCCCTTCTGGAGACGGTTAGTGAAAAAATCCACAACTAGAGATCTTGGGGAACCTTAAATAACAAGTTCTTAGCCTCGCCTACGTGCAACCTTCTTCTGGTTTTCAGGGATTATGATAACAATGAATGATCGGCAGAAACTCTTTGGTGAGGACCCTGGGGGAGTTGGTAACACCAGGGATCATGGGAAGTTTTCTAACCGATTTCTGGGTGTAGAAAACCCACCTACTAGTTTCCCGGATGGCAAATCTCTCGAACGGAGATTTATAGAGCGAAAGGCGACCAGAGAAGCTGGCAGATTTGCAGATGAAGTGCCATTCAAGAAGAAGGGGAGCAAGGAGAAGGGCCCGGGGCGGCTTCTGTTACTAGAAGACGAAAATGAGGCAGACGAGAAAGAGAACGAAGAAAGTGATGGATATTTAGAGGGGGATTGGAATAGAGACGGGGGGAGACTCCGCTTCCCCGGTGAGTTAAAGAAGGTGGAGGGGAACAGAGGAGAATGGGCACCAATTCACAAAAGAAGACAATCAGAAGGAGACAGCGTTCCAGAGAGATGGAAACCTTCGGGGAGGTGGAACACACGAGAACAGCCAGATAACTGGAGAAGCCGAGAGAAAGTAGAGAGTCGCTGGAGCCTCAGGCAGCCTTCAAGTCCAACTTCGCCAACTAACCCAGGCGGGCGAAGATACAGTTGGGCCAACCGAGAGGATAGATCTAGGTTTTATCAATCAAAGGCTCTCCAAAATGATTGGAGGGCGCGAGAAGATGAACCGGAAAGTGAATGTTTGGACATCCGTATGACCCCTCAAACCCACATCTCAAATTTTTATTTTTATTTAGTCCCCAGGCAGCTGACAAGCACATGTTCTTTTCGTTGGACACTTAGGGAATGGATATTGCGATCTAGAATCAACTCACTATATCCGAAACGCGCTTTCTGCCATGGCCCATTCATACAATCACCCCCGGATACCCACTTTCCTGTCAGAGATCCTCGAACTCGTAAACGGCTCACCAGGCGGACACACACTGAAGTTCGTAGTCGATACAATGTTCGAAATAGCACCTACCATCAAAGACCACGTTAGCGGGGAGCTCAGCCTGTCGGTTTACGTAGATTTTTCTCGATCTCTCGCAAAATCCATAAGCCCTAACACGGTCGACAAGAGTATCAAAGATAGTTCTGGACGCGCTCTTTCGGGATCGGATCTGGTCAAAGTCTACATATCCGAGAAATGCAATTCTCTAGTAAAGAAAGAATGGGGTCTCATTAGACGCACCGTGCCGAGGATGCCACTGCTCTTCGGAGAACTTTATCGGCATGATTTGTGCCCAGAGGCTGTGGTTATTTTCTGTGTCAAAGAGCTTCTAGGTCATGGGAAACCCCCGGAGGTCGATTCCGTCCGCACCTTATGCGAGCTGCTCGAGATAAGCGGAAAGAAGTTGTGTAAGCGGAATAAAACGAGGATAGCGGTAGATGAAGCTCTCGGCCATCTTAGAGGGTTCGCTTCAGAGGAGGATAGGGATAGTACTGTGGGCTTGGAGCTTTTAGTGGGTACCCGGATTGCCCCGTGCCCGCAGCTACGAGACCAACGAGCTCACATTACTCTAGGAGATCCTTGGTCATCGAGAGTCTTGGTAAGGGGTGGGTACGAGTACTATTGAAAACTCTAATGTTGACGGACATGGTTGGCGGCCTCCGTAACCCAATTCGCTTTGTGTACCCAGAAGTGGCCGATGAGATTAATACGAGAGAAATAATATAGTAAACAAATTTGCTTTGTTTATTTCGTTTATTTATTATTAGAAAGCCAACTTGTGTCAGTCAGACACCTATCCGTATTACGTCCGCCCTCATCAGAAATTCCCTTGACCTAGCGGGTAGCTTAACCAACCGGTCGCACTCTGGGTCGGTCGTGCACTGCGTGATATTATGATATTAAGATACTCCAGTACTGCCTGCCGCTGTAACCCACCCTCCGAATTCCGGGTCAACGCTCTCACCCGACGCATGGCTTTAAAACCTGACTGTGTCTTGTACGAGTATGATTTTTTAGACAATTTAGTACGAATTTAGTGAAGGGCGCGTCCAAGAAGCTGAAGCACCGTGTGATGAAAACCAGGTCACTAACCATCACTCGAATAATGAAGCTTATTAGATATCGATAACGCGATCAAAGTATCATATTCCACATCGCTCGTTCGTTGTTGTATGATAGCCGATAGGCTCTCAGGCCTTTCCTACCTTGTCACACTCATGACCATACCGTAGTTGTTGGACATCTGTGGGTACGCGGCAGGCACTTCTCAAGCCCACCGCCAGTGGGATACTCCAAGAGCTATCGTACCCCCGTAGTGGGGTACGATTTGAGCTCGGGATTGCCGGCGCAGCACTGATCAGCCGCAGCCCTACTATTATTGTTTATCACAAAAAGGGCTCTGCTCGAGTATAGAGACCTACATGAATTCTACTGTAGTCTTATCATGCTTTTAAATATCACATGATGCCTAAAGCGGGGAGTATAAATGGTTGTTGCCTGTAATTTAATCCCAAGGATATGTTTTCCTCCAAGTTATGATACCTTGAAAACTTGAATAATTCGACACCCTTGTGTTATGGTGTTGTACCTTCCTCTCTTAGTAAGGTCAAGAGTTCTTTTTTCCTCTTTCTCTACCCTGGGTGGGGGAAAGGGGCTGTGTCTTTGGCGTGTCTTTTGTCCCCCCCTTTCCAGAGAAGGGAATTTTGAACTACACTGCACAGCGACGGTCCAGTTATTCTGGTTTTTACAGTATCATAATATATTGGGTTCCAGCATACCTCGAGTTTAGGGAGGTTGTCAAACGGCAACCTGTATGAACTTTATATTAAGTGGCAGTTAGATGTACAGTAGTCGCTTGATCATAGATGCCCAAATTGGGTAGCAGAATAGATTAAACACTATCCCTGAGAAGTTACCGTTAGGTAATCCCCTTTCCCATTGAAGATCGGCGGGTTGAATCCCTACATACAAGTACGAGTACAGTACTATTAGTACAGCCCACTCAACTTGCGAATCAGACATGGGACCCCAGACCAAAAATCAAAAATGAGTATGATACAACAACAACACCCTGTAGAATATCTTGGGATACACAGAGCTTCAAACCCCGGAGCTACAAGTTCAAAGATCGACACGATTATTCAGGAGCGACAAGGACCCAACGGAGCATGCCAAGAATCCCACCCACCCAGGTCAGAAGAGACATTCAAAAGTGCGCTTCCTAAAATTTCGGGCAGGATTACCGTTATAATCGGAACCACCTACCGGTACGGAAGGAGGGGTCCTTTACTTGTACTCGTACTCTTACAAGCATTGGGCGGCTTGATGAGAATTTCCTCTTTTAGACCCCATCTCCAAACCGCATCCAGATCTGAACTCGAACAAGAGCAGTTCGAATTCCCCAAAGTCAGCTTGACCAAATGTAGAAAGAGGAAGCTCCGATCCTCCCCAAGTCGGCTGGTCCAGATGACCATGAAACCTATTTCGTGTTCGAGTGCTCGAGTACAAGTCCCGTAATTTGATATCTCGGCTAGGATACAGTCCTGCACCCCACCCCATTCTCCCACCCCTGTACTTGTACGTGTACTCGTACAAGTACGAGTAATATGGCCGGCGGTCAACCTCGGTCGCCGTGGACCCATCTCCGTGGAACCAACTCTCACAGCTGTCTGTCAAGAGGTGAGGCATATATATGCATAGCGGGGACGCAATATTCTTCAGCGATCGGAGAGAAAGTGGAAGCCACACGCTGTAGCGAAAGTAGAAATGGAGGATTAACGCACAGCGATGAGATGACAATACCTCTATGGACAAAGCCACAGCCACACAGACACCCACCCCACTCGGAAACCCAACTCGGACAGGCCACTTCCCCGTGGTGAGATTGAACCTTATAAAATGTCACAACTGAAGAGATCAGCGTTATCTCCCCATAGGAAACCAATCAACCAGCATCTTTCCGAGCGCGGTGAGAGATCCAAGTGGCTTGTAGTTTCATCAACAGGATACGATAACCCTATATCAGAGAACATAGGAGCGCATTCTGAGTGCCATCCTACTTGGAAAAAAATGGGCTGAGCTAAGTGAACAAGGAAAACACCCTGTTAAGCTCCCTCTCTCCTTGACTCGTAGAAGAGAACTTCTTTGAAACCCTACCTACCTTTATGCTTCCATGGTGTATTAAATCGCTGTTGAACCGATCCCTGCGATACCTGGAAGCCATGGGTAGCAGTACTGTATCCGCACACCCGAAGTAAACCAAAGCATGAATGTCCGGTATATTTCAGTAGGAATTGCCCAACTAATTGGTTGATACTTGCACATCACCACCCCGGCGCCAGGGCGCTCCTACTACGAGTAGGAAAGCTTTAGCTAGTGCGTGTCGCATACAAGGGGGGTCCCAAACGTCTTGTCATAAGGGGTCACTCGATGAAATTGCAACCGGTATGATGACTCCCCTGACCGCTAGGATTATGTGATAGGCTATCCTACCGGGGGTGAAGAGTTATCATACCCTTCTCCAGGGCTATAATATATTCAGCGTCTTCCGGAGTACCGCAAAGACAAGTCCGAACGACGCGTCAGACCCTTTATCACTAAAAAAAAAAAAAAAAAAAATACAACCCCTTCAATGCATTATCATTATCGGAGTACAATTGCGGGGTTTTGTCTGTGTTACTCAAGTACGGTACCCAACTCTAAAACACCAAGATGCCTCGGGTAGTTTCATATCATGAGATGTCACTCGCTCGCTTGTCGCGCAGTCACGCTACCACAGCCTACTCGTGAGGAACATATACTCGAGTACTGTATCGTACCCACCCCACAGCATCCCCCCAGCATTGATAATCGGTTTTGTGTGGCGTGGGCCGCGTATGCCGCGGAAGGTCTATATCGAGTCTGCAGCAACTAGATGATAAAAAACTGTTATAGCTCACCTCTTGGCATGATATACCTTTTACAAAATTTAATAGCGCCCCCTGCCTACGGGGCGGGTGATCGCTGCCAAGACCAGCTAAGCAAGAATGGCAAAGATAAGAGCAGTGCTCTTACCGGTACGAGTATTTGCACAGTGATTCCTTTTCCAACCGCCTGCCGTGGCAATCAAATGTACCGATATTACCGACCCCATCTCATCACGGTAAAGAATTGATACGATATCATACCCCACATGAAGGAAATAAGAAACTGATAAAGCCCCCCCCCAGGCCAGACTAGCGAACCGGTCCAAGCGACCCGTCACAATCGTGAAACTGGAACGCTTGTCTGTGCGTTCGGAAGGGGAGCTTTGAAACGGGAAAGCATCGGGGTGTCAACACCCTCTAGCATCGGTAGATTTACGTGGTACAGGATAAATTCAGTAAAGAAGTCCCGTCAGATCCCAACACCGGTTACCGTACAGTACTATCGTTGGTTCGCAAATCAAGCCTTTGTGTGTGGCGGGTGTGATAGAGCCAGGCGGGGGGGACTTGGGCTTTTCGTCTCGCAGGCGAGAGAAAAGCAAAACTAGAAGCTTTGGATACGCCATCCGTGTTTGGTCGCGAAAAGGGAAAAAGGGATCGCAATTTTTATCAACGACCGAATATTGGCGCCCTGATACATTACCTTTCTTCCTACGATCTATCCCTGCCCCACGGATGGGAAAGTAGGGTCGGATGCGTCCCGCAATATGAGAATAATCTTAACCCCCTTCCAGATAGACTCTATAAATCACAATATTTACCAGCATGAAGAGTGCCTAACACCCCATTTGGGGAAGTTGGCCCGTCCCAACAGGCGTTTCCAGAACGAGAATCCCGGGGCCAAGGTCCATTCATGCTCGTGGAACGTCGCGCAAGACTTATAGCTGAAGGGATCGAATATGAATGAATCTTAATGCCCAGGGAGGAACGGCTTGGACATATTACAAGTAACGAGTCCCCTATCTCCGGCGATGGCTACGATCCCGGCGGGACAGGTGGTCGTCTGGTCTCGAGTATTCCTGTCCAAGTTGTAGTACAAGACGAAAGCTTTACCGGGATAATTGGTGGCTGGAATTGTTGCCTACGAGTGCGGGTCGAGGTTATGTGGTTACTCGAGTAAAAGATACTCGTGTACCGGTACCGTAATTGAGATTGCTGCCGCAAATCACGTCACATGTCTGCGGGGCTCTCGCTTGATGCCCGGTTATCCTCACACATGCCGTACCGGCAGGCAAAGCGTTGGCTTGCTGTCGCTACCGTATTTCTTCGCCATAAGGGTTCGAGATATTCAATGTATCCCTGGATGCTCTTTTAAACCCTTTGGTGCCCTTGTAAGTTGTAAGGATGCTTTGACCTTTCAGTCGGATCCTCATCAACCGTTTTCCTCTGGGGTGTTCTGGGAAAGTCACCACTTTTATTTCTGGGGACTTTTTGTACTTCCGTGGGTATTCCCATTATTATCATTTTGGCACAGGGCTCACGGTACGTGCTTGTGTTGATTTGCGGTGCCAGGCTCAAAAGGCATGCAGACTAAGCCGGGTGTCCAAGAAGTGGTCATTTCCATTTCCATCATGTTCCCGATTGTGACTTTAGCAGTCGCGTTCCGAGTCTGGGTGAACGCACTTGTTGGGGCGTATACAAGAGTCTCTGTTCGAGTCAGCGATGGGTGTGTGGGATTAGCGTGGCTGTTCTACACCGTTGGCTTTGCGTGCTGTATATGGAGATCGGAAAGGGAGATGGCCTACAAGCATGCCTTGTTTTTCCCAAAGGCTCTCAAAGAGTTGGCCGGTAAGGTAAGGTTATCTCAGTCTTATCCCATCGTGTGTGTGGCATGGCTGCCGTGACTCTAATTAACAGTGTCTTGCAAATAGATGGCTGTGGTTGAAACAATGATGTACTATTCTTCCCTGTGGATGGTCAAAGCCGCGTTCATATCGATGTATTTCGGGGTGGCCACCAACGTGTCAAAACGGCTGAGATACTTATTATACGCCATGACGGTTATCGTTTTCGCTTCCTACATGATAATAATTCTCACAAGTGTTTTCTCCTGCTGGCCTTTTTCGGCGAATTGGTTAGTACATTTGATCCTTCATCACTAGTCATTTTCTCGTCGCGTCATTGCAGCGCCCTCTGGCTAATGCTGCGTCTACGAAAAGGGCCATTGGTGACGGGGCTGTGGTTCCCAGATGCCAAATGATCAATTCACATACCTTTATTCACACGACTGTTCTCAATGCTTTCACCGACCTCTTGGGTGCGCACGCGACCTCTCCAGCTTTCCCATTGCATCAACGACTAACCGATATCTTAGTTATGGGTATGCCTTTCCTTATACTACGGCTCTACGCCCTTCAGCTTCGCGATGTCTGGGGCCTTTCATTTCTGCTCTTTCTCGGCTCAGTTTCTATCATCGCAGCCACCGTGCGTGCTGTAAACATAGCTCCAATCGACCAATTCACGATGAACAGCCTAGCCAACATTCGGAAGGTTGAGATCCTATCATTCGGGGAGCTTGTGGCCGTCTTTTTCGCCGCATGCGCACCATCGATAAGAGCGCTTAGACACCGAAACAAGAAGAAGGAGGAAAGATCGAGATATCTATCCGGCATGGATCGCTCAAGCATCACTGGAAGCTACGAGCTGGAGGGCGTTGTCTCATTAGAGCTGTCGACTAAGCAGCTCCCCGAGATGCCCGAGGACGAATCCGGCCTTGTGGATAATAAAGCGAGGGAGCCAGTAGGAGAATCTACACGGGAGTGTGACATCGGGATCGCCGTATCGTTTGATGACGGCTAAGCATTTTCGCAGTGGTTCTCGCACTCAAGCTACACACTTTCACGGGCATTAATTTTGTTTCCTTTTTTTTCGGATTTGGTCGGGGGGAGTTTGGTCTTTTTTTCACTCTACCAATAATCTTAAATCATAATGATCAATGATAATATTATTATTTTGGCCGCTCAGTCGATCAGTTACTTGTGAACTCTTCCCCGCTGGTTCCTTGGAGAGAGCTACCTCCGCCCAACACGGAGCACATCCTAGGTTTAGCCTAATCAAGCTAGCCAGCTATTATACAAGTACGTATTGTTAGGTGTGAGAATGGGCAGAGAGTGGTGGCTACGTGTTGTCAGCATATGGCTGGGAGGTATCGTCGTCAGCACTTAGAGAGACTATGGGTAAGGGGACTACTGTTGGAAATACGTTATCCACCCTATGAGTCATAGGTATGAGTCATGGAATTGACTCATACATGTGACGAGATATGAAAAGGGGGTTTCCTTGGCAGGAGAACCATGTTATCACGTGATGGAATATGTCTATATAAGACCAAGTGTATTTCCCTCTGTTACCACGTACTTTGCTAGTGCAAGCGTGGAATCTTATCTTTATATCTAAACTATACTGCGTTCAACTCTCAGTGCCGCCTTAGTATCTAAGAGACAGCCTCAGAGACTGCAATATTTTCAGGTTATGAGCCCGGCTAGCAAGCCTTTCTTCTACCAAGTATCATATACCATATAGATAAAAGAAAGACACCTAAGCGAGACGCTACTACCGTTGCCTCTTCCACTCTTCCATCCCTCCTATCTGACCATACGGTCAACGAATACCTCTATACAAACTATCTATCCCACTACAACACCATATATGCCACGCACGTACCACGACGCCCTTGAGTACACAATTGAAGAGACCATCACAAGAGTCAATTAAGCCATCGCTCAAAAGAACTTTGAAATTATCGACTATAACGATCGCCTTTAAGCCATTCAGAAGAAGTACGGTGAACAACTGGACACACCTCTAGAACCCACCATACCAGAACTGACTCTTGCCGACTTCGAACACCTACAATACGATCGCGAAAACGATAGTTACCGGGGTTACTTTGAACCAGAAACTCTGATCAAGTGTACCGGCTGTCTCAAGTGGAGACCATTCCCCATCTTCTCCGGAAACGTACCGAAACCCTGTTGCGAGTTATTTGAAACAAAAACACGGGATTTCACGCTTCTGAAGTTAAGGCAAATAAGACGCGTTGCATACTGGAAACCTCAGTCAATCGGTAACACCAAACACCGACAACTCCAGTAAACATGTCAGACTCTACATCACCTGAACAATCCTTCGGCCGGTTGTCCCTATCCTTCAACAAATACCCTACACTACAAGGACAACAAAACTATCGGTCATGGGCAACGATGTGGAAAACAGCCTTTAAGGTCTGTGGTGTATGGGAATACGTAGACAGAACAACACAACAACCAGTCGCATCGGATGAAGGCTCCTCCTCTCAATCAACAGCAGTCACGGAATGGGAAACAAAGAACGAACAAGCAAAGTTCCTTCTGTTCCAAGCAGTAGGCGATCACTATGAAACCGTCACATGCTACCCCACCGTTAGCGACACCTGGAAAGCCCTCAAAGACAAATTCGACAAAGAGACACCCTCAACAAACCTTGTCCTACTTGAAGACATATTCAAGAAACTTCCTCCCAATAAAAACATTACTGAACACGTCACGAGTTTCGAAAATGCATGGAACTGACTCTCCCAAAGATGCGCGAACGCAAAAGGAAAGACAAATGACAACTTCCTATCAACAATGAAACTGGTCACGCAATCCGAAGCTGTCAAAGGGGCCTTCTTCATGTTATCCATAAAAGAACAATATAAGGACCTTTGTGATATACTCGCAGCAAGAGGGGATGACCAGTATACCGATATAAGGGAGTTCTTCATCAGTCGAGCAGCGGAAAAGTCGGAAACAGAGGAAAAGGTACTGTTCGTACCAAAGAAGAAGGACACGAAGGAATGTTCCTGGTGCAAGAGCAAAGGGAACAAAGGGTTTAAGAGTCATCACGTCAAAGATTGTCGAGGTCTGAAGAGAGAAAAAGAGAGACGAAACAAGGAAAACCCGAAGGGACAAAGGACCGCCAACCTTACCGATGCCACTGTAACTGTGCTTATGACCAAAACCGGATCGAATGAGGAAAGATCAATAGATTGGTTATGTGACTCTGGAGCGTCAGATCATATATCACCAAATAAAGGTGACTTCCTCAACCTCCTACCAGACAATACAAGCATAGTAACGGCAGACGGCAGAAAACATTACGCAACAGGAACTGGAGATGTGCAGATCCCTGTGCGGTTGTTGGACGGATCCCATCATACGATTCAGCTCAGACGAGTACTGTATGTCCCGACATTTAAGTACTCCTTGGTGTCCGAATCAAGACTGGATGATGTCGGAATTAGGATAGAAATTGAGAAAGGAAGGAGAGAATATAAAAGAGGAGGAAGAGAGATCATGATTGCAGATAAGAAAGACGGTCTGTGGTATGTTACCGTAAAAACTCAAATAATTGGACACTGTGCCGGACGGTCTAATTAAGGTATGTTTTGCCAAGCGATCAGCACGAAAATCACACATATAAGTCTCACTAACACTTGGCAATCTATTCATAGTGGAAATCTAGCTCTTCTTCCTCCACACCTTCAAAACTATCGCACACCTCATCCCCCTCCACAGATCCCCTTTCCCAATTCCTTAACCCCTCTACTAAGTGTGCATTTGCTAACCCTTTAATAGATATCTCATGGTCCTCACTCCCATCGATTGGGAGTGAGAGACCAACAACACGGAAGGAGCGGCAGACTACCTCTACCCGCTCTTTAGAAAAGCGTTCCCATGCTTCTCCAGCTGCCCAAGTGAGGGCCACTCTCCTCCGGCCTATCATACTTCCAGTAAGTCATCTTCCTTCCCCTAATGCCTTTTCCTCCTCCTCTTCAACTACTGCTAACCGCTCATCCATTGTATCCTATTAGAAAAAGGAGAAGAAAAAATGAAAGATAAGTTCCCACCTTTCCCATATTTCAGAAAGAATGTGTACTAACCTTCAGTATATCTTTAAAGGGATGGTTTATCGACATGTCCAAGGGCTGTACTAGTCCAGTACAGCCCCCTGGTATTACACTTGGTGTAATATCGTGAGCAGCAAAGGTATCCAATACCTCCTCTGTTCGGTGGCCGGAAAAAAGGTCAATTGCAAGTAAGGTTGGCTGAACTTCAAACACAGGAACAAGTTGCTCATCGAGCTATTCGAGCATATTGCTCGAATTTGCATATGCGGTTGGGTTGAATTTTACCACAACCCGATCGTTGTATTGTCTTCGTTCTGGACCCATAGTTGGGCCGGTACCTTGGCCACGGAAAAAGAGAAGTGGCTTGACTCTTGGAACTCCATCTGCAAAGACGGTAAGTTGCAAAGTCCCTTGTCTTTTATCCCAGCCTGAACGGCTGGCCTGAATCCAGATTGTCTTGTCACCAATCTGATTGTAGGTTTGACCTTCTAGGTATTCAAACGGGATTGGTGTCTGGTCCATGTTACAGATATTCTGTAACTGGTAACGTCCTACCAACTGACTGGTAAGTGGTCCATACCATCCATTATCGTCCGGGCAAAGCTGAGAGTTGCGCCGGTTAAACTGAAGCCAATTAACTATCGTACTAGCAAAGTTAACGGGAAGCTGACTTGCTTTATTTGTAGCAAAGCGGAGGCTAATTTGATGCCACGACAGAAACCGACGAAACCAGCCATTGGAGAAGGTGAAGTTATTCACACTACTCTCCGCATTCGGATAGTGCTTGAGGAAAATCTCCCTACTAACTCTGCGAAACCAGCTACGTCTCACTGGCCTTCCGAGTGCTCGCCTCTCCCGGAACCTTTCAAATAGTTCCCGCTCTATCTCCGGCCACTTCCTCTCCCTTCCTCCTCCTTTTGCTCTCCGCTGATCTCCCCGCATTATAGTAAACTTTCCCTCCTCCTCTTCCTTTTTCCAGCAGGATAGATTGGTTGCCCCTATCTTGAACCTGCGGGCAACTTCTACCCTTGTTGGCTCTCGTACTTTCGTAGGTCCATACCGTATGTTCTCTCACATCTAATAAGAAAGAACACGTAACTTAAAGTTAACCGTATAGGAGCGATATGGGTTCTCCACCTTTTTCCCTGCCGTCCTTAAGCACTCTGTAAGTGGCTTCCTCTTTGGCCCTCTTTTTTTTTTTATTCCAGTATAAAACCGCTCGGCAGGCAGTGGGGAGAGATTGGCTTGAACGGGTATACGGCCACAAACGTTGAGATGGCATGAGGATACTGGGTTGGGGTTTCTGTTTTGAAAGAAGATATTCGTTATAGAAAGAGTACTATGTGTATTTAGATAATAATCACGTCTTTGTTTGTATTTTATTCAGGGGTTACAATACTATCGCGTTCAGGTAAGGTTCCTATGTTTTTGATTTATAATGTTGTTTTACCTTACAGACATTCTTAAGACATGATCAGCGGTTTTACACCTTATTTCAACCCCTTAGCACAGTGTCCAATTATTCGAGTTTTTACGGTAGGACAAACAAAACAAGAATACTTGTATCCACCTACGAAGAGAGACACCAAGCACTTTGACATCCGAGCGTGCTCAAGGATTGTTATCAAGATGCAAAACCAATACCCCGTCCAAACGATTTCAGTTGTGAAACATGTAGATTACAAAAGTCTACACACCATGTTCCCTTAGGAAAAGAAATAGAGACAAGGAAACCGTTCGACAAGATCCATTCCGACTTAAGCGGACGTATCTCTACGCCAACACTGGGTAGAAACGAATACTATATGACATTCGTTGATGACTACACCAGATACTGTTGGTTATACCTACTGAAAACGAAAGACGGAGCAGAAACAGCGATTAAGAACTTCTGGGAACTCGTCCTCACCCAACATGAAGCCAAGATCAAACGCCTTCATAGTGACAATGGAACCGAGTACATCAACCAAGAAGTATCCAAATTCCTGAAAGATAAAGGTGCTCTCCATACCACATCACCAGCCTACAATCCTGAATCAAACGGTGTTGCCGAAAGGATGAACCGTACCTTAACCACCATGGTACGATGCATGTTACCGACCGACAAGAAGTTTCTATGGAGGGAAGCCTATGCGACAGCAGTCTACCTATACAACAGACGTTGGCAGTCAACAATAAAGACAACACCTTTCGAGCAACTACATGGAACGAAACCCACTATCAACCATCTACGTCCTTGGTTCACGAACACAATTGTGCACATACCTTCGGAAAAGAGAGGCAAACTTGACCCGACAGCCGAAGAAGGTCACCTAGTAGGCTACACTTCCAGTCCTACAGTATATCGTATATACATACCCAAACGACATACAGTGACAGAAGCAAGAGACGTACGATTTGGTACAATAGAAGGAGTATCGTTCGAATATCATCTAGACCAACCAGCAATACAAACCGAAAAACAGAATACACCACCCCTACCCGAAGACATTCCATTACCTGAAGAATCAGAAGAAGAAGAATCTGAAGTAGTACCCGGCACGTTTCCAGTATCACCTGAGCAGACTAAACCAACGAGAAGGTCAACTCGTCAAAGAAAACACACCAAGAAAGGAGCTGGTTACCGAAAAGACCTAGCTCAGTCAAAGCTTAAAGATCTCAACAATAAGCTAAGACAAGCGAATGAAGCCTTCAGAACCTATATGAGAGGGGAAGGTGGATCCGGCTGTTAGGCGGAGACAACCGGTAAAGACTTATGGTTGTCTAGGCCAATCGAGATTCGTTTGTATAGACGGAGATTTGTCTAGGAAGGCTCGGAAGCAACTCGTTTCGTTTATGACTACTAAGAGTGCAAGAAAGTAGGATAGAATCGTAAAAACAATATTATATTGTTAAGGTCTCTTCTCCGTTGCTTGATGATGTCTTAAGCTTGGGAGGCACTTCGATATTTATATTCCGCGTCTGAGTGTTCGCGGACTACATCTATCTAACATACAAAATATGTACCTCTTTTATTTTAACTCGCAACGTCGAGTTCTCCCTAAAGGTGCGAACACCGGGAGACCCTGAAAATCATCACACCATCTTCAGTAATTACTATTTCTTGCCCGGGAGACATACTTGTCACCAGTAGTAATTATCTGATCCTCAGAGTCTATGGACCTGTAGCCGAGTTCTCAAGTCGAACTCTGTTGGCTCCAATAGTCCTTTTCGTTACCAAGAGGATCAGTCTTGGTACGAGACTGCATCTGTAGATATGCCGAAGTCGATGACTTCTAGTTGTGATAACTCAACAACTAACCGATAGAATTCATTCTGATGACTCTCTTCTGATAGAGGAGAGGTCATTCTATTGAATAGTCTCATAATTCCTCGGTCGGCAACTCCTGGTTGTTCCATGTAGAGGGGGTGGACCTTCGTGTTGTGTTGGTTGTAAATCCCGCCACTGCGGTACACCTCTTATCATAGTTGCAACACTCCTCGAAGCTCGCTGGCTTCTTTGGTAGTGTTTCCAGGAGCTCTGGACTCTTTCTAATCGTCGAAGGGTGGATGTGAATACATTGGTTCGTTATCCCGAACCTTCTAACATTCATCTCTCGACCTTGTGCGAAAACGTCCCGTTACTTACGGCCCATGTCAAAGATGTCTCATCTTTGAAGCCTAGTAACTCCCTGAGTAGTTGACGGATTGACTTCGTTCCACTTCTCAGGTCTTGCCAGAGGTCCCCTCTTATATATCCTGCGAACAGCTTTCGGTCAGACGGACGGCAGCGACGTATACGGTGTTATTCTGACACCTTTAATTCTGTGATCATATAGTCACAGGACGCAACTAAGGTTGATGTGTATGATGACGCGCGGGCCCCGTAAGGGGGCCGGAGGGGGGTGTTGGAGATCAAGATTCCCGAACTCGGGTGAAGTTACCCTACCCAGGGTACTCCTAGGTGTCACGATCCTAGATCGGACATAGTAGATTTTATTAGTTAGTTAGTAAGTTTCATTTGTTACGAAATTGGTTTATGAGTTTCCTTTGTTACGTAGTTGTTTTATGTTATGATTTATGTTTTCACGCACTTGACCTATTCAGAGGTCATGTGATTTATGATGGGCTATGCAATGAGGCAGACTGCAAGGCAGACTCGTTGAGGTTTCATTTGTTATATTTCACGCACGAGACTTAATTAGAAGTCACGGGGCTGCATAAGGAGGCTATGCAACGAGGCTGTGCGCAAGGCAGACTCGTTAGGTTTATGTTAGGTTTTATGTTATGTTTCACGCACATGATCTATTCAGAGGTCATGAGGCTGCGCAAGGGGGCTGCGCAAGGCAGACTGGCAAGGCAGACTGCCTTTGGTTTGATTTGTAAGCGGGTTGAGGGAAGGACTATATAAGGAGTCCTCGGAGGCGAGTTAGTTAGTTCTTCACGCAACCATCTAAGTTATTTTCCTACTTATTGTTTTAAGAACGAATTTACTTTATTCTATATACCTCACGATAGTTACACGAACTTAGTAGAAGAGGAACGCCTCTACGACTACTAAGTGTAACAAGAGAAAAGGTAATAGTGTGAACGCACACTATACGAGAACGACGAAGAAAAGTAATAGTGTGAATGCACACTATTAGTACGAAAAATATAGTATCGTAAGATACTATAAGGGAAGTATCGTTGCCTGTCGCGTGAACTGATATAGGAACAGGACCCCTTAACACTAGGCTATCGGAATCGGGTACTCCTAACACCGGCAGTGTACAACAAGTTGGTTTACAACATCAATTACGTATCGAGGAACTTCAGGAAAAGATTCGCAGACAACAGGCAGCCATTGATAAGGAGTCCTTCGTTGGATTATCCTACCACATATCAGATCCTGAAAGCTATCGGGAAGCCATCGAATCACTTGAACGTGATGAATGGCAAGTGGCAATGGATGAGGAGATGAAGGTCTTAAATGAACACGGAGTAGGGGAAGTGGTAGACAAACCACAAGGAAGAAAAGTTCTCAGAGGACGATGGGTTTTCAAAGCAAAAGTGAAGAGAGATGGTACATTGGAAAGGAGAAAAGCAAGATATTGCGCAAAGGGTTTCAGTCAAATCCCAGGGGTGGACTTTGAAGAAGTATACGCACCGGTAGCACGACTAGAGTCACTTCGGGTACTGCTAAGTATCTCAGTCATCCGCGGCTACGCTATGCGACAACTCAACATTAAAAGTGCATTCCTATATGGCGATATAGACTACGAATCCTACTTAGAAATGCCAGAAGGTTACCGAAAACCAGGCAAAGTATGGAAACTACGAAAAGCCATTTACGGACTACGACAGTCACCTCTCCTATGGTACAAACATCTCACAAATACCCTCGAAGACATTAGTTTCAGCGAAGGGACCTTCGACCCATGCATCCTTGTTGCGAAAGACCTGTATGGTTGCATATATGTCGATGATATCTTAATAACAGGCAAACAACACTTAGTAAACAAGTGTGTCAAACAACTCAAATCCCGTTTCCAATGTACAGATTCTGGGGAACCATCGCTTCTACTTGGCATGGAGTTAGAAAGAACTGAGGATGGACTTCGAATTAATCAATCAAGATACATCACGGAGAAACTTGCGAAATACAAACTCGAAAACGCCAATGAAGCAAAAACCCCCATCGAAGCTCACTCACCACTCGTCATAGCTACAGACACTGAGACAATGTGCGATCAGAAATTGTATCAGTCTATACTTGGTTCTCTCATGTATGCAGCTTGTGCAACAAGACCTGATATAGCACACACGGTCGCCTTTCTCAGTCAGTTCTCAGCTAGACCTACCGAAACCCATCTATCAGCAGCCAAAAGAGTACTCCGATACCTTAAAGGAACAAAGACTATAGGACTCATCTATCGAACAGATACAGAAAAGACGCCGATAGAAGTCTTTAGCAATAGCTCCTATGCATCCAACCTTACCGATAGGAAGTCCTTCTCCGGTATCATACTCCAAACATATAGTAATACAGTACTCTGGCGCTCCCGAAAACAACGTACCGTAGCTCAGTCCACAACCGAAGCAGAATATGTGGCACTAGGATTTGCAGCAAATCAAGGAGTTTGGGTTAGCAGAGGACTCAAACAAATGGGCATCACAACAACACCGGTTGTATACTGTGATAATACTGCTGCAGTCAGCCTAACCGAAAACCACGGTGTTTCCGATAGGACCAAACACATCGATGTGCGATATCACTACGTGAGAGAGTTACGAGCAAGAGGAGAGATAGAAATCAAACGAGTTGAGTCGGAAAAGAATCTAGCGGACATATGTACAAAAGGATTAGTTAGAGTTACATTTGAGAAATTGCTATGTTACATTGGGATGGAAACGTAGGGGAAGTGTTGGAAATACGTTATCCACCCTATGAGTCATAGGTATGAGTCATGGAATTGACTCATACATGTGACGAGATATGAAAAGAGGGTTTCCTTGGCAGGAGAACCATGTTATCACGTGATGGAATATGTCTATATAAGACCAAGTGTATTTCCCTCTGTTACCACGTACTTTGCTAGTGCAAGCGTGGAATCTTATCTTTATATCTAAACTATACTGCGTTCAACTCTCAGTGCCGCCTTAGTATCTAAGAGACAGCCTCAGAGACTGCAATATTTTCAACTACCCCTTTATGTAGCTAGTTCAGGGCCCGAGAGAGGGAGGGGGAACGAAGACAAGAACACCTCCGAGCAGCAGCGGAAAGTCTCTGGGTTTATGAGAGGCTTTCAGTTCTTGGATCGAGGGATCATTGACCAGTGAACTTCCATCGTCTCCATCTCACCAGCATCCTTGACTTTCATCTGCTCCCGATCATTGACCATAGTGCAAACTTCTCAGAGACCTACTACCGATTGTTGTGATCAAACCCGGAGAGGTGAGAACAATAACTTCCCGGTGAGGCTAACAGAGACCACTTCAAGGCTACCGGAGAATGGGTCCATCCTCTATTGTGGGTCATCGTTTATCAGTCTGCCACCACCCGAAAAGAACGCCATCCTCCTCAAGCGACGAACCACAGTATGATATTAACGAACCATCCAAGCGAGGACACTTAGGAGCCAAAACACAACCTCCCCTCATTTATATGCCATGCAATCTCCAGGGCCCCAGAATACCCACTAGACTAATAGTTCCACAGAAAGGAGTTCACTCACTGCTCACCGGGTGATAATCCATGATGAATTGAACAACCTCGCCCCCCCACACACATCGCTGGTACATACAAGTACGAGTACAACTGAAAGGGCGGCTTCAAGAGTTTCCGTCACTCCTAGCGGGCCGTCCGTCTCCCGCACGAGTACGATAGTTGGCCAGCCCCGCCCCCCGCATACATGCACAATATGAGTCGCGGGTGTGTGTGCCCCTCTTCAAGCGCTAGTTAATATCACACACAGCTGTGCTAATTGGAAATGCCCCTCCTGCGGCACGCACACTTGGCGCTAACCCACATGCTTGTATCATAACATCGCGAGAAGAATGTCTAAACGCGAGTCCCGGGCTACCGAGAATGGGAGCAAATCCCCACTTTTAGCGCAATTCACTTCATTCTCCGCTCATGTTAATCCCGGCGCTCGTGAACTACCCCACCGCTCCACAATCGCAGGGAAAAACTACAATAGGTGGCAAGGAAGACTCGACTTTCCCCTTTATTTATTTACTTTAATATTTACTTATTCGCTCCCGCCAGAAGACTACCATCCGAAGGAACAGGCGTCCAGGCGTGAGTGCCCTACTCGTAACACGAGCCATTATTAGAACTATCTATAGGTGACCATCCGGGTATGTGACATGACATGACCGGGGAAACTCTACTGGGCAGTTGACACCGAAAGCCACCGCCATGTCATTTCGCGGCGGCCGGTTGGTGACACCCCTGATCCCGATCGATACTTGTGCGAGTACTTGTGCGGACCACGGGACACTAGGTTGGACGAATGGCTTGCGGTACTAGTACTCCCGCGGGCGGAGATACCGGTATGGTTGACTACCTTGCGTTCCTGGATAGGATGGGATAGGATAGGATAGGATGGGTTGGTTGAGCATTACAAGTAAACTATGAAAAATTATGCGGCCCCCAAGACCTGATTCACAAGTTCTTATCCTTACTGATAGACGCGATGCAGCTTTCGTCAGGGGTTTTGCCTTTTGGGCCTTTTCAAGAAAGTGGTACTGCTATTGTGCCGTACTCCTACTGCGAGTACCGGCTCGCCCAAAATGGAGGCGTTTACCGGTACTGTACAGCGAGCTCGGTTCAGGGGGTAATTGTTAAACTGGCATTACGGTATTGTGGAAAGGGGCATTTGGCGAGTTTGAAGACATTACCCTCCTCACGTGCAAAAGTATCATACCATACTCGTACTGGTGAAGGCAGAGCCTCATCATGAGGGATGGATGGATGGATGGGGTAGGGATAAAGTTCAGGGTGTCACTGTGTTTCGGCTGCACCCTGGATGTTGGAACCTTTTTTACCCTTGGGTCTGGAGCGCTTCGGCAACATCCGCCATACTCGAACCATGGGAAGAATCGCACTGCCACGGACTTATAGTCCGGTAATGGCCCCCAAAATGACCGGTCTGTAATCTGGAGCGTGATATGCCTCCTGTCAATGGTCTGTATTCTAATCGTGTAACACTTGGTTATCCAATCTCAGGCAGGGGTAGTCACCCTCCCCCCCCTTCAATGGCTCCCCAACAGGACCAGGCAAGGACACAACTTCTCTCAACCCTCTTCCCCTCAGTTCGGTCCAAGCCCAGTCCAGCCCAGCCCACCGACCCCAAAACAGTCGACAATGTCCGAGCGACCGTTACAGCTCCTCACACTTCCATTCGATGTCCTCACAACGCTTCTGAAGTCACTAGATACATTCGGTGACCTCCTCTCCCTCATCCGCACGAACAGCACCTTCTACAACGTCTGGAGGGCAAACACTCAGGGCGTGAGCCGACAGATTTCCCTGCGACAATTTGCGCCATGGAGCGACGCCGTCGCAGCGCTGCGCGCGATCGACGACAAAAGGTCGGACGAGAAGGACGACGACGACGAGGGGCCGAGTTCGCGGGAGCCTCTACTCTTCACACTCGGCGGCGAGAGCCTCTCGGCCGCGGACGTCAGGAGAATGATCAAGGGCGCGGGGCGCATCAAGGGGACCGCGAATCGCGATCGACTGAGGGACTTCAAATTTTCCCTCGTATCGGCGCGCTTCGAATCGCCGACGGCATCCGAGCGCTTCCGCTCCGATCGCGCGCTCTACCGCGTCGCCATGTACTCGGAGAAGATGGCGAAGGATCGCCAGGGCTGGAGGACGCCCAACTGCCTCGAACGGGACTTGGCGCAGCTCTCCCTGGTCGAGCTCACCGAGATCAACAAGGCCATGGAGATCTTCGCCCGCACTTTCGAGAGCCCGGCCCTCGGGGCCGACATGTGCGGCCAGATCGGAACCAAGATCTGCATGGCGGTGAACTTTACCGTCGCCAGGAAGCTCCAGAACTTGCGGGAAGATCCGGCGTGTGGGGTCGGAAAGGAGAAGGTGCGGAATCTGAAGAGGTTATTGGACAGGTACTCCCTTCTAGATATCGCCGTAGGCTACGTGAACGAGATGAATGCGCTGGAAAAGAGGTTATCGGTATCGTGAGAAGGCGGTACGTACAATACCCGCGTCCTACTACGCGCCCAACCCCCCCCACTGAACAAAAGAGTACCCAGATGATGGTCGTGGGAGAGGGCAGTAACGAATACTAAGCGCCACCGTGAAGATGACCATATGATAGATTCAATGCTTAAGAGAGCAACCCTAGCCCTAAAGATATTTGTGGGGGGGCGATGAGAAACGTTCGCGGTTCGGTTTGGAGTTTTCTTTCAATTCTGGGGGTTGGGTCGGTGGTTGGGGGGGTATCTGCGGCCATTAGAGCATTTCACATAAAAAAAAAAAAAAAACACGTTATTGTTGCCATGCAGCTCAGTGAGAAAGATAGACTACCGTATCCCATCTGCAAAGCGAACAGCGAAGTATCATACCGGTATGTTAGCAGCCGCTGCGATAATTTACCAGATAAACTAGACCCCGTGAGGACCACAGCAAGGCTTGGCGCAATCAACTAAATCGACCCGCCAATATTTGCCAAGCCTCGTTGAGAGTACGAATACTGTACCGCCTCTGAGCCCTCCCGAGTCTATTTTCTCTTATAATTTATTATTATCGAAATGATTTCCAGTAGGGTCAAGTTCCTATTATTATATCATACCTTTAACACCAAGCTATTGGTTGGTGACACACACAAGATTTCTGTTGCATGGGGGCTCCTTGTTGAGGGTTCGATGGAACCTGTAGATTAGCGGATTTAAGCCTAGAGATGCAGTACAGTACCTGTAAATTAGTGATTTGGTCGTCGATATGATACCCAAACTGCTCTTTTCGAATCGCGCCGATGACTACTATCATACTCCGATTAGGCACTCCTACCCAACACTACCTATTCGAGTACTCCGGGTGATGGTCTATGAAGGAACTTGCTCCAGTATGATAATTCTTCGTGTGGGCCACAACCACCCCAAAAAGACCGACTGACTGAATTTCCAACAAAAAAGGTGAAATTTCCCCCACGGATTACCCAATTCACGCGGTTTAACTAAAAGAGAAAAAAAAACACATAAATCACCAGCAATACATAAAAACCTCCACCAAACCTTCACCAAAATCCACCAAAATCCTCAATGCCATCAATGTTAATACCCAACCGTAACACCCTTATTCCTCCACTGATCCCCAGTCAAACACTGCCCGGCAACAAACCACCCAACATCCTTCCTGCTAACCGTCCAACACCGCTCCAGCCTCTCGCCAGCTCTGACCGCACCCTCCTCCCCCTTGGCAACCCCATCAGTCAACAAGGCCGGCCGCACAATAACCACATTTCCCAACCTCCCCTCGTTCTTCCCATCAGGATTAAAATCGACATGACGGATCCCAGCTGCAGCATGCACCTCCCTCTCCATCTCCTCCTTATCCTCGTGCGGCTCCTTCAGCAGCCAGCCGTAGAGGGGCTTCAACGCCAGCGGGAGGTCAGCGTGCCCCTGCGGGCCCAGACCGTTGGAAGAAATGACAACGAGCCGGGGCTGAGTCGCCGGCGTGGGGTAAAACTCGGTGAATATTGGGAGGAATATCTGCATCGAGCGAGTGCAGATGTGTGGGGGGACCAACTTTGGCGAGAGGGGGTTTGAGAAGGAGGGGCGGCCGCCTAGAGATGTAAGGGTTAGCACTGCTACTAGTTCCCTCCGGAGCAGGGATGATGATGATGTGGAGGGAGGAGGTTATCATACCCAAACTGAACATGACGAAATCCACCTTCCCAGCCGCCGTAAATAGCTTGCGGACATCCTCCGCTTCGAACGCGTCTCCCTGGATGATGTGAAGCAAGGGTGAATCGGCGGGCACGTTTTGCGTCGAGAGCGTTTCCGCAGCGGCGGTCGAGTTCCTGGCCAGTACGTAGCATTCGTGACCGGCCCTGTGCAGATTGAGCAGGGTCTCGAGCCCACAGCCACGGGTCGCTCCAAGGAGTGCGCACTTCATTCTCGGGATATGCTGTATAATATATAAATGGAAAAAAATGGAAGAGATATGTGTGGAGCAAAGGCAGAGTCAAGGTCTCGGACGTGGTCTTTATATAGCCAATCTTGGAGAGGGGGAGGGGGGGGGAATGTTGTCCACCGATGGAGGCGAGTGGTAGGCTTATAGTAAGAAATAGTGGCTCTGTATCTACGAGTACTAGTACAGTACAGTACGTCCGCGGCTTGTATTTAAAATTTAAATAGGGATTGGCCGGAACGAGATAATTAGCTTGCGTAGTAGGATAGACCGTCGGTCCAAATCCGACCCGCCGCACCCTACAACGAAGAGATATGATAAGTTAACCAGAAATAACCCAACCTATCATAAGCCAAGCCCGTCCCTGAAAGCGCCAAGCCCAAGTGCATACGGAGGTATAGCCCCTAAATATTGTATATTTTACTAGCGGGGGGGGTTTGGCTAGCGTGGGCAGAAGTATGGAATTGGGTATGATGACTACCTAATTGAGTATGATGACTACCCTATTCATTCCCTGACCCCCGCCAGCGGAACACCAGTCCTTAGTAAAATATACAATACTTAGGGGCTATACCTCCGTACATAATACTCCGCCTTGGCGACAAAACCCTCCGTCCGATCATACCGTATCACACGAAAACGGCCGGGCGGTGCCCCCTGTTTTTGCGGGGGAATCGAGGTCCCGACCACGACCAATCATGTGGCGGTTTGCCGGATGGATAAGCTTCATGCGCCATGCTTCGGTAACCTTTACCCGGCTTAACCTTACAACTTTTATGGTATGATTACCCTGCTTATGATACTTGTTCGCACAACGGCGTAGACTATTGGGCGAGACGGGGGGAAGAAGAAGTTTAAGCACGGCACCCCTATCGTACCTAAGTTACCCGTACTCTCTGTCGACGACGTATTCCGCGCGAAGGGGGGGGATGATAAGCCTTGCGAGGTGTTTTTATCATACCTCTGAAAAAAAAAAAAAAAAAAAAAAATTTTCCTCGGAGAGCTTAAGCCCATATCGCCTCCAATGGGTTGGTTAGCGAAGCTTTCTTGCGAGTGAGGGTTTGTGAGTGCGTGTGTACTGTACCGTACAGTAAGTAAGAATGATAGATAGCGGTTTGTGTGATGGGCGCAAGGGTCATGAAATGAAATAATAAAATAAAAATCATGACGGAGCGGCAGGGATGTTGATGTCAAAATTTGTGGTTATCGCAGCTGTGCAGCGCTGCGTTGATTAGTATAACATTATGGAATACTTGTACGTCTGGTTCAGCGCAGCCGGTTCTGTTCGTATGGAAATGCAATGCCTTCCATTACTAAACAGAGGCCTAGAAAGTACTGGCTGTATGGTATTCTTTTCGTTGAATTACCTCATCCTTCGATTGTACCCCTTGGAGTTTGACTAAGGCGAGAGGAGACCGAGGTCCTTCTTGGGTCGTGTCTCATGGGTGTTGTCGAGATTTTTGTACGGTAATTCGCTGCACTGCTCTTGATTGCCCGACCCCTGTATGTTGACCCGCTAATTTATTGTGCTTGTATCATATATTTTTCAAATACTATCACCAAACTGGGAAATATCGCTTGGAGAGCACCAGTAGTACCACTCGGAAAGAGGCATCTCGCTTCTGGGTGATTGATTGATTGCCGATCTCCTCACAATAGCGGCTCGTGAAAATGAGACGAAATAGGTGTAGCCTACAGGACACCTTTCATTAAGTAGGTTTTATAAAGGAAAAAGAGAAATAGTCATCCGTCTACATAATTTTGAACTCCACTGGAACCGTGATATCATCGTATAATCATCCTAGAGCTCCAAACAAAGGAAATGAAAGAAAAGGTGCAAAGAAACCCCCCCCCCCAACCGAACCTGCAAAAAGGAAATCTAGGAGAATGAGAAATCTAATAAACCCCCCTCCACCTAGCTAATTCATCTTCTTGACTCCCTGTCGTCTCTTCACCTGACCTTTCAGAGGGTCGGGGAGTCGGAAAAATGCTCAGATAGGCGTGCGGTTGGTCAAAAACCGGCGCGGGGAAGAACGCGGAAGACTCCTCCACACCCGGTAATGGTGGAAACGTCTCACCCGAGCCCAGAAATCCACCAAAATCACAAAGCTCCTCAAATCCGGTCACCTGTGCACCGTGCTGGCTACCATCGGAGAACCCGGCACTGCTCAATCTGGATGAACCGGGCAGGGGGGGAGAAGTTCTTGCACCGACAGGAATTTCATCCTCGATGCAAACAATCACACTCTTCAATCGCTTCTTCACCATTCGCGCCCTCCGAGCGACGGCTAGCCTCTCCATCTTTGTGACCTCAATGAGCTCCCGGGAGAGCCTGGTAAATTCTGCTCGACGGGGGAGTAGGATATCTCGAGACTTGATATCATCCAGTGCTCTTGTGCATGCATCGATGCCCAGCATCAACATATTCGCCGTGAAGGGGTCGGCATGCGCTGTCGAATACCACATCATCTTACTCCCTATAAGCGCCTCCTCGGCTCGCGCCACTTCTATCAGAGCGCGAGAAGAAGTGATAAGTGTGTCGAGCGCATCCGGGAGAGGTTGTGTCCCGAAGCGTGGGAAAAGGAAGTGGATGATTAGCGTGTGATAAGCGATTAACGTGACTGCGCGGGATCCCCCAGAGACGATTAACGTCTCGGACAGTTGTTTCGAGGCTGCCACAAGGATATCTTTGACTCTTGAGCAGAGAGCCATCATGTCATGTTCTGGATTGAGCGATTGAATCTCGCTCGTTTGGTCCACACTCCAATCGGGGATGGAGGGCTCATTCGCTCGAGGAAACAAGGCGTAGATATTTCCAATGGTAGAAGCAATATTGCTCAATGCCCACAGCTCCCCTATGATTTTCCCCTGCTTTTGGAACGTATTCCCAGAAGTCAAATCCAGCTTGTATATCATGGAATCCGATTCGCTTGGCGGTGGGAACCCCATTGCTGTCGGGGATGGCAACATATCCGCAGAGAATGGTTGATCAAATTGCATAAAGGTCCATAATGTGACTGACAGTAGGATCCAGTATAGGTACTTCATCAGCTCCGCTTCCACCTCTCCCGTGTCCACCCCATTTACTCGGCTCGTGGGAACCTTGGGGGATTTCATCAACTTGGTCACCATCCTACAGGCATATCCAACAAAACAGGTACCGCGGCGGGCCTTTGCAAGGCAGATGTCGTGCCAACCAAGAAGGAGGAGAGATTGCGCTGTCGAGAGGTCGCAAGTATTTGCCGGAAGCCTGCGTAGGACAGAAATTGCATAATTAAAGTATAACTCAGACCGGGGGTCACCATTGACATAGAGCGCCTGCGAGATTATGACGCACAGCAACAGTGGGTCGTATATCCTATTCTTGTATTGCTGCAGAAGCAGAGTCTTGGAGACAATTATAGAGATGGGGTGGACCGAAAACCATGCCCCAATGAGCTCCACGACCCTGCTGGCGCTCATGAGATCAATCGGATTGTCATAGGATGGAGGGATGTCATGAAACATGGCCGGTGTAGGGTCTGACGCTAAACATCTGAGATAAAATTTTCCGCGCGACTCCCCCAGATGGAGACAATCCAATCGTCCATATTTAGTGGATACTATCTCCACCAGCTCTTGTGTAAGGACTCCTCGCATTGAATCGTAACTCATTACCGCGTAGTTGACAGGTTGCTCCATGCTGGTATCCCCCTTGGTTCTGCGAGTAAAGGCTTCTATGGCTAGCTGATAGATGTTGGTCGAGTTCCCCCCAGGCGCAGGGTCGCCAAAGCTCTGTTCGTACATAGTCTCAAATTCGGAAGCCAGAGTCCGCGCCCCAGCTAAAGGCAGGTCCAGAGGGCTACTAGATCCCGCTGGCACCGAGCCTCTAGAAGTATCACTCCTAGAGTCATAGTCATGGGGAGCAGGCAGTATGGAGGTGGCAAGGTTCTCAACAGTATCGGTACCTCGAGTGACCGAACTGGACCTTGTGCGTTTTCTTGGTCTCCCCTTGGGCGCTTCCAGGCCATAGATACAATCGATATTTCTCTCACGGCAAACATCGCACTTCTCCTGCCCGGAACAGCGAACCTTGCGAGCCCTGCAGAACTGGCAGCTCCGACGGAGAGCACGAGTGGGGGCGGGTGATGTCATGTGAGTGAGGAGAAATAAATGAATCGGAATTCCGATCGTAACCGAGTTTTCGGTTTATTATTTAATAGGGTCGTAGTTTCGGAAAAAGGCTAGGTCGATGGCTTAAAGAGCTTAAATTGGATGCCCTGTTCGCACTCGAGTATGTCTGAAAAGGCTATCAAGCTTTCGAAATAAAGAGCTTCCCGGCCTCCCGTTACCCGGCTGGCTTGGCAATCTGAGGCGTTCCGCCAATCTGATTAAATTTCTGGAGCGCCTGCTGGGTTTATCGAAAAGGTTGGTTTTTTCCGTTCTCAAGGTTTCGCTGAGAGAGAAAGTTGTTGTTGTAGTGGAAGCAAGCGAAGGAAAGGGGAGCTGGATATGAAATGATTGATTGGAACCTAGAAAAAAAAAGAAGAGCGATGTTTTCCATACTTATGCTTTGTCACTTAATATGCCTTACCTCTCCGCTCCAACCAGTAATCACGAAAATTGTCGAACTGCTCAGCTTCCTAGGTGTTAATCGGGTCTAGGTAAAGTACGTCAGAAAACGGTTCCTACCATGGGATGGGTTTGCCCGCTCCCCGAGCTCAGGGAGTCGGGTGCCACGGTACACTGTACAGCCGCGCCCGGCAACGTTCCAGTGCCCGATTGGCATCCATATCTCGCTTAAACATCTCAGGCGCATTATTGTGCAGCCACACAGCGATATGCACAGAAACTGAAATTCTCTAGTACAGTAGGGAAGTTTCTCGTACTATCTCGCGCAGTCCACCCTTATTTGGAATAGCATCTTGCAGATAGTTTAGTATGCCAGGCGCTCTTACGATACATGCCAAGGCACGAGAAACTTTGCGGACGACCCTAGAACTACATCTTCCCAGGGCGTATCGTAAACCCTCGGGATTCGCGTAAGCCTCCCCTCTCGAGCAAGACCACATCTCAAATACGCCTACTCGTACACAGCAGTAATGATACCGAAATAATTTCTAACCAGCGTACGCAATTACCAGAAGGGTTGGATTCAATTGGCGGAATCTTCGGTACCGAGCCGGCCCGCTGCCAACTCCCAGCAACTCGCCGGCCATTCTGCCCCCAGTACTTGTTGTACTCGAGTAAGCGGTTTTAGGGTAAGCGCCGTTGAGCCCCAGTTGTTGTCACACACACGTATGTTAGATCCCATCATATGATGCAGCGGTATCATATCATATCACAAGCGCAATCACGTTATATCACTCGCACATCGTGGCGCAGCCGTTTGGCCCTGATTCCGGTAGCGAGGGAGCAAATCATGTTGCTGCACTCTCGCCTAAAGGTCGTGGTGGGCATTGCGTGGCCCTCACGGACCGAGCAGGCATTGCATTTAGCCATTGAACCGACTGAGACTGAGGATAGTGGAGGGAGTGGATAGTGAAGGCGGACAAAAAAGAGCGAACATGGGTGTGTAACAGCTACCATAGCATAGTTACGACAATGTGTGGAGAAAGTTATACAACTTGAATATTAGTCGATCTTGCAAGCCTTGTCGGGTGAGCGGGCGCAAGAGCCCCATCCAATTCAATGGATCAATCGTCCAGTATATTTACTCTGAACCATGTAAAGTACTATGATAGCCCTTTTGTTAGTATCCTAACACCTTGGCACTGGTGATTCCTATCTTGGCGCCAAGATGCCCGCATACTTTTTTGAATTGGCTAGTAGACCTAACGGGAAGGAGGAGTTATGGGCGTGATTCAAGGATAATGATGAATTTACCAAGTTCCTTCCACTTCTAATATTTCCTCTATTTCCATATTAGTATTCCCACTTTGATGTCGTTCAATTGTTCGCTAAATTGATAGCAGCTTTCAGCGAAACAGAGACATTCTCTCTCTCCGCTAGATCTCGCGTGGTACTCGTATCTGGTGAGTCAGTACGGGTATCGTACTCGCACAAAGACTCAATGCCAGCACCTTTCGCTAAACCCTCCCTGCGATCTTCCCACCTGCGCTGAACTTCCGCTCCGGAGCGAATGCTACTGGAATAGTCAACCTGGGTGCCTTACACGATATCGCATCCGACACGGATCAAAACACGCCGAACAGCCCCGGCGAACTACCGAGAGCCCGGGGGTAAGTAGCACCACACGAGCCTAATACTACGGTTTATGGAAGGGCAAAGGGAGACCATTCAGCTAAGCCCGCCTTCCGTCAGCAGGTGGTCGCTGCCAGGGAGAAGAATCCTGAAAGAGAACTCGCTAAAACAACCCATCCGGCTGTCGTCCCTGGGGAATCGATGCAGCATCTGGTTCATGCACTCCGAACCAGGCGCAGGGCTGAGAGGAATGTCGCGTGGCTGAGTGGACCTGCATGCCAAGACCCCGAATGCGAATATTTCAAATTGAGGAAATGGGAGTTGTCATTGATGGCTTCTTGACATAATTATCATAGTGCACTCGAGTCGCCGGATTGAAGTTGAGGTTTTTTTTGGTAACGGCGATTTGAGTATCGTAATTTTTAAAAAAAATTCTTTTGGATTATGATAAAATCGGTCCCCTCCAAATATTCATTCTTCCCCTGTATAATTCCAAATCTTCGCGCCCTTCCTATCGTTCTTGCTTTAGGGTAAAAAGTAAAACGGCCTTGGCATAGAAATTTGATGACTAACCCAGATAAAGCAGATGCAGCGGAATCACACAAGTAACCATGCAACGAAAATGCGGCTGTGCATCACACATTTCTCACAGGAAACGCTTCACTCGAAACGATTATGAGGGTCTGCCAAGACCCTAAATCTCTACCGAAAAAAAAACCACCACACAGTTTTCCCCCCTGACATTCTCTCTGATATGATACTCTGTCCTATTTTTCCCCTTTTCTCATATCAATTCGTCGGAGGCACTCAGCCCCGGGGTTGAAAAAAAGAGAGCGTTTTTCGAGCGCCAGGTATCGAGTTGGTCCATCATACCAGCTTTTTATGCGGAAAGGGCCTTCGTTGCACATACCGGCCAGAGTCCTTAGACTCGAAGGGAAAAGGAAAAAACTTGCATAAACGTTTTTCAGCCCTGGAGCTGAATGCCTCCAATCGCCCTGGTGGGGGACACAACGGTTTCAACACCCGCTTAAAAGTCTCGTGCGACGTTTCGGAGAGCACGCACTATAACCTTACTGATCTTGGGGATCTCCCGGCCCTTCCTTGTGTGATAGCCCAACTACCGGTTCTGGCCCCCTCCAGAAGCGATGTTGGGGGGTGAAGAGGCTCGAATATCCTTAGTCTAAGCATCTTGGGGGGGCGGTCTTAAGGGTGAATAAGCATTGTGCCAGAAGAGACCCATTGGAGTAATGCGGACCCAGCCACAATACAGTACGATGTTGTGCCCTAACCGCTCGGTATGAAGCGCACCTTGAAAGAAGATGGTTGATTATATTGGTGATGGTTGTGCGGGTCTGCAACTCACTCCCGCATGGAAAGCTTGTGCAATTATCTAACCTGTACTGTTTGTGGGTGGAACCGCCACAAACGGTCTTTCGTCTGTATGCAGGGCCCCAGGAATTTATATGCTGTTCTCTAACACTCCACCGAAGAGCATAGTTCATCGCACCTTAGCACAATGCACGCAGCTAAGAGCATCCAAGACGGGCCCAGGCGTCTATTGGGATTATTGTAGACCTCCAAGCAAAGTGCCAAGGCAAGAATATACCAAGTTACCGTATTCGAGTTTTTAGTCATAGGGCAGCCCAAACCATTCGTTGGACATCCCCACCTCTATCTTTGCGATGGTAAGTGTTGGCAAAAGGCAACCGCCGCCAAAAATTCGCCATAGCACGGTTTTCATCGCAGTAATGCACTACCGTACCGTACAATGATACGCCCCCACCTGCCCTTTCTGGGGGCGTGGTATGATAATCTAGTAGCTTTCCTCCCAAACCCCTTTAACCCCGCTTCTAATTCCGATGATATGATAAGGTAACTTAGATGACGAATACCCCAATACAATAGTTAACCTTACTGCCGGGCTGGCCCAGGGCGCCGCGGGGAAAACATGATTAAAGCCACGGGGACGCTCGTGCTCTAGGGTGTACGTTTCGTCGCTCGATGGAGTTTCAATCAATGCCTGGGAGCTTTCGTGGCCGCCGAACCAATGACCAATTGGACAACACTCTGGGAAACCATAAAGCGAGGGCTAGATCCTCAGATAGGTGGTCGAGGTGAATTGAATGCTTGTAGCCCTCCGGGTTTTCACGAAGTAGAGGACGAATTATAGGCCTAGTTGGGTCATATTCCCGTTTACCCTTTGGAAAATGTACGATATGAGAAGTCTGCTATCATATAATACCTCCTAGCTGTGTGTATTTAGGCACGCCCTGGGGCCGAGACCACAAAGAGCGTATCTTGCTCCATACTTGCTGTCGAAGCTAGCAGTTTGAAAACATCCTTAGGGGGAACGGGGGGATTGTCTAAAAGCACGATAACTTCCAACCTATATTGAGATATTCCGAGAGCTAGCACGTTTGAATTGGGCTGTATTCCCAGGCAACCACAAAACCGGTCGATACGAGCACGTGAAGGATCCAAACCGCGGATACCAGTCAAAGCAGACTCGCAAGCCATTACAGAGCTATACCCCCCAACCGCAACTAATATTTGACCCCCGGGTTTCCCCATCAGTTAGCCTACCCTTAAACAAACAGGTTCAAGACTTCACTCGAGACATGTGCGAGCTCGGTGCCAAAAATGTGAGCAGAACGGCACTCCTACTCTACTCCACCCCTTCCGTTCAATACGTTTTGAAGTTGCGGGGGTTTGCTAGTGTAGTCCAAAGTTCTCTCGAATATCTCCTCCACAGGTCATTAAAGGACTGTCAGCTGCCTTTTTATTATGTGATGTTATAAACCGAAGTTTAAAAAAGCTCCAATCCAGCCAATTCCCCATACAAAAAAAATGTCTGAAAACGCGTCAAGACCAATATACCGACCTAGCCCTCTCTTTCTCTCGACAATTCCCCAGCCAGTTTGGGTGCAGGGTTGGGAAGTGAAATTCAAGGAACTGCTCCACATATAAATGAAGACCTGGTTTGGATTTCTTCACCGGATCAGTGGTTAGGTAGTCTACGGGGAACATGGCTATTTTCAATGGAAAACTCTTCCGGCGCCACCCTCCTCCCCAAAGGCAACTCTTCGATTACTGCCCGATAAGAGTAACGCAGAGGATATCATATCATACCAGGAGAGATGTTTTTTCTTACAGGGCATGGATTAATTATCGTTCTGGTTAATTAACGGTATCGCTGTCTTGCACGAAAAAATTATCCCCGGATACCTGTCCCTACCGAGAGGTGCCCGAACATCTAGAGGGGAGAAAGGTGATATCTCGGGGATATTCCACCTTAAGTAGAGGTGGTGTTTATCCCCCCCTATGTTCGGGTACAGTACGGCTTTCTGGGGCCAAGTACCTGCACAATACCAAACCTTCCCGATCGTAGTCAAGTCAAAATATATTAGTCCTCGAGAGCTGTGTCAAAGAAAAATTCTCTCTTTTTCCCTCGTAAACGGGAAGAGACATCCGGAGGATGAGTGGACTGGCAGCCCCGCAGGAGGGAGAAAAATATGTTGAATTCCGACGAAGATTGTTGTTGATGTGCCGTGTATGTCAGCGCAGCGCAATGGATTCTCCGGACAATGCACATCTCAGCACCTCCAGAGCCTAGTGGTTATACGAGAGTGCTTCAAGTCACAGAATGTGGGAAATCAAGTTCCAAAAATCGAGTAGTTTAATGATATCAGTAGAATTGGTGAAACAAACTGAGTCTGTTTTTCCAAGTAATACCTGAGTGAGATTGCGTGCTTGCCTTACTGTAGCACCCGCCAAACCCAATCTGCTACCCAATCCACAAAGACCCCTTGGAGCGCTCATTAGCCACAATCCAGAACCCCTCCCAACATTGGGGTAAAAGAAGGGCCTGAATCCGGGATTGAACCGGAGACCTCCTGCATTCTTGGAGACCCAAAGCAGGAATCATACCACTAGACCATTCAGGCAATTAGGAGATTATCACCATTCACATATAGAACTGGCACGGACACGAGAGATAATCTCAATTTCGTTGGGTCGTCGAGTGACATTCTATGACTGGACATTCCAGTTGGGCAGGGGGCAACACGAATTGGGATAGTCTCTGGAATTGGTCGCGTAAGTAGATGCTTTGATACAAAAAGGCCTACACTTAGCTATCAGTAAGAATGGACATCTCTCCTCTTCCGCCGGGATCTACGAGTATTCCCGTTATCACTATAGTGGTGGTGTGGGAATAGCAGCGACCAAGGGAGATTGGAAAAGTCCATAGCGAGAATAAGCCACTTAAATCCGTTTTCGTCTACGGAATGATAATATACATCGCTCACTGCTTTGCCTAATCAGAAATTCGCCTACTGCCATGAATGTATACCTGTAAAAGTTTTTATCGGGCAACACAGCTGCCTTTCGTGCTAATCACGCGGTATCCATTTTATCGTCATCCTTACTTCCACTTCCTCCTTCCCCACCTTCCTTCTTCAATAATGGGGTATTCTCGTCCTCCTCCTTGATTCCCTCTAAAGAGCCCGAAGCCTCTCCACCCTCCTTCTTCCCTTCTTTATCCTCCTTCTCCCTTTGTTCCTTCGCCAGCCGAGCCTTCTCGTCTTCCATAGACATTCGGAGCGCCAATGCCAGCTCAGGGTCCAAACTCGGATCGACTCCGAAGTCAAATCCCCCAGATCCTTCTCCCGTGGCAGCCCCCGCACCCTCTCCAGCACCCCCAGACGAAGCACCTCCGGCTTCGCTCAGGATTGGGGTAGTAACCAAAAGGTCTGAAAGAAGATGAGGTCCAGGTGGAATAGTAGCCAGATGTGAGTTATCAGCTGAGTTGATAGCATCGACAAAAGCTTGGAGCTTGGTGGTATTGTCAGTTTCGACCTCACCGAAGTTAACGAAATCTATTGCGACATTGTTTTTCTTCATCTTCTTTGCGAGCTTTGTGAGAGTCTTTTCATCTTCAACAATAGGAGAACCGACAAAAACGATGATCCGCTGGCGTTGAGACTTGTTCTGGCGATGCTTTAGCGCTAACTGTAGAGTCGTGGGTGGGGTTGATCAGCCTGGGACCTATGAGGTAAACTTGGAAGATTGGCGCGGGAGGTAATCTATAACGTACACCAGCAACTTGGATCCCTGTCGCTAGATGGGTTCCACCTTTGATCTTTGTGTCGTGTAATCCGCTCAAGATCTTCCCAAAATCTGTGGTTAACGTAACCAATACCTCCGGCCCCTTACCGCCCATAGTCATCAAGCCTACTGATGATTCCGGGTTGGCCTGAGTTTTTGCGGAGAAGATAAGGGAGACCGCATCTGCTTGAGCCTCAAAACGAGTTGGTCTTTGTTGATCGAATTCCCTAGTCAGCTCTAAGCCCCAAGCGGGAAAAGGAGTTGAAAGCTTACGTATAATCTCCGTTCCGACTGCTCTCGCTGTTGTCGACTCTGCAAATAAAAAAGCCATAGTTAATAGCTGATAATAATATGAAATCTATGAATCTCATGGGCTCACAAACACTATCATGGTCGCCTCCAACATGATTGTGGCGGCACTTATCTGCGTAAAGTGTAAAAGCTGTTGCTGGGGTGTTGCTGGGGGATAGGGTGATGAGGCAGCGATGGTGGGGGTTGATAGGGATGATAAATCGATAGAAGTGGATTGTTAAGTGAGCTGTGTACTCGGCGTTGGGAGTTCTGGTGGGGATTCTCTAAATCAAGGCTATGGGACTGAGGTATGGTGGAATTACCCGGCTTTGCAGTGCGCCAAGCCCTTTTTACGCTGGGGTTTGACTTTTAACTTTGCTTTGTTTACCAACACCTGCTCTGCTTCCAGTTTGCCCATAAAAGGGACAAACTCACAAAAACGCGCCGCTATTCCGCCTTTCCTCAATCAACGCGATTAGTTTCTAAGACTCATTGTCACATATTTTCATATATATATATTTTTTTTACAGATGGCACCCCTTCGACGGAAAAATCGTAATTCTCAATCCCCTTCTAACGCCCTTGGGTCACCAATACGAACTCCAACACAATTCCCGCGATCTCCTATGAAATCAGCTTCTGCAATGACACCAATGAAGTCGCCTCTACGCCAAGTGCGTCCTGCCGGAATTACGAAAAACCAGAAGGCTACTATCATTGAAAACTTGAACTTAGAGAGTACGTCTGGTCTATGAATTATGTGGTGCTTCGGCAAATGGACATCTAATGCGTCACTATAGTAACCGAACGCGCCAGAAAGCTCCGTGCACAGTACACCATGCAAGCTCGCTCATTGAAGCAGAGGATCGAAATGCGAATTAACAGAGTACCCAAGAAACTCTGGGGTATGAAGATGGGAGATTTACTAGCCCAGCACTCTAACAAAAATAAGGAGCCGAAGGCAATATTACCGAAATTGGGCCCCAGGGGTGTCAGGGGGTTTGTGGAAGACGTGAAAAGATTAAGGTTTGTTTATTGGTGCGTTCTAGTCTGGTTCGGTGTTCTTGCTAAATTCTTGGCCATATAGTAATGATGGAAATTGCCAGCCCGATGTTCAACCAGAACGACTTATTGTTCCTAAAAAGAGAGTAGCCAAAAAACCTGTCGGCGCCTCAGCTCGAGACAAGATGCCTCCACCTCCTCTTCCAGCGCATCCTTCCAGCGGGCCCAGCCTCTCTCCCGGAAAACCGAGTCTGCCACCTTCATCTTCCCCTGTTCGGTCATCATCCCCAGCGCGGCCCCTACCTGCCAAGAAAACGGTTGGACGAACAACCCGCAAAGTTCCTTCGAATGGCTCAATTGCTTCAGCGTCAACTCGACCGTCATCTCGTGCTACAACGCGCTCCTCACTTGAAACAACTGCAACTAGTGCTGGCAGCAGCCAGGAGGTGACGAAAGCTACCAAAAGCTCGCAGGCAAAGGGCAAAGCGGCTTCGACGATGACGGCAAATACAGCAAATACAGCAAATACCGGGTTAAAGCGGGGCGGTGTTAAAGGAAACCCAAGCTCGGGGAGTTTAAAAGAAAATAAAGTAGCTGGGGTGAAGGAAAAACCTTCTTCCTCTAAAGTTACCAAGAAAGAAGCGGCAGCACCCACAGGCGGGAGAATATTGAGATCACGGAAATAAGCTCGTTTGGGAAATCTATGGAGTTTGGAGCCAGGAAGCAAAGGGTTAAGGTTTTATTCAATTGCCTCAGGGGATGGGCATCATTGCTTTGGGCCATAGCAAAAAGTCGGATATTCCCAGCCACGTTGTTCCGTTTCTTGGGTCTGCTGCGTGTTTTCTCCTTTTTTACCTTTATGTTTATATTTTGTTCGGTTGCCTGATGTGTTTTCCCTTTGACTTGGGCAGTTGTACAGTAGATGATACATATGAAACGCCAGTAAGTTGATTTCCGTATTTTGAATTGAGATTCAGCGGATGAATGGCATATGATATGATCATAATATTATAAGGTTGTTAAGGTAGGAAGCTCTCGGGCTCAAGAAAACTTGAGGTACAAATCAACCACTTGATTACTCGGTGGTATATAGTTCTAGCCCCCACAAACAAATTCGAAAATGATAAGGTATGAGAGTAAACTAGGCAGAAGCAGCAACATTGCGGTGGGGTCCTGGCTTTATGTCGGTGACGGCTTTTAGGAGATCCTCAATAACCCTAGGGCCCTTTTCCTTGGTCGCAGCCTCAATATCCTTCAAAGTTTGCTCTATCTCTTTAGTAGCTTCTTCCTCGGCTTTGGCGTTGGCACCGGAATGCTGCAATGCAGTTAGCCCGTTTTAAAACCCGCACCGCAGAAAGGCGAATAAGCCAACCTTAGATTCAAATTCTTTGAATTCATTCTCTTTCTGTTTTTTGTATTCTTCGATCTCTTTTTGAGCCTCGCTACGAGCGTCCTTAACTTTTTGTGTTCGATCTGGATAGGTTTAGTAAGATATTTCAATGGGTGAACAAGAGGGAGGGGGTAACGGAGGGGTTACGCACAAGCTCTCGCTAGTGTGAGCATCGCCATCATCAGAGTTAGCAGCCTTCAACCTCTATTATACAAGAAATAGATCCAAAGACATCTGGTGTCTGCTGTTGCGAATATGAGCTTCTACCTTTCTGAACTATCTTCTGTGCCTCCCTTTCGGCCTATCCGATATATTGTCAGCATCACCATCGCTGTCACCACCACCCAGATTTCAACAATCCCACAAAGCTTGGTGGTACGCACATCGAGGAGGGTTTGAATCCCAGCAGAGTTTTGAGCGGACTATAGAAGTAAAATAAGTAAGCCCTGACACTTTTGATAGTTTCTAGACGGTAGAGCGAGGGTTAAGGAAAGAGAAAAAATACCATTGTTTCGATTTTTTGTATGGCTCCGGGAGCTCGAACTTTCCGATTGATCGATCTGAAGAGAGGGTTTTAAGAGAGTTTATTGGAACCGAACAATTGGAGCCGGCGATCATAAGCATAGTCTAGAGGTAACGGCTGAACTTGCTCTTCGCACTCATCTGGTCTTTCTCGGGCGCCAAGATTCACGCCCCTTGCAACCACCCCCGGGTCTCAAATCTCCTATGTCTGTGTACGAGTTCAGCGAGATCAACAATCAACAGTTTACAGAGACCAGTTCCATTTCCTTCGGGCTTCCTGTGAAACGATAGAAAACTCGGCTGCAGGTCCTTATCCGTTGGAACTCCCCTACCAATCCGAACATCAAACGCGTTAGGAGGGTTTGACCTTGCCTCTCCTTTGTGACTATCATATCATACAGAGTCCTAATTTGCACCTTTGTTACTGAGTATTTTTCTTCTTCTCTCTTCCTCGCAGGCCGATAACCGCACACTTTCCTCTAGATGCAGTTCACCTACATCTTTGCGCGCTGTTTCTTCGTCTAGCTATATTTGCCCCTTACGTGTGGTTCAAGCAGGACGGTTGGAGACAGTGGATAGTTCGGGTGCTGCTGGAACTTCGGGACTTGTGCCGGCCGGCTAACGAGCTACGATGGCGGGTGGTAATATCAAGGTGGTTGTGAGGGTGCGACCGTTTAATAGTAGAGGTACTTTCTACCTTCCTCCCCTCGAAGATACCAGTACGGGGTTGTGCGGGGTGCCCCGAGCTAACGCTGCTGTGCGGACGACCTGTCCTGTGTGAAATTTAGAGAAGGATCGTGGCGCAAAATGTATTGTTCAAATGAAAGACAGCCAGACGGTCCTGATCCCACCCCCTGGAGCAGAGAAGAGCGCCGGAAGTAAAGCCGCAAAAGATGGTGGCCCTAAAGTTTTCAATTTCGACAGGAGTTATTGGAGTTTTTCTAAGAGCGATCCTAGTTACGGTGCGTCGGCTTTGGTTATTAGATAGGTGTCGATGGGAATTCTGACGGATTTTGTAGCGGGCCAGGAGAATCTGTTCGACGACCTCGGAAGACCATTGCTAGATAATGCCTTTGAAGGTTATAATAATTGCATTTTTGCTTACGGCCAGACTGGGTCTGGGAAATCGTACTCTATGGTATTCAGTTCTACCCCAAGCTCTTCTAGGAAACCTATGAGAGACATCTTAGGGGCGCAATACCATGCTAACCATTCGCGGTGGGGTAGATGGGCTACGGTGAGGAATACGGTGTAATTCCGAAAATTTGCCAGCATATGTTTGAGCGGATGTGAGTTATATCCCTAGTGGCACATTGAAACAAGGGCCACCCAGAGCTGATCTTGCTGTAGAACTACCCAACAAACGGATCCAAATCTGAAATGCACCGTCGAAGTATCCTATCTAGAGATTTACAATGGTATAGTTTTGGATAGTTCTTGTCCTACCTTTACACGTCTTCTGACTATTCGAACAGAACGAGTTCGCGATCTCTTAAATCCAAGTACGAAAGGAAATCTCAAAGTTCGAGAACATCCTTCATTAGGCCCATATGTTGAAGACCTTGCGAAACTCGTAGTGAGCTCCTTCAGCGAGATCGAGCATCTCATGGACGAGGGAAACAAAGCAAGAACCGTTGCTGCCACAAACATGAATGAGACATCATCACGTTCCCACGCTGTTTTTACCCTCATATTAAGTCAAAAACGGCACGACGTTGAGACTGGCTTTGATACCGAAAAAGTTTCCCGAATCAGTCTTGTTGATTTGGCTGGTTCTGAGAGAGCTACGTCTACTGGTGCCACTGGTGCGAGGCTAAAAGAGGGGGCTGAAATTAACAGGTCCTTATCCACACTGGGCCGTGTGATTGCAGCTCTGGCAGACCTATCCTCAGGAAAGAAGAAGAATGCAAACATGGTCCCTTATCGGGACTCCGTCTTGACCTGGTTACTTAAAGATTCTCTCGGTGGCAATAGTATGACAGCCATGATAGCAGCTATTTCACCGGCCGATATCAATTTCGATGAAACTCTTTCTACCCTTAGATATGCCGACTCAGCCAAGAGAATCAAGAATCATGCAGTCGTGAATGAGGACCCAAATGCCAGAATGATCCGAGAGCTCAAGGAAGAGTTACAACAATTGAGACAGAAACTATCTGGTGGCGGTTCGATGCCAGAAGAGAATTATGCCCCAGACACGCCGCTTGAAAAGCAAATTGTTACTATTACTACTCCTGATGGACAGGTGAAGAAGGTTTCGAAGGCTGAGATCGCAGAACAATTGAATGCGTCTGAGAAGTTGCTAGGCGATTTGAATCAAACCTGGGAAGAGAGGTTGGAAAAGACGCAACAAATTCACAAGGAGCGTGAGGCAGCACTGGAGGAGCTGGGGATTAGTATAGAAAAAGGATTTATCGGGCTCTCGACCCCAAAGAAGATTCCTCATCTTGTCAATCTCAGGTTAGTGATTTTCCCTATCTCTATCAGCAAATAGCTTATCTATCCTAGCGATGACCCACTGTTGGCCGAATGTCTAGTCTATAATATCAAGTCAGGAACCACATTAGTTGGAAACGTCGAAACCTCCACCACTGCTCAAATTCGCCTGAACGGTTCAAAGATTCTAACCGACCACTGCCGATTTGAAAATGAAAATGGTGTCGTGACATTAATCCCTGATCAAAAAGCTGCTGTCATGGTCAACGGGTTGAGAATTGATGGCCCCAGAAGATTACGGACAGGTTATCGCATTATCTTAGGCGACTTCCATATATTCAGATTCAACCATCCGCAAGAGGCCCGCGCAGAACGAGACAAGCTAAGGCAATCTGCAACAATGAACTCTGACCACCGTCACTCATTAAGCAATGCAATCACTATAGATCCATTGGAGAGGGCTGAATCTGAGACAAATGGTAGCAGGCCGGATTCTCCGGCTATGATTCCGAACAGCCGCGATATTGATTGGTCATTTGCTCAGAGGGAAGCCGAGGAAATGAGACACAGGAATATTCGCAGAGGGCGTCCCGATAGTCGTCTTGATTCAATAGATGATGGAACCGAATCCGTTACGTCTTTTCCGGGAATTCGAGAAAAATATGCCTCTATTGCTACTCTAGATGAGCTCTCACTCGATACGATGATTACTATGCCGGGGACTCCTCAACAGGGTGAAGCTGAGGAGAGACTGAGACTCATAAAGGATGAGATGCAGGCCCAATTAGAGAAACAGAAAGAAGAGTATCAGCAAAAACTCAAAGCTACCGAGGAAGCTCATGTCGAGATCGAGGAGATCAAAGCTGAGAGAGTCAAAATGCAGGAAAGGCTTGAATTGGCTAAGAAGGAAATGCAAGAGAAGTTGGAGTTACAACGAAAGGAGTACGAAAGCCGACTCGAAGAGATATCACTTTCTCCCCCAAAGGTTAGAGACTCTGAGGATGGTCTATCAGATATGGAAAAGAAGCTGGCCAGATTCGCGTTTGACCATTGGCGTAAGCGAAGATATGTACGGATGGCAGAGTCGATACTACAACACGCTGCGATCTTGAAAGAGGCGCAGATAATGAGCAATGAAATGGAGAAGTCGGTGGTATTCCAGTTCACAATTGTGGACGAAGGCCACAC
This sequence comes from Tuber indicum, assembly GCA_006112555.1. Classification (NCBI taxonomy): domain Eukaryota; kingdom Fungi; phylum Ascomycota; class Pezizomycetes; order Pezizales; family Tuberaceae; genus Tuber; species Tuber indicum. Next base: position 676,786 of record VBSK01000181.1, on the reverse strand, counting down.
GTTTCAGTCGAGTTACGATTTAGTGCTAAACGGAGTGTCGGCTGAAGACGACGAGTTTCTTGACATGGCACGAAAACCCTGTGTCGGTGTCCGTGTGATGGATTTTGAGACCAATGCCGTTCACCTCTGGTCTTTGGAAAAGCTACAGAACCGTGTGGGCCAGATGAGGCAAATTTATCAATACCTGGATAGGCCGGAGTATCTGCAGGTAAGACTCCCTAGTATTACCACCTTCAATCTACTAAACCCCTGTGAAGCACCTTCGCCCCAGAGACCCGTTCTCAGAGCCAACTCCCCAACAATACTCTTTGATTGGAGACGTTGATGTTCCCTTGACGGCAATATTTGAGTCACGTCCTCAGGATTTTGTACTCGATGTCATATCACCCCATACGGCGAGTGTGGTTGGCATCATCAAACTTGCACTTGAACCTTCATGGGCGGAAGCACCCTCGTCAACTCTCAAATTCAACGTTGTGATGCGAGAGCTACAAGGTTTTGCGGAACGGGAGGGATCATCGGTTCATGCACAAATGTTCATTCCCGGTATATCTGACGAGAGTGGTGCCACTACAACTGGTATGATAACGGATTTTGACGAAGGGCCAGTGAAATTTGGAAGTACACATCCTATGAGTATGCCTCTCGGAGCCCCACTAAGAAATACTACTCTTCGAGTGGCCATATTTGCAAAAATCACAAGCATGCATCTCGAGAAACTTATCAGTTGGGACGATATGCGAGACCCCAAACCCACATCGCCCCAGAAAAAACGGGGTGCTCGACTGAACGAGACAGAGTTCTATACCGAGGAGAAGCATGACGTTTTTGCCCGCGTCCAAATACTAGAGCTGTCAGAGTCTGGGGACTATCTTCCAGTTGAGGTTATCCAACAATCTGAAACTGATCCTGGACTATTCCAGTTACGCCAGGGACTGCAACGTAGGGTCCAGCTTAGCCTTACGCATAATTCGGGAGATGCTTTCCAATGGAGCGATATCACGCAACTTCGAATCAGTTCAGTGCGGCTCCTTGACCCCCGGGGGAAAATACCTGATATGTCATCGCCAACCCGCGAAATAAAACTCAACACAGTTCTAGGACCCGTGGTTAAGAAGAACTCCGATGGTACTGGCACAATCGGTGTTGTTGCTCAGTGGGATTCCAGTCTTCATAATTCCATATACCTAGATCGAACCACGGCAGACAAGTACCGTGTCCAAATGAATCTCCGGTGGAATGTAGTTTCCGACAAGTTATCGGAGCCAATCGCCTTCTCGCAGGACGTTTTTTCACAGGTGCAGCCCAGAGTACTTAAAAGTCCTAATAAATTCATGCAGCTGTGGAATAACAACAGAATTACGCATGCAAGTGTGGGACTCTTCCAATTGGTTGTTCGGCCAGCTGCAGCTCGTAGGGCGGGCGACCTCTGGAGAATGAATACCATGCACCGATATGTGAAGGGCGAAGAATATCTTGGCGAGTGGACGCCTCGCGGTGTAAGTTTGGTGAGGGACTTTCTCAGGGCGAAGAGGAAAAGAATCAGGGCCGCTGAAGTCGAGAACGCCAAAGGGTTCTTAAGCTCTTTACCAGTAACCAGAAATGTGACACCAAAGCCCGGGGCGGGGGAGCTCCCAGCAGAAATGTCTCGTGAGGGCACCAGGGAGATCACGCCGCAGGAAAGCTCTTCTGGTGAAGCCATGGAACCTAGCGAGGAAAGGGGCGAAGTCGGTGGGGAGCCTGAGTTAGCAGATAATACGAAGATAATTGAAACTGTTCAGGAATATCCCCCAACTAAAGACATGCAGGACGAGGATGGGGCTCCAAAGGACCCGCCAGATTGGGCTTCAGAATACACACCAGCTGAGACTCCGGCAGGAAGTGCAGGAGGGAATTCTGAGGGCAGCCCGAGAGAGAGCCGTCAGGGGAGCCCAAGGAGGAACTCAGCAGAAACACCGGAAGGGGCACTATTGAGCGAGCCGATTGCGAGCGAAAGCGCCGCCCCAAGAGGACAGGATCCACATGTACATGTGCTACGGAGATATGTGGATTTGTGGTCCTCATGGAAAGACCCCAGCGAGGTAGGCAGCCGGTGTCCTCGAATGTGTTTGTGGAGGAAACATGCTAACGGAAAATGCCTACCCTAGAATATACTTGTCCGACAGAACACGGAACCTCCACAGGATGCAGCTTGCTTTGCTGAGCCAACAGAAGCTGACCCTCCGCGATTGATTGCCGAGGTCCGGCAGATCCCCAAAAGGTTTATTGATCCAAGTACAATTAAAAAATATACTCTCTAATGCGCTCCCCTCCTGTATAGTACCTCAGTGTTGAAGTCGGGTTATCTGTTTGTGCCAGATGAGTCCAATAAGGCATGGATCAAGAGGTACTTTGAACTGCGGCGGCCCTATCTGCACGTTCACTCGATCACAGACGGAGAAGAAATCACAGCCATCAATCTCACCCACTGCCACATCGACCATAACCCTCACGTTCGAAAACTCCTAAGAAGACAGAACAATAATATATTTGCTCTGTACACACCGCTCAATACCTATCTCTTCGGGGCGAAGAGCGAACGAGAGATGATTGAATGGATATTGAAGATAGACCAATCTCATTTTGACACCAACACCAGTCGGAGCAACACGCCTGCCGACGAATAGAGAAGAGCACCCTTGGGTTAGCGTTAATGAATGCCGTACTATATCGTGAATCGCGGGGAAGGCGATTGCAAGATGATACAGCAGAAATGAGTGTTAGTGTTTGTGTTTGTGTTTTTCTTTTTCTTTTTTCCTCAAAAAGGGTGTTCAGGGCTTCTTCGTTTTTCTCCTTTCTTTCGCTTCTTCGATCGAAGGCCGACTGTTCGTTTCTCAGTTTGTTTTTCGATAAAGCTTTAGAGTTTGGCGTTTGATTCTTTCCTTCCTCATCAGAGGGTTTTCTACGGGGAGGCGGGTGTGGGGCACTCATCGTAGAGATGAGAGGGAAGGTTAGGTAGGCGGAAAGGGAATTATGCTTATGGGCTCTCTGGTCAGGCTTGCAGCATCACGATAAGTGACGAAAGCAGTGTTTTCTTTTTTGTTTTTTCTCCCTTTCTTTTCTTTTCCCCGTTTCCCTCCCTCTTCCACTTATACTTTAAAGGTCTCATTAGAGTGATCCTTCGTAAGACACTGCTTTTCGATAGTGTCTAACGAAGATGATTACGATGATCACGATGACAACTATTACCCCCCTGAAGATATCCATTACAGTAGTTGCACTGTACTCGAGTATAGTATAATACTATTCAAAGTTTAGCCTTACGCCCAACATATTATCGTGTGATGGATGTCAGTTATGATACCGATAGTCTACCGGTATTATAGCCTACTGGTATCATACTCGTATAATGCAATACCCCTATCCCATAATTACCCTATTTTCCCCATCGCAAAACCTGACACAATATAACATTACCTCTCAGCTCCTCATTCGTCCATTAATAAGCCGAGGAAGCCTCCGTCGGACTCTCCTTCCTCCTCCACCCTCGCGAGAAAAGTATTTTTGCGCTTCGCTACCAACATACCGGTAAGCCAAGGGCGGGTTTGTGGCCGCATTCAACCTACAACGGCGAAGAGGCTCTCAAACCTCCAAAGTTAGAGGGGGGATGGTAAATAGTATTGTCCCGGTTTAGTAACTTGTTACAGTACAGTATGTGGGCGGGGGCTTAGACGCTCTTGTTATGGTTGGTGATCCACACAACAGCTCCCCCAAGCTCTCCTCAAACCTCCACTCCCCTTTCCCAAAAGTTCAGATTTATCTTTTTCACAACGCCATACAGCCCATACCGCGACCGTGATCGTACCGTGCTATTATACCCCCATACGCACACCCCGTGTCTTATCCTGTCGGCGCTTGGAACCGATTATATACTGGGTTCTGTCCTTGTACTTGTCCATAACTAAAAGGGGAGGGAAGGAAAGGGAGAAAGGAAAGGAAAACATCTACAAAGCATCTTTTTCACTCTTCGCAATATCTCCCTTATTTGCTTCACAAAGCGGAGGAAGGAACGCGACATAAAAGGAGAAATGACCTTCAAAAACATATTCAAGAAGGACGGTGGTGGAAGTAGTGGTAGTAGCAAGAAGGAAGGAGGGTCAACAACACCACCGCCACCACCACAAAATCCCGAGTTCACCTTCATCCGCAGCGATACCGTAATGAATATTCTTTCCATTCTTCTTCTCCACCAGCGCTAATTACTGACACCCCCCTCCATTTCCCAGAACACCCAGGACGTCCTGAACCTCCACGATCGCAACCATAACCACAACCAGCACCAGCAGCAAGATAAAGGCCGCCTATCACTCGACCGCCCGCACTCCTCCTCCGGACGCCCCAGATCTCCCAGCAAACTAAGCCTCTCCACCCTATCCCCCCGGCGCAGATCCAATTCGTCGGCGCACGTGCCCGCGGACTTACCCAGCATCTCGAGCACCGGTGATAAAGAGCAGCAATGGGAGCTGCGGGCGGCGAAACTTGCTCAGAGCGGGCAACCGAGTCCCGGGATTGTGCCAAGGGGGTATGGTGAGGAGGTGGTTGCTCACAGCGATGTAAGCTCCTTCCCTTTCCCTTTTTTCCCTTTCATTTTCGTTCCTCGCACCCTTCCCTCTTGATCATTATCTTGAGGAGGAGAAGGAGGAGGGAGGGAAGGTTTTGCGGTGATTTTTTGGTTGGTCGGTTGGTTTTTTCTTTTTCTCTTTTAGGGATTGGTTTTGGTTAATTGGTTGGGTGCTGATGGTTGGTGCGTGTGCGTGTGGGGTACGATAGGATAATATTCAAGAGGCGATTCGATTACATGAGGCCGGAGGTATGTTTATGTTCGGTTTTATAATCATCTTTTTATTTTATTCTTTTCCCCGATTTCGCACGAAAATTTGACGTACCCTTCTACCCTATCATGAATATCTGTCTTGCGCAATACCCGCATGGACATATGTTTGGTTGATCGGGCGGGGAAGATTACAATACCATGATCAAGATCAATTACGATGATGGATGGATAGATGGGAAGATGGATAGAAATGGTAAAAGCTAACTAACTAAACGAAAACAGAGCTAGCAAAGTCTACAGCAATCTTCGGACGTCTCGCAGATCCGAACGGCCCAAACAACCCACTATCCCAAGTTCTCTATGGACTCGCCCTCCGGTAAATAAGCCCCTTCCTTCCCCCCCCCCACCACGATTGTCACCTAACATAATGTAAAAATATAGTCATGGCTGGGGCATAGAGCCAAACCTCCCTCGCGCGCTAACCTACCTCCAATCTGCCGCGCGCAATTCCGCCGCTGTGGAAGAGCTAGCCCTAAAAGCCGGCATGACCAAGGGCGGGAGCGCAAAGGGCGAGCTCGTGCTCGCGATATTCGAGCTGGGGAATTGTTTCCGCCACGGCTGGGGCGTGCAAAAGGATCCCGTGGCGGCGCGAGAATACTACGAGACAGCAGCGAACCTTGGGGACGCGGACGCCATGAACGAGGTCGCATGGTGTTATTTGGAAGGCTTTGGATGTCGGAAGGATAAGGTTTGTTCCAACCCCCACCATCCACTATTCGCTCGATTGCACTTTTCAAAAATGAAAAAGAAAAAGAAAAAAAGACAAGATGAAAAGAGGGGTGTAGTGTGAAGAAAGGAGGAAGGAAGGAAGGAAGGAAGGAGAGAGAGAGGGGATGGAAGTGGGGGATTAACCGTTATATCCTCCTCCCTCTACATACATACATACATACACAAACACCATTTCTGCCTGCTTTCCCGTTCACCATCTCCTCCCTTTCCTTTTCTGCCCTCTAGCATGGCAGCTACATACGCCATGCTCATGCCATGCTCATGCCATGCACCGCAACTCCCCCTCTATTTCACCCCCAAAAATGCAGGTCACAACTAACCAGCCCAACCACCAGATGAAATCCGCAATGTTCTACCGTATGGCGGAAAAACAGGGCAATAAGATTCTTGGAAACACTTGGTTCGTTTTTGCTCCCTCCCTCCCCTCGAAATGCCCCGATCGATCTCCGAAGGGGGAGAGAGAGAGAGAAAGAGGGGTTTTTATTTTTATTTTTAGTCGGGATTATTGTTTTTCCATTGGGGGAATGGAGGAAGGAGTGATAGGGCTAACGGAGATACATGGTGAACAGGATATACAAGGACAAATACATGACCGGCGGTTGATGGTTGGATAGATGGATGGATGCATTACATTGGAGATTCGGGTTTAGTTAGTTTTGTAAGGGGGGCTTTTTCGATTTCCAATTTCCGATTTTTCGATTCTCGATTTCTTTTTTATTTTCTTTCCACTCCTCGTATGATACTCACTTTGTTCTCGTACTCGAGCATCACACTTGTATCTAAGCGTAGTCTAGAATACCCATCAGGATAAAGTAAAAAAAACCTATATCATACCTATTATATATCCCCCCCCCCCAAAAAAAAAAAAAGAATAGCCCGACCTAGATTAACAAACAGTACCACTGAGTACTCGTACAGGAAGTGGATCCTTGCACCCATTTACCGTACCGGTATCAAACACCCCAAACAAAAACCGGAGAATACTGTATTGTTACTGAACAAAAAATCCAAGCCAAGACGTCCAGAACCCCCCCCCCCCCTCCTTCCTCTAAGACGAAATAATAATAATAAAAAAAGGAAGGGAGGTGGCAAGGGAAATCAGACCGATATAAAAAAAAAAAAAAAAAAAAAAAAAAAAAAAAAAAGATAGGGTAGGGTAGGGTAGGTAAATAGTCTACCGGTACCCTACGGAAGACTTGAAGCCAGGAGAGGCAGGTCCAACGTTTTTTTTTTTGGTTTTTGTTTTTTGTTTTTCATTCCTCCTAGCGAGCCCTACTGTACGAGTACAGTACAGGATAGTCAGTCAGTACGGTAAAGGCACACAACACAAAATGGTTGAGAATCCATTAACCGGAGATGGGCAGGGATATATATACAGGTACTTTTATATTTTTATTGTCCGGTTAGTTTAGGTTGTTTCGTGACTCTCTCCCTTCTCTTGTACAAGTACGATAAAGGTAGCCTTGTACTCGTACTGTATTATAATCATCATCCTTTTTCGGGCGATCGCATCCGTTCTCGATGTATCATAACCGCAATCATAGTAACCAACTGCCTTCACCTCTTCTTATTCAGCCCTACCCTGGTCCGCCCTGCCCTATCCATCCATCTTTCAGCTCGATTCTTACCCCCTACGGTAAACCCCCTATGGGTAACCCCTCCTCAATCCCGCAACCAATCAATTAGACTATTATCAATTCACTTCACTCAGGCACTCATGCTCGCGCACATCATAATATGATACCCAAAATTCAGTAGAAAACAAGTAATTATTATCTCTACCTTAATACAAGTAACTTCCCCTCCCCTCCCCCGCTCACATCCCCCCCCCCCGCCCCATCCAAAGCAAATATGTACCAGAATGGAAAAACAAGAAATAAGGAAAAACCGAACCAGTGATTTTCGTTACTCAAACTCCACACGACCCTACCGCATTAGACGAATAAAAATCAAAGTGAATCAAGCAGCAAAAGGTAAGGAAAAATTGTGTTCAAGTTAAAAGACAATGTGAAATGAAAAGAGGAAAAGGAAAAAAGGAGAAAAAAATATCTCCTTACTCATAACGTCGTCAAGCTTCGTAACTTCGTAGCTTCGTAACGGCGTAGACATCGTAACTTCGTCACCTTCAAGATTGGGGGAAAAGAAAAAAAAAAGCAGGGCAAAAAACAAACAAGGCAAAACAAGGCTAGGCAGGAGGAAGAAAGAAAAAAAGAAAACCAACCATTTCCAAACCTAAAGAGCCCTAGACGAATTTACAAAATATGAGATGGAAAAAAAAAAAACTGAGCTCAAAAAACCGCTGCAAGCAAAAAACAATAAAGCAAAAAAACTCAAAAAGGCTGCCGCAAAGGAGACGGTGACCAACCTGGGAAACCCGCCACAGGTATATATATCCTTATCAAGAAATGAAAAAAAATATTATACCGTGGAGAATGTATGCGAGGAAAGAGTTTTTGAACAAAAAATCAAAATCAAACCAAACCAAAATGCTCAAACGAAAAACAGGAGCTAATAAAAATCAACGCAAAACTAAAAATCAAAAGGCCAATTTCAGAAAAAACCAAGCAGATAAAAACAACCGCTATGCCAGCCCAGGTCCGTTGAGGAGCCTCCCCGAAAAGAAAAAAAAAGAAAACTTCCAAAGCCTCCCAATCAATCATCGAAAACCACCACCCCACGTTTTCGTCATAATATCTCCACATATAAACACGTCACACGAAGCCGCCCGATGGGGGTAAAATAGAGGGAGGACAGATAAGAACACACCACATATAACGATCAATAAGAGCTGTTTTAAGACAAAAGAAAAGTATTGCAGAGGTGTATAATGTCGGTGGCCCATCCGACCCGCAACGTCTGCGTACAGACAACTGGGGAAGGGTGTAAAGCACAGTATATAAAAACAAATGAAATGTCAAGCATGTGGGTGAAGACCCAGTCGATCAACCGTCAATCCATGTAGATCACGGAGAGGCGGTGATGAGAAGGTGGGATTCCATGAATCCAGTCCCTTATAAAATATAGGGAAGCAATACGCAAGGAAAGAGACAATGGCGTCAGGTGCGTTTGTGTGGGTGTCTCAAAGTCTCCATATTTTGTTGATCGGGGGGAGGAGAAAGGGGGTAAGGAAATAAGTTTAAACGGCGCTATCACCATATCCACTGGGCTCGCAGTCGTTGGAGGAAGCCTGTCGAGTCTGTTGAGCTTGAGCACGCTGGGCAAAAGCAGCAAAGCGACGGACAACCTCGGCATCAACCTTATCCCAAAGAAGCGAACGAGTGTAGACATCAGCGGCAGTAGGCTTGCTTCGCATGGAGGCAAGGCCTTCTTCCAAGTGGCGCCGGTTTCGGGCGACTGGTTCGGGATCGCGGAGAAAGTTGTTTGAGGTGACATCGTTGTATTCAGCAGCTGTCAGTTGCATGAATGATTCGTGTTGCTGTTCAGCCGAGGGTTTGTCCAATTGAGCGTTCAACATCGCCAAAGAAGAGTCAAGTCCAACCATCTGGGGTACTGATGACTTTGCAACTATCCATGTGTCGGAGGTCGAAGAAACATCAGCAGCCTCAACACGGCTAGCTTCCATTGGGGTAACACCAGCATCCTGGAAGATGTTGTTCAAAACATCTGCTGAGGCAGATTGCAATTGTTTAGGGAATGGCGGAAGCGAGGGAACAGAAGTCTTGGAAGAAGCAACAAATGCACCACACAAAAGAAGCTATTAAAAAAAATTAGCACCAATATCAAACGAACAAACATGATATAAACTTACAATAAGCAACAGACCGGGAGCGGCAGCTGGCTTTTCAGCATCACGTGGCTGGATCTTCTCTGACTTGATTGGAGCGATGTCGGAAGACTGCAGGGACAGGTCGTTATTCCAGTAGTCTGCTTCGAGATCGAAGTCCGAATCGAGGTTGAAGTTGTCGCTGAATCCAGATGAGCTGGGGGCATGGGCCATAGGGGCACGGTCAAGAGCCTCCTGCATCTTCTGGACTTGACCCTCGAGGTAAGTGTTCTTCTTGCGAAGTTCACGGGTCTCGATGGTGTGCTCGCGAACAATATCCTCCTTCTCCATCTGAAGTGTCTCAGCCTTGTGGGCAAGGAATTCACGTTCCCGGATCAGGTTCTCCATTCGCTGGTGCATCTGCTCCTCCTGCATCGACATGGCGTTAAGCTTGTCCTCAAGATCTTGGATAACAGCGCTGTGGATCTTCTTCTCCTCCTCCAAACGCTCAGTGTGCTGCTTCTTTCGCTGCCGTGAATCGAGACTAAATTTAGTGGTGTTAGCTGTGATAAACAAACTTCCAATTTGGTTCAAAACAAAACAAGGGAGAGGGGGTTGAAACATACGCAGCTTGTCGGTTCCTGAGTAACCGCTTTTGTTGCTTCAACTCCTTGATCTCGTTATCATCTTGAGACCGCGCAATCAACTGGTCAATGTTCATCAAAGTCCTCTCGGCCGGGATATCGAAGCGAGCATTCTTCTTTCGGATCCCATCTCGTCGCATAACATGTAGGGGGGAGTGAGCACGGGGAGCGGGGCTCTGTGGCCTCATCCTCTTCTGCATGGGCTGCGAATCGTGACCCTCAGCACCCGAAGCCTGCGCCCAATCCTTCTGAGCTGGCGTCGAAGGAATGGAAGAAACCGCACCAGCGCCCTGGAATACTGTGGCATGAGGGGTGATGTGAATGTCACTACCAAAAGCACCAGCCGGGCCAGCACCGCCGATAGCAGGAGCTAGATATGCTGAGCCATCTTCGAAAGCTGTGTTAGGGAAAGCATTGTTGTCGTACACGGTAGGAGTGCACGAACCCGATGCACCATGATTAGATGACCACGAGCCGTTCTGCTGGGCAAACGCGGGCTGAGCCTGCTCAAGTTTAATGAATGGGTTGTTTGTTCCGTTGCTGTGTTCGAAAGTCGCTGCCGGCACTGGTGAGTTATCGTCTGCTGGACCCGCAGACAGACCCATATCATGATCTTCAAAGTCCCAGTCGTTTGATGGGGAAAAGATAGCATTGGTTTCAAGGAGAGAAGGTCGTCGTCGGTCGATGGGGGACATATCGAGGGCAGAGTCGAGGAGGTTGTTGTTGTCGAGTATGTTATCGTCTAGTATCGACGACTCGTCATCGTCTAACCACTGCTGCCCCCGCCGTGTATCAAGGGAGAGGTTATTCTGCTGAATGTAGTGATCCATGTTGTTGTAGTGGTATGCCGAAGCTGCCATTATTGTTCGGGTTGTGTATATATGCTAGAGGGAAGAAAGAGAGAGTAGCGGGGTAGTGGTAGCAGGGTAAGGTTGTGGGGAAATCTAGAAAAGGTAAATAATAGTAAATACGGGTACAGTACTCCGTTTAAAATGGAGAACGACGAGTTTGCTGGAGGTTTATTGCAAAAAAAGGAAAATGATGTATTCGAATATAATCTCGTTGGGGACGACAGTCTGTACAGACAAATGGGTCGACTTTAATTCACGTTTGCTTAACTACCGGTATCTGGGAAGGAAAAACGAGCAAGAGAAAATCCGCGTTCTGGCTTCCAATGCGCCGCTATATAGCTCGCACCCAAAGACCAAATGGGGAGTGAGTGAGTGGAAGAAAATGGCTAGGGAAGGGGGGGGGAAGGTAAAAAAACTGGTGTGTGTGGGAGCAGCAGTACTGTACGAGTACATTTGCAGGAGTAGGAGCAGGAGAGGGACCAGGGGGGTGTGAGGGAAAGGGTCGTCGAATGGTGAACGAGCTCCCAGCGAGTAAGAGGCAAGCCCGCAAGAATGGTGTGAGTGTCTGTACCGGTATGGTGAGAAGGGTACGGACTTGGGCTGGGATGTCCCCAACCGTTTACCCAATCCGTTCTCGCAGATGGGGGGGGGGCCCAGCCAGTGACAACGAATCAAACAGGGTCATGCATGTCGAGGTCCATCAACCTCCACAAAACGCTTCCCACCCGACGACATTTTGGCCCACCGGATAGGCAGCGCGCCGCGGTGAAAGAAGAGGCCCTCCTCTCGCTCTCTTCTTCCTCTCTCTCACCCGCTTCACAAAAATGGCTTTCAGTAATTCTGAGAATAGAACTTTTCGTCTGCTCGAGTGCAAAAGGCAGTGAGCGAGTTGGTGAGCGAGAAAAGAGGTAATAGCCCCTCCCCTCCCCCCCATCTCAAACCTTTCCCCCACTCAACCCACAGAGTCCCATCCAGTTATATCAAGTACTCGCCCTCCTTGTAACTTGAGTACTGTAGATAGTCTCCATCCGCCGCTTTGACTGGCTGTCGCTCCCTCCGGACACTGAGTCTCCCCAATCCCCGTCCCTCCAAACTCTGAGTTGAGGGCAAATCATCAGAGCGAGGCTGGGTCGATTGGTTGCACATGAATCAAGGGTAAAATCCAACACTTTTTTAGTGCCGTTCACGAGAGACAGACACGGAGAACCAGAGGTTAGGTATGCTCAATCAAGCACCCACATACGATGCAGGAAGCAAAGCATTCGTGCTCATTCGCGTACGAGTATGATACTTGTTGCCTTCGGTAGGTCCACAGCCTCTTGCCCGGTCCCAAGTCCCAGTCCCCGGTCCATCATCTCGCTCACACGAACTTGAGTGGGAAAAAGAAAGCAAGAATGACCCCACTTCAAAGCAGCGAGTAGGAAGGAATGGTTATCGAGGAAGTGAGAAAAGTGAGAGAGCGAGTGAAAAAGAAAAGAAAAAAAGGCTCCCTCGTTTTTCCCCTCTCTTTCTCTTTCTCTTTCTCTCTCTCTCTCTCTCTTTACTCGTGCGGTCCAGCTAGTTACCCTCCGTTTATCGCTCCGGGTTGCTATCATAAGCGTCCTGTCAAAAAGCTCTAAGTAAACTGTGCCCCAAAAGGAAACATACCTCTCCGCAATCCCATCCACTCAAAGCCTCATCCTTCTGGTGGACGAAGGAAAGTTTCGATAACTCATCACATCATTGCAGCCCTCGTGAGCCTTTCCTCCGCCATGCCGAGAAGAAAAATGAAATATAATTTTTCTAAAAAAAAATAAAAAAACCCCAGTATCATAACTAAAACTAGTTCGCCGTAACCCTAGCTTCCCCGCTGATCAACCCAATGAACCTAGCCTCACTCCATTATCTTAGGAGAATAATCGGAAAAATATGTTGCCCTTACGAAGGTATTCTAACAATTATTTGTTATGTCTTGTCTTTTTTTCTTTTCTTATTTTCTCTTCAATTAAGAGGAAGGCTGCCCATTTGCCCTCTGACAACTCATTCCATACAAGGTTTCTTCTCCATGCTCTTGTCTCTCTTTGCGCACTCTTAGTCACTTGCGGCTGCCTTGATTTTTTTCATTTTTCTTGTTCAAGGGAATACCGGTAAGCAAGTACGGCACTCAAGAAAGAGAGGAAAACAAAAAAAGTGAAGAGAGAAGGGGATCGTTCCTGGGCCTCCTCTCTCATCCAGCTACGTCCTTCCCCCGGTCCGCCGTCAAGAATCACTGCGCGCGCCTTTGCTTATCTCGCAAGTTTAGCAGCAGCAGACAAGCAAGCAATGAAGCAACCTTGCCCCCGCTCCCTTGGATGTTAGGGAACCAAAGGGCAGAAAAAAAGTAAAAGGATGCGGCCGTGGCGCAAACTGGAAGAGGGAATATCCCGACCAATTCTCGGGCTGAAAAAAACAACAAGAGAGAGCCCCTTCGGATACCGTGGATGTGGAATGAAGTTTCGCACCAAAAAGAAAAGAATAAGCGCAGTACTCGTATTGTACTTGTACTATACTCGTATCATACATCGTTACAATACAATGACAGGAAAAGGAAGAGTAACCATGTTCGTTCTTGCAAAACATGTACCGTTGCCGATAAAAATAATACCGGTAATTGGGCTTGATGAAACCGAAAATACCGGTACCGGTATTGTAGTAACAATAATAAACGCTTATCATCTGAACGAATGACGAGAAAAAAATGCGAAGGAAAAAGAAAATCAAACACTGTACCGTACCCGCACTGTAGAGAGGTACAAAAATAACGATGAAAAATGTGAGAGGCATGAGGTAATTGGGCATGTACCAGTAACAATTCTCGATTGTGACCATTGACTGACAGGAAGGAGAGACACAAGTGACCGGGTTCGAGTCGGAGGTATTGTGATAGCGGAATTTTTAGAGCGGCGTCAAGTCAAACTGCCGCAGAAATGGGGAAAAAGGGAAGGGAACGGCGATTTGGGGTTGGGGGGCTGAAAAGAGCAAGGTTGGTAAAGCAAGATCTCCATCCAACCACGATCTCGCGATATAAGTGGTACCGGTACCAGAGGTTACAAAAGTTCTGGGCCCTCTCTTCACCCAACTCTCACTCGTTCCATCCTGCTCGACCCCCCCCCACAAACAAACAAAAACAATGTCAAACATGGGCAGTTACATTAACCGTAGCGACTAGAAGGACACTGTTATTGGGCGGAGTTATACATGATAAAGGAAGAAAAGCGGCGGGGCGGGTAGCTGAGTTCTTAAAAACGGGCAAGAAACGAATGAGGGAGAGGTTTCGGGGGTACCCAAAGTGGAAGTACGGTAGGGTAGTGGAGCAACCATCTGTTGGACGAGATGTGAGAGAAGATGTTTTGCCCGAAGGGAAAAAAGGAAAAACGTAAAAAGGTCAAAGGAAAAAAAAGGAAAAGGAGAAAAAAGCAAGCAAAGTTATCATATTTTGCCTATCCTGCCGGTACCGGTACTCTAGCCTTGGGGAGGTTACTAACGACGTAACTTGTACCCAATAAGCGAAAATGCGATCCACGCGCGCGTGAGCAGATCGCGAAGGGAGCTAGGTAAAAAAAAGATAAAACACCAACCTATTCTCCTATCATCGATCTGGATGGACGATTTCGAGGGAGGGAAGGAAAAGGTATCATTTTTCACCCTATCAATGCAATCCAATCCCTTCACCTCTCGACCAACGACAAGATACCAAACCAAGCACAGGGCTGGATGGCAAACGCTTCGTACCCTACCATCGTCGTATTTTCGCCTTCTTGCGGGGAATAACGGACGGGACATGGGGGGGGGAAAGGACTGGACAAGACCTTTCAGCGGAGAAAGCTTTCTTTCTTTCTTTCTTACCTTGTCCTCCTCTCCTCTCCTCACAGTTCGTTCGCTGGTTCGTTGAAACCATCACCTTCGTCGTCGTCGTCGTCTCTTCCGTATGGAAGACGGACATGTCTTAGGCAGCCCACAAGCAAGGGAAAAGTCCGAAAAGGGCAAGAGGGGGGGAAAAGAAAAGGAAAGATTAATCAACCCAGCCTCAGCACCGCGAGCAGCGAACGAACGAGATGCACCAAGAGGCGAAGCGAGGGAAAGCCTCCCTCATCGCAAAAAGGAAAAAGACCAGAAGTAGAAGGCCCACAGGACCTAAAAAGGAATTTACTTCAATGCAGATCAAGAAGGAAGGGTTATCACCTTAGCACCAGGTTACCGCAGAGCAGCTTAACCCCGCTAGTATACGCTACCGTAACCAGTCAGTCCTCGTAGAGCGCAGCATGATGCCGGTACTCGTACACTTTTTGGAGGTGAGTGCCGTAAGTTGACCAAGCCCCCAATGAAATAGCAGGTTCGAACTTCTCCAAACGGCCTTCCCGCCTGCATGGGCTGTACCAGAGTACCGTACCGGTACTGTAGCCTGTAAGCTTTCTCTAACCCCGCCTTCCTTCCTCCTAACTTTTCCCACTGCAGGCGTTTCCCACTCCACTCCCCGAAGGAAGGAAAGAAAAAACAAAATGGTTATCACGCAACTCCCATTCCCATTCCCGTTCCCATTCCATTGCCACCGCTTCCTCCCTCCGGACCGAGCCAAACCAACCAAGAGCAAAAAAACGCCAGGCCGTCCGCCTAAGCAAGCAAGCAAGAAGGCAGGCGCGCAGGCAAAAACTAGTACTGTACGGTGCTCGAGTAATGGTACCGTACCCTTTTGGTACCGGTACCGGTAGTGTGATGGGGGGAGGAAAAGCAGCGAGACTCAAAAAAGGATAGAAAGAATCCCACAAACCAGGGCTCCAAGCGATTGGTTCGGGCACAGCTCTTAATCCATCCGTGCCCCACGCCCGCCTCCTAGCACATCCTAGTTTACAATCCATGCTCCGCATCGGGTTGGAGTTCCCTCGATGGTGATTGGGAAGGGGAGAGAGAGAAGAGGGAAAACTTTTTCCTACTAACCGTAACGTACCGAAATGCGCAGGTCGTTGTGACCCACCTATCACTTGGCTACCTGGCTGGCTGGCTGCCTACCTAACTTTCGGTGGGCAACTGGGGGCAAGAGGGGGGGAAATGGAGAAGGGAAAATGACCCGGGATGAAAAACACCGCAGGCGTGATACTATACAACACAGCACAGTGATAGGAGGAAGCAAGAGGCTACCGTACCAGGGGCTACAGTACTGTACGAGTACAGATGCCGAACCCGGTGACCGACATGACGAAGCGCGTGGTGGTTGAAGGGAGGGGCCCCCGTGCCCTGCCACCATGTTGTCGGGTAACGCTTTCTCCTCCCAGCGGCACTCACACTCTTTTTTTTTTTTCTTCTTTCCCCTTCAAACCTGAAGCAGGAGGAACGGAGGGTTGCTGACGATACCGACACAATGCCAGACTGTGCTGATTTCGGTTGCTATCTAAACTTTATCTGGTCTCGCTGCCTACCCGTAGCCGTGAGAGGGAAGGGAGAGGAGGCAGGAGGGTCATAGCGTCCATACCGATGGTGCTTTTCGAAACGGGGTACAGGTGAAACATGATGTAATTGTTGCAGCTCTGGTAGCTACTCGGACTGTGCAAGTGAAGCATCTGCAATCGTGTCTGAGTGCCGGTACCGATACAGGTACTGTACTCGAGTACTGGTATCATCGTACTTGCAAACTATGGGCGATTCAGAGAAAGTCAACAACAATCGAGAGGGGGAGTACTCGGAGGGGGAGTTAGTCAGAACAGGTAACCTCCCCGAATCTCATCCCCCCCCCACTCCGCCACAACTTTTACGGTTATGGTACGATAACGAGTACCACATCGAGATACAAAGTACCCATCGCCCACATCCACTTACCGGTATCCTACCCTATTATACTCGAGCATTAACAGGAAGCGTAATTCCTTTTTTCAACTCGCGGTGAACCAAGCATCGTGAAAACGCACGAGAGAAGGAGAAAAGAAAAGGAAAAAAGAAAAAAGAAAAAAGAAAAGAGTAATTGACGTACTCGTACATACCTACTCGAGAGGAGAGTACGGTACGAGTACAGTACCGTACCGATAACCTAAAAAACTTCTTTCACTTCTCCGCACCATGCGACCACAAATTATAATAACTTAATAACACGAGTAATAACATCATCACAAATTCGCGGCACCGTATCATATCAGCACATCACAAATCCCATTGTGCCCTTATCATAATGGGGGAAGAGAAAAAAAAAAGAAAAGAATAATAAGAATCACGCTACCAAGCTGAGAAGAGAGAACACGAGTCGGATTCCAAACTTTCTCACTTTCGCTCATAAAATTAAATCCCCCCCATATGTAAACTGTTTTTATCCATCCCATACAGTAATCAAAAACCTAAGGAGCCCTTCCCCCATTCCCATTCCCCGGAGGAGGAGGAGGATGACGACGGGGGGGGAGGAAAATACCGTACGATACTCGTAGATATAGATAAACCATGATTGCAGGGGTAGGTAAACTTATCATCTTACCGGTACCATAATTATAATAATTATAATAATTATAATAATATCTTACGCTACGCTCACCCAACTACCGTCCGTCCGCTTATATACGGTACGGTACCATATTTAACCCTCCAATCTTTCGAGTACCGTAGTTAACTTATGGGTATGATACAAAAAAAAACTGGGGTAAGTTTACACTGTACGGTGGTTGTGCGAACACAATCACATCCGTCCGTCCGTCCCGAGATATGTAGACCGGGGGTGCCCTCAGCGAGACGACCCCCTCAGCGAGGCGCGGCGAAATTTGGCAGCAAAACCTACCCGCCCTCCACCACTTTAGCACCAAAATCGTGCCAAGTCTCGCCGAGGGGGTCGTCTCGCTGAGGGCACCCCCGGTCTACTACTATACCCGGTTCGGATTCCTTCGCACAGAGATAAGTTTAAATGGTTACTACCGATACGATACCGCTTACTTATTCTACTGTAATGATACACCCGGGTGCGCTCCAAACTCAATTTCCCTCGCGAAAATAAGGTAGATGGATAGATAGATAAATAGATAAATGCCTGGTTATGTATGTACTGTACTAGTACGGCACTCGTACGGTACCGGTACTTGCGTTTCGCTTGGGCTTGTTACAGGTGAATGCGTGAAATGGATTTAATGTCGTTGCCGTTTCGCGTGGGAGATGTATGTGTACGGTACTGTACCATGTAACTTCACCGCTTGTATAATAAATATTACTTGTATGCATATTATCTATCTGGGCGTTGCTGAACTTTGATTTTTTTTTTTTTCCTTCTTCTCTCTTTCTTGTATTTTCATAAAACAATACCATTTTTGTAACTTTTTTTTTTTTTTTTTTTTTCCTCCTTCCCCTCACGATTTTTTGATTTATTATTTCGGTAACTTACCGTACTGTATGTACTGTACGCTGCGAGCAGATACGATAGATGATGGTGGTGATGGGTGGGGGAAAAGCTCCGTTGGTGTTCAGATAAACCTTAACCCCTACCCAACCCAATCGATGGGTTGTTGAAAAAAAAAAAAAAAAACTCCCGAAACACCCCGCCCACCCCCCCCCCAAGGTCGATGCCGCGCTGTCGATCATTAGATTTATCGCAACCCCCCCCCCTCCCCAAGTTCATAGTTTTTTTTTTTTCCCTTCTCCCCTCCTGCTCAAGAGTAGCATTTGTTTACCGGTGGTGGTATGGCATATCTACCGTTTCCTCAAAAAATCTCTATAGCATAATATGTCAAGACATACTTTCGTTGAATGTGGATAAAACGGTCATTCCCCCACCATTTCCCCAGAAGCGGGCGGGGATAGAAGGGGGGCGGGCTCGTGCTTCTCTTTTTCTTACGATATCATACCGGTACCGTGCCAGTATTTTTCTCCATAGGGCCGAGGCGAGAGCGATAATTTCAAATTTCAAAACACGGAATGAACATTTCGACAAAAAAAAGTCCATGGTTCAAACACCCAAGCAAGGGCGTCATGGTAGACTATTGATATTCCCCCCCCCCAAAGTGAAGAGCACTATGATAGTAAGTACGGTTAAAGAAGAAGAAAAAAAGGTATATATTATATAATTAAAAATTTCCCTCATCATAAAAAAACACACACACGACCCAAAGAGAGAGGGAAAAAAAAAAGAAAGAAAGAAAAAAGAGTTAAACTACCCTTTTTCGCTTTTCGCCCAATACCTCCCTCCGCAATGTACGCAGACATCTAAACCAGTCAGAATGCTCGCGGCCAATGTGCTCTCCCCTCCTTCATCCTCTACTACCCCTCCTTGAGAAGAAGAAGGAGAAGCAGCAGCAGCACCTCTGCGACGAGAAGGATAAGAGGAATCGGAAGCCGGCCCCGCTCTACTCGTGCACATAGTATTATCACCGCCATCATCCATCTCCCCCTCATCTCCCAGTCCGCTGCTGCCGCCGCCGTCACCGCCGTTATTCTTATGCGCACCATTATTTTCCATCTCCTGGACAAGAACTGCTTCTGATAGAACCGTCCGCTTGCAGACCATGCACTCTTTGGTGAGTTTATAGTCCTTCATTGGCAGAAAGGTAAGTGTGCATCTAGAAACTCTGTGTCCAAGTGAGCACTCGGCCACTCTAAGATCGGACCATATCATCCCCTGGTCGCACAGGGCACACTTCTCCAGCCTACTCGCGAAGTCTTTATCCCTATCGCGGATCTCCTGCAGGCCCGAGCCATCGTCCTCTCCGCGTTCCATAACATCCAGATCTGATATTCTACGTTCCGAAATTTCCAGTTCTGTGCGCACGTCCACTTTGACTTTTGTCGATAGCCAGAGGAATGATTTTTGTGCGAGCTCTACGATTTGGCGGAAATTGTACAGTCCTAGAATTCCGATACATGCGAGAGAGTATATTATTCTGATGCTCAGGTTGGACTTTTCGGTCGCGCTATTTCGGGGAACGGATAGAATGTTGCAGATGATATGAGCGATTATTTCTGGATATTCTCTTGGAGGGGTGTTGATAAGGAGAGATAAGCGAGGATTGGCGGGGTCTGATAATGTTTGCAGGCAGCATTTGTACCGGAGCGCGTTTAGCTCTCGTTTAGCCAAAAGATTGGAAGCCAAGGAAGCATCGACCCCAGCACCGTCTATCGATATGCTCTTTAGGTCCCAGCCATTACCATCTTGGAAGTGTACTTTATCCAATGACTTTCGGATCCTGTCCGCAATACCTGCGCTTCTACCCCCAAAGCACTCGATTTCGAAGAGAAATGCTTCACTCGAGATCTCTACGGGGGTGGGCACCCGCGGCTCGTCCGAAGGGGGCTTAGCTAGAAGGCCTCTCCTCTGCCAGGCGCCCTCCCACCCGGGGTGTGTGCCGAAGACTATCTTGGTCATCTCCTTAGATGCCGTGATATACTGCAGACTGTCATTCGGATGAAAGCTGCAAGCCACAGCGATAATCCCACCCATGGGGCTTGCCGCGATGCCATACACTCTGGAAGTGCAAGTGGATAGATCATGCTCAGCCATGTAGTCTTGCTTCCTCTCCTCCAGTACGTTCGTCCAACGGGAAGCAATAGCGCGGAGCTCCTCCTCTTCTTCCTTACTTCCCGGCGGGGCGTCACTCATCGGCACATCTTGTTCGTCGCCGGCGCCTTCCGTGATGCGAGAGGTTGACTTTTCGCTCATGTGGCCGGATGTGGGTGTGTAGTCGATGATTTGCGTCCTTCCATTGGAACTGGCAAGGTGGAGCATGACCCGCGAGGGACTTGTTGAGGGAGTGAAACAAAACCCTAGTAACCTCTTAGAGCGAGTATATCTTTACACATTGTCATTATACGGGATATTACGTACCGGCAATATGATCCACAAAGCCATTCACAAACTCCCTGGCGGACATGACCCTCCCATCGCTGCTGATAGCGACAATCTTTACGCTGCGTGGAATAACATAGGCCAGAATAAGGCACCCACTGATCTCCTACATTGTCATTCCGGGTCAACGAATGAACTCACGACTGTGTGCAGGCGCATGTGTGTGTGGGAGTGGCCGTGGTGTGGTGTGTGTGTAGGGCAAAATATCTCACCTCTTCAGCCCAAGTTATGGCAGAAACCAGATGGACGTCAGATATCGAGTTCCCAACAACAAGTCTATTTCCAGCCACAGCCGACAGATTATGATTCCCGGGAGAGTGTGAGTAATCTCCCGACTCGAGGGACACGGTGATCGGGCAAATGTACACCTTTCCGCGAAATCCGTAGGCCAGGAAGGCTTTGCTTTTGTGATTGTCTCCTTCGTCGCCACCTCGGACCCGTTTCCATGGACTCCATGCAAGGCAACTCACCCACGTCTCTCTTAACCCAACTTTTCTCACGATCTCTAAATCAATGCCCTTGAAAAACTCTACGATCGAACAATGGTCGTGCGTGATCCTGCGTGTCACATCATTCAGAAAAGAAAAGGAGCCGGGGACAGGAGGAGCAGAGGAAAAAAAAATTCCCCCCAAAAGGTACACCACACAACACACGGCGAACCGTGCCCAAGGGCACGGTAGAACTCATTTTTTTCTCGCAGGGGGATGAAAGTGTAAAAGAGGGAAAAAAAAAAGCTTTTGGACTTAGCCTTTCGGCATGCCGAAGGCGAAAATAAAATAAATGAAAAACATGCAGGGGAAATTTAAACAGACCTGAAAAGCACAATCTGTAGATTATCATTTGCCACCGCGAGCAGTGATTCCGCCCGTCGACTGGCGGGAAAAGTAGCTGCAGAGGACCAAGAAAAAGATCTCGTACGGACCCGCATACGCACTACGGTTTCGTCCTCCTCCTCCTCGTTGAGCTCATCATTGTCCCAGCCCGAGTACTCGATCAGGTACTTTGTAAGATCGTGACGCTGCATATCATTTTTTCGGTCATTCACGATTGTAGTTAGTCAGTCTAAATTCAGTAATTCAACCTATCCGACCAGATCCTCACATAACCATCTTCTCGAACATGGACCACAACCCCCTGCATCGGGCAACTCGCAGCTGTAAGTTTTTTTTTTTCTTTTTCTTCTCTGAGTGTGTCTATCACTTTTCTCGCTCCCTCCCAACCATTCCCACAAAACCGATATGCAAAAAAATAAAAATAAAAGATCACACTCACAATCGTCCAATCACTCCAAGGGTCCCACCCAGGGACAAAAACCTTGACCTGATGATTTGTCGTGAGGATACCCAAAATACACCTTTTTCTCTCACTTGATCAATATTGGCCAATAAAGAAATTCCCCGAACAAACCCCAGGCGTATGCGAGCTAAGCAGAGAGAGAAAAGAAAAACCACACATACCTCCTAAACTCCGATACCCCCAAAGGACTCCACGCCGCAGCCCTCGCATATCCCGGACCCTGCTCATCACCAATAGAATACACCTCCGCTACTTGCATTCCCAAGCAAGCCGCATCAACCAATCATTACCCCACCTTTTTTAAAACAAGGGTGAAAAAATGAGAAAAGATAAAATAAAATAAAGATAAAACCTCAAACAAACCTGAAACTCACCGTCTGCAGGGGCCATTTCGGGCAGGGTTTGTATGCTGTGCAGGAGGTGCGTGCGGAGGGAGGCGTGGTGGGGTTTTAGGTTGTTGGGAACCTGATGGAATCATTAGCTGCTGTTTGCTCTCCACCTGCTTCCCCAACGGTCGGGGAGGGGCAGAGAAGGAATGGAAGATGGAGGAAGAAGTTGTGTACAGGCACTCACGAGAATCTGTGCAGTCTCCGAAGCAATAACACATAATTGCCCATCCCTCGACCAGGACAGCGCGTTCGGATGATTTGGGAATAGTCGGAGTCGGAGGTCGCGGTACATTTAGGATTGAATCGGATTGAGATTATTATGTTATCCCAATGTCTGCTCTGTTTAGATGCGGGAGGGAGCTTTGGGAACGATGTGGGCGTACCGGTACAAGTACTCGTAGTAGTTAATTGGAGAATTCGTGGGGAAAAAAGTGGGAGGTGATGACGAAGTTCGTAGGAAAAGAGAGAGAAAAAAGAAAAAAAGAAAAAAACGAAGATCCGGGTAGAGGAAAAGAAAGCTTTACTCAGGCAATGGTAGACGTCATGTGGTTTGTGCGCGATTGAGGCTCTTGCGGGAACGGAGAAGGGGGCCTATCTGTTTACCTACAGTATCTTTCAATCGTAATCCCCCGGTCGGGTGTTCCTTCGGTTGACTCGGGTGCCGGGGGGGAGGGGGCAATGTGTGCTAACTGGGAACCTTTTGGGGCTGCCCACAGCAAGCAAAAGGAAAAACTTCAAACAAAAGTGAAGTAAGGTACGATGAGAGGGGTCACTTAAGGAGGTGTGTTTCAGGATTTTTTAAAGAATTCATTGCAGTACAATATTATTTTCTTCCCCTCGCGCTTTGGGCAGTGGTGGTGGTGGTGGTGGTGGCGGGATGTTTGGTTTGATTTGTACGTGTACTCGAGTACAGTTGTTCGTCGTGGTACAAGCTGCGATGGATGGGATGGATGGGTGGTGTGGTAGTATCATAGCTGAGGTTGGGCCAATTCATGCGGGCTGGAACGCTGCTGTAATCATACCGGTATGTACGAGTACTCGTACACAAGTACAGTAAACAGAAAACGGACTCACACTATGTCATGACATGAGCCCATCTTATGGACTCGAGATGTCGGGAAGGAGATATAGTGCAGTGTTTCTGGTGAAACCTGTTGCTGTCGGCTATTTTTTGTCGGTAAGGTATCATAGCTCACAAGTTAACTTAGCTTTCTATTGCTGCTTCTGTATGATATTGTTGGGCGGTGAAGGCGAAACTACTGATCCTTCAAAAAGAGATACCTGTACTGTACAGTACTTGTATCATAGCAATTTTGAAATCACCAAATAGAGTATTTACAACGAGGAATGCCATTTACTTCTAGACCTGTTGTATTGTAAATGATACAAGTTTCTGTTTATTCCCTATCCTATCGTAACTATCATATCCCCCTTTTAACTTTTTTTTAACCTTTAATTTTTTTTTTTTTTTGAATCGCAACCCAACTCCATCTCCGTTTTGTCTGTAGACTTACAGTGAACGGCCTCCCCTACAAAAAAAAAAACACCATTAATGTGAACGTTTTTCCACCCGCCCCTCTCCCCTCTTTCCACCTCTTTCTTCCTTCCCCTGAGAGTCCCCCTTCGTATTCCGCTCCTATTTTTTCTGTTTGTGGTAAGAGCTGTGAGTGAGAGAAGCCGACCGAGGACAGACTAAAAACGGGTAAGGTGTAGTAGTAGAGGTGAATGAATGGCTTTGTGCTACCCACAAGGTATCCATCGTTGTCGTTCGTCGACACACGTGTCGCTCGCTCTCATCGGTCGATGCGCCAACAACCAACAGATACCCCGCTGACCCCGCCCCGCCATGACATGCGAATCAGATAATGTGGGAAGCGAAGGGTAGGCAGAGAAGCGAAGGTGAGAGGCAAAGGTGAGAGATACTAGTGGACAAAAGAGTAAGAAAGCTAAGAGAAAGTGAAAAAACCAAAAAAAAAACAAAGCATGACCTGTGTCCTTTTGTACCCCCTCCTCTCTCGCTTCTGGTGTATGAATGAGTGATGCAGCCTCGGGGGATGGCTTGCTCGGTCAAGGACCTTCGAACCGCACCGTTATGCTGTGTAAATTGTGTAATGACGATGATGATGATGGTGATGCTAAAAAAAAAAAAGAGAGACATAGGAAGCTGATCCGAGAGCTGGGTATAGGGCGAGGGGCGGAAACAAAAACGTAATGTGGGCGTGGAATACATCGATCAGTACGGCAGGTGGAAAGTGAAAAGAAAGGAAGGTAAGTCGCTCGCAAAGAGTGGAGCGAAAACAGAATCAAATCACAGCAACCTCCCACTAGTACACCAAACGTGGTATTGGATGTATCATCCAAACAAAAACAAAATGGAGGACCCATGAGACAAAGATGCTGTACAATAAAGCAAAAAAAAAAAAAGAGGGGAATCAACGATGACTTGTAGCATGAAAGCAAGCGAATAAAAGCAAGAGAGGAGAGAAAAAAAAGAGCATGAGAAAGTAACCTTCGGCGGGGGTGTAGGAATCGGATAATGCGCGATACGGTGGAAGTCTGCAAAGTTAGTTAAGCCCTCTATAGGCTGTATTATAACAGAACTGTATGTTTTTTCTTAACTCCTTGGGAGATGGATGAAATCCTCTTGCATCGTAATCTCGCCAATGTCTTCAGAGTCTTGATTGTCCCTACGGATGTAATCATATTCACTGAGTGTATCCGAGTCGACGTCGTCACTGTCGATTGCCTCTCCGTCATCTCCACTGCTAATGTCACTATCAGAGTCCATGTTGTAGTCGTTACCGGATCCTTGGGCTTTTGCGGCTGCTGCGGCCGCTTGAGCTGCTGCCACTCGCCTTCGTCCAGCCCTCTCAACATGCTGCAGCTTACAAGTCTTATCCGTGCATACCCCCTTCTCATCAAAGTCAGGGCACTCGCGTACGTGTCGTTCTGTACACTCTGCGCCCTTGTCGCAGTACCCCAATGTAGCGAAGGGACGGCAGATGGGAGCAGCTGGGTTAACCTTGACGTGCGCAAAAGGGCACTTATCGTTGGAACAATTGCCACGGAGAAAGTGGACGCATGAAGGCATACAATGTGGGCTGGGTGTGTGAGACAGGTCGCAGGAATCCCCCTCGGGGCAAGAATTGGCTTGGATAAATCGAGGGCATATGGCGACCTTGTTGGGGTCATGAGTGTAGAGGCATGACATCCCGTTCTTACATTTACCTATGGTAAGTAATTGGGAGTGTTTCGTTAGTATAACATCTTCAACTTTTTTTTTCCAATAAAAAAAGAATTGTAGGGTAAGAGGAGAGAAGCGGCTTGAGCTCTGCATATCAATGCGGTCCACTACAAGAGCAAGAATGAAATCGATTGGAGGGAATTGGTCGCTACCAGTATTTGAATAGTATTTGCAGGGCTTCTTGATATGGCGTGGTTTGCTGAACTCGCTGTCGGAGATGATGGGGAAGCGCCCCCTGTCAGCCACACGGATGATAACGTTAGCAAAAAAATAGGGCCAGAGCTCGATACTCACTGTGATGCTTTTACTAGTCCAACGCGCCAAAGATTTCCGTTCTTGCTTCGCACAAAATTAACACCACCAACAACCGCTTTCTTGGGGGTAGATTTTGCATTTTGTGGACCATCTGTTTGCAACATCGAACCTGTTAAACATACTCCTTGTTCCCGATCCGAGCCCAGTTTATTTTGCTCCTCACCAGAAATCTTGATAAGTTTGCTACCGCCAGCGGCGACTTTGTACCGTTCACCCTGTACGAGGACGTCAAACGGAACCTGTGAGGCAGTATCGCGGGACCTATCCAAGTAACCCCTGAGCTTTTGCTTTTCCCTTTCCTCTTTCCTCATTAATTGGGTCTGGCGGGTCTTCTCAAGATCTCTAGCTCTGGCCTGGGCATGCTGGTCATAGACCGCAGTGTTGATCAACTGCATATGTCTATCACGCTTTGCCACCCACCCTTCTGAAGATTGTGTTGTACTGTCATTGCTCTGTGGTAAAACTTGTCCTGGTGGGTTGGAAGACATATTCTCTACATGGGAAGTTGAAGCAAACGTATTTGTAGTTGGAGTAACAGCACTCCCATCAGGGGCTTTATTGTTATTGATCACCAAAGTCTTATGATGATGAGTGACAGGGGGGCCGGGCCAAGAAGCCCGACCTCTTGCCCTGCGGGCGGCAACTCCCCTGGGGTGGTGGTAATGTTGGTAGTGATGTGGAGGAATCCATCCTCCTCTTCCTCTTGAGGATTCTAACTGGTTCGTTAGCATACGGAACTATTAGTGTTGATTAAGCCTCCATCAAAGAATGTGGAAGAGTCGGCAGCTATGGAGTGATAATAATAAAACGGCCGCATACGGTTAGTAGGATATGGGGATGCTCGTTGCGGGAAATGCGATCCCCCATAGGCGGGAGCAGAAAGCTGTTCCGTCTGGTTCTTGTGTCGATTTATCTTGCCTGATTGTTCAGCTCGTCAGTACATTTCCCAATCGACAAAGAGGCCAAGCGAGGCGGATCGGGGTAGTGGTCACTGACCAGCGACTTCGCTGATCTTTAAGAGGAGCGCCTGATTGTCAGACATGAGAGCGGTGAGAAAAAATTGGCGTATAGAGTAGTCGGCGTAGCGCAAGCTTTTTGTTGTGGAAAAATAAGCAGAGCGGGCGAAGAGATGAAAGGAAGGGACGATAAGGAGAAGAAGTGGAGGTGAAGGAAGGAAAAGGGTGATCTGAGGATGACGGGGGTTGACAGGGAAGAAGTGGGTTGGTTGGCGTTTTGTATCCACGCCGATGGGCGATCTGGTCCTGGCATCTCTTGGCACTTGCAGTCATGTGATGGGGGCAAGACCCTCAGAATTTCGAGTCATGGATTATGATATTGCCACCTCTCTTGTGAGGGTGAAAATATAATTAAATTTTTATGATACCGCTAAATATATCGGAAGGGGAAAATTGGTATCATATCATACTACGATAAGACATCATAAAGACTCATATAGTAGAAAGGCAAGGGTCACACATTAAAAAACAGCACCACTCTACTGTTGTCCTCCCAACCTGAATGCCTCCGAAACGTATCCATAACGGCAGGTATCTTGCGGCTGGCATCCCAACTAGTATGGTACCTTATCCGACCTAGAAAAGAGCCGGGTAGATCCAGGCATTTAGCTTGGTGTTTGACAATCCTACAAAAACTCCTTACAGCCTTAGCCAAATAAACATATACACACCCCGCGTAATATGAAGGCTCACGTTCCCGTTTCGACCTCCATGAGGTGTACTAGTACTCATGATATATCAAATGCCACAACAACCCAGTTTTCGAGTAGCTACCCTGTTTTAGAAGCGAATGTTAAAGGGGTTATAAGGGTGTCAAGTGCTCCTTTTTTGGTAGCCATGGGTGCTATGGGCGCTCTACGATAGATGGTTCTCCGTGGGCCAAGTGTTAACAATGCTGTGCTGCGGAATGTGGAGATGGTTTCAAGCGGCAAGAGTTTTGAAGAAGGGGGGCATCTGGCTCTCTGCGTTCACTTTAGTGTGATCGTAAACTCAAATTGTGCTATTTTCACTGGTCCGCTATGGCAAGTACTGTGCGAGTACCTAGATGTAGGATGAATGTGCTGGGACGTTGCAATACCTGTAGTCGCTGCTGTTGGGGTGCTATGTATCTTCCCTTTTTTTTTTGCCTCCATTAAAAAATGAATTCTCAGCACTCTCTTGGTATCCCTGAGGGATGGTTCTAGCGGCCTAGCACATATCTCTATCGGAACATCTACGGCGTTTGGTATCTCTCACTAGCAGAAGACCTAAATTATTATCAAGGGCGCAAAGATCACCAATGAATAGGCCACCCGCTGTTAAATTTCCTCATCCGAGGCAGGGTTGCATTTTGGTTTGATATATCGAAACTACGAACCTCCCTGACAGCAACTATAAGACAAGAAAATACGATAAAATCCCGTTCTCCAATTCTCATTTTTTTTGTGCTTTCATCCACTTTAGAGCTTCCTTGGAATTAGAATTCAACTCCCAGGTTCCAGCCATGGGCCCGTTCTGATTGTAAATAGCAATTTCTCTCAGAACCTGCCTTAGGTAAGCCTCAGGTTGGAAGAGCTCTTCACGAAACTCCTTCGAGTACCAGTGCTCCTTCGCTTCGAAGAGCTCGTAGAGGCTAGAGATTAGGACGTCCTTGTTCATGCGATACGCCTTATCTTTAGGGTCGCGGCCGAGAGTGGGTTTCTGTACTTTGTTAGACGGAGATTTGTAGGTGGGGTGGGTAAACATGCGGGAGCAGCAGCAGTAAACGATAGTTCCTTCTCCTTTCGGTTCGGAAAGTCCCCAACGGTACCCGGTCTGAGAAGGTTCATCTGCACGTTTACTGGTGTCATATATTCTGGCTCTTTTTTGATGGCTTGAGGACGGGCATGAAGGGTCGGGGCGCCCTCCGCCCGGATGGGGGTGACTAGAAGTTCATCCTGGAATTTGGCGACCAAAGAAGTTTTGTTCGCTGTTGGAGAGGCTTTTAGTAAATAAGGCCAGTCATCAGACAAATGTTTACTATTACCTTTGGCAGGACGTCGGAAGGTAGCTTCCTTTGACTCACGGGCGCTCTCAGAACCACGGTGCCCTTTACTGTACCCCTTGATGAAAGATATTGGGATAGGAGGTCCGGTTTGTTTCTTTGGGACATCCTTCTCCTCCTCTGCCCAGCAATACATATTATGGGGTTTTCCGCGCGATTCCAAATTGTAATCCTGCGGTATATTTTGACTAGGTTTATGGCTAGGATTCAATCTAAGTTTTATTTCCTGCTTCTGATGGCACCCTCATGTCAGGTATCCATTTTTGTTGACATAGTTGAATTTGGTGGGGCAGCCAACTTACATCATCAGGAGCTTTTGGAACCTTGACCTTGATAGTGCCGATCACGATCTCTTCGTTGTCGTCAAAATCCAATAGCTCTTTCCAATGGTTAGTCAAATATGGCGGGAGCTTGACTAGCCAGGCAGGAGACAGTTTGCTGTCGCTTGCATTTCTGGAGAACTTGAGTTCAGAGGGGTCAGACTCGTATTGGAGGTCATCGTCTTCCCATTTTCTCTTCGTGGACTTCCTATGGGAGGGTAATTGAGATAGATGGTCTGAGCTGCCATGGGGGGACAGGAGATCCCGGGGAGTAGAAGATTGCTCCATACTCTGAGAATATAGGTTTAACATAGGTGAGGTTAATGGAGAATTGAAACTGAGTCTTGAGGAGTGGTAATGAATGCGGTGCTGGTTGTGGCAGTAATAGCGGCCCAGAGGAAAGTATCGATGGGAGAAGAGATAGAACGGGTAAGAGGGGCCAGGAGAACACGGGAAAGGGTAGGGAGCAATTTATTGCTTGAAATCATTCCAAGCGTGGAGTTAGGGCTTTCCCTGCCAATAGAATGGTTGAGAGATGGAAAGGGGAGCCTCTCAAGTCACAAACCCTCATTCACATAGTATTTTTGAAGAAGCATCGTATTCTCTAATTTTAGTTCTGCTAACCTGAATCCTGCAGGGCTAAGGCTGTTAACCCCTCTGACCTTGTTACGGGTTACGATCTTTCCTGACTATGATACTATGATATTATTATCACAACAGACTCCTCTCTCATCATGGGAATAGAATACCATGTTCTCTGAGTAGAAAACTTAAAACGGCATGTTGGGCTTGATTGCGCGAAAGAGGCTTATGGAGATCTCACCCAACTTAACCCCTTCTAGAAGGTACGATAGATAGGATAGGGTATCTGACCATCTATCTATCTATCTTCTATCTTTCTAATTGAGCACTGTATGGTGTCATACTACTTGACATTGGCAAGAAGTGTGGAGCGGGTGTCTGGCGACCAATCCGATCAGATTATGATACCCTCTTCCTTCTGCCCTAACCCCTACGCCTAGCAACAAAGTATGATATTCCTATGATATGATAGCAAGCCGGGCAGCGTGGAAGGGAGGAATTAAGGAAAAACGGAATTAAAAATACAAAAGAAGGCTGCCAGAGGGGGCTGGGTGTTCTTGGACTGAAAATCCCTGACCATCTAGAAAAGGAGTAAATCGATTCCATCTCCCTTGAAGCCTCGAAGGGGGCTATGCTAGTATCTGTTGCTTGTGAGAGACAGCCAAATTACGCCTGTGGTTCGTGCAGAGAAGCCTTGGTGTCTCACTCGGAGCAGAAGCCTGATACACAATCATTGGCACCGTGACTAATCGACCCAACACTCCAATCAAGTGCCAACCTCAAGACTAATAATGTTTAGTTTGATCACTGGTATGGTATTGTGATATCATACTACCGGTAGCCGAACTCTTCTAGTGTATGATACAGAATTCGGCCCAAAATGATCTATTTTCACAGTGCGTGCGAGTGCGGGGTGAATGTTACTCCCGCACATGGCTTGGAACCCCCCAGCTCTCCATCCACACAGCACAACAACGGGGGTGACCTTCAGCGCAACTGCCGGTATATCATACTAACCCATTCCTGAATTACAAGTACAAGTGCCAATGAAAAACTCAGTCGGTACGACCATAACATTTCACAACAGGGGGCGCGATAGGTAGCCCTTTACTTCTTCCTGGACCGTACACAGTTTTAGTGCAAAAGACACGATAAATCGCGACTCTGCCCTTGCCAGCAATTCTTTGAGGAGTGTCTGTCACGACATTAGAAATTCCTGGGCTGCTTTGCTGCTTATCCTTCGCACCGCGTGGGTTAGCAAAATGTTCAAGTAGAAAATGCGCCAAGGGAAAGGTACAGTACGAGTACAGTGCTCAATGGAAAACTAGTGGGTGACGTCGTAGGTATTGTTTGATCAGACGATCATGTTGTTGGTCTATAAAGATATACTACTCGTATATTAAAGCAGTTAAAGTCCCAGACCAGTAGTTTTGAAGTTACTCTCAATTGAGAGAGTGGGGATTGGGGTTTCTAGGAGCGTTTTTTTTTCTTATCTAGATGGGCTCACATAGAAGTTATGATATCACCAATTCTAATTTATGCCTTCAATTTGTTATTTTTGCTACACTCTTGGGATATAATTGGGATATCGTACCACTCCCAATTGCTGTTGTCACCTAAAGACCTCCAGTTTGTGTACGATTTTGAACCCTACCACCAAGACATGGGTCTCGCCAGCTTCCAGTCTTTAATGACCTTCCCAAGTGGCTTTCAAGGTTAACAGAGGTGTAAAAACGGACACTGTCTTTAGTTTACAGTACTTTGACGTCTCACGAAAACTTGGCATACATAAAAGCTGTGAACTTACTATCACTTTGCCTGACCATGCTCGTACTATATCATACCGTGTAGTGCTGTACATGGGTGCTGCTATTAGCCAACATATTATCATAGTAAAGTAACCAAATGCGACCCCCGGTATTTACTTGTCGCCAGGAAATAACCCTTTTAACTTCAAAAACCCTTAAGTTAAGATAAGTTAAGATAAGTTAAGATACCAATATTTTATGGTCGCACAAAGCGGCGAAATTATCGCTCAATAGCATAACCGTTGGGATAAAGTCGGGGAGTGCCTATTTTACTCTAACCGGCAAACCACGTATTGTAGGGGTTCCCAAGCTTAGCCCACTCTCCCTTCTCAGTCAAAAGGATCCTTCACTGTCCGGTCTTGCGTCATTATCTCGGTTTCCTGATGATAATAATATAAATAATTCATCTCGAATTACCCCACCACCCCGAGCTCCTGATCTTCCCACCAGCTCCCCATCCTCACCCTATTCTTTCACTACAGAGGTCGACAACCATTATCTACTACCGGCAGCTATCCTATTGGACTGATTAGAGGTGTTGTCGTTGTTGTGGTGTGTGGGTCAGGATGTTCGTTACTCCCTGCGCGGGTCCATCTTCTGTGCTTCTTCTGCGCTCCTTTTTTCTTTTTTCTTCCTCCCTCATAAAATGCTGGTTCGGCGCCTGGATGATATTTCATGTGAGCTGACATCAGGTTTCTCTCAAGGGCTCGAAGAACAGATGACCCCCTCACTCTATCTCGGCGATCCAACAATCTTCAATTCTCATGTTCCTCCTATTTTCAGTCTCCGTCTTCTCAACACCACACCCGTTCAATTTATCTTTACACGGACCCAAGATCCCTCTCCGCCGAGGCTAGCCGTCCCGTGAAGAAACACCAGCCAAATTCCCCCATCAGTGATGCCCCTTCCCTCGTCCCGCAGGGGCCGGCCGGGCCTACCGCCCCGCAGTATACTCACAGGGCTATTTCCTCTTTGATAACGCCGTATCTAGCGTCGAAGCCTGTAAAGCGCACGTCGAAAAAACCAGCCCGCCCTCACAGCCTTTCCTCTTCGTCCTCATCGATACGTAGCACCGCGAGTAGTATCCTTTCCAGAAAGCGCAAGTACTACTATGAGCACCCCAAGCTTTCCACCCTGCCCTCGGAGATCTTGGACGAGGTGTTCCAGCATCTGGACCAGGGCACTCTTCTTGCGCTCGCTAAGGTTTCCAGACGTATGTTCGACGAAGTGGCGCACACATTATATGCCTCCCCGTCCTTTGCTTCCACATATCGCTTGGCCCAATTTGTTTCTGTGGTCTCGCGGAATAGGTTCTTGGCCAAGATGGTGCGCAAATTGGACCTATCGAACCTGGGGTCCTGTGTAGACCCGGACCTCCCGTTGGCGGGATGGAGGGAATGGAAATTTCGCTCCTCCCAGCTCTACACAATCCACCGGGACGACCCTCAAGACAGGAGGAAATCCGGTCGGGGTGGAAGAAAGCTGCCTACACTGAAAGCTAGCACTCACCCACTCCCCTCGCCCCTCCTGAAAAAGTATTCTACCTCCAGAGATGTTCCTGTTGGCGGAATCATTCACATCCTTAGAGCTTGCCCCTACCTCCGCGAGCTGAACCTGTCCGGCGTCCTGCTTGCTCCGGACTACAGTGTGCGCTGGACGAAAACTTCAACTTATAAACCTGTAGCCTTCACTGGGCTCCTGTTCGTTTCCGACGTGCCGAAGAGCTTTACGTGGAAGGAGGACGACACGAAACCTTTGCATGCTTCTGTTGATCTTGTTGAGGCAATTCTGAGTCTGAAGTGTTTAGAAAGGCTCAAAATTAAGGGAGGTCTTTGGGTCACAAGAGACATTGCCAAACGCATGGTTGAAAAATCTGAAAGGCTCGAGAAAGTTGACTTTCGTGAGTGCGGTATGTACAAGGACATTTGCTGGGCCGTTAAAGGTCAAAAGGATAAGGTCAAGGAGGTCATAGAGGAGGAATTGCAGGCGGAGCTTAGAAGGGGACAAAGTACTGCAAGTCCGTGACCATGACTTGCGAAATTGGAGGCCCATTTGTTTGCTTTTCATTTGAGAATTCTGTCTTT
The DNA here is from genome assembly GCA_006112555.1 of Tuber indicum. NCBI lineage: Eukaryota > Fungi > Ascomycota > Pezizomycetes > Pezizales > Tuberaceae > Tuber > Tuber indicum. The sequence goes on along the minus strand of VBSK01000181.1, from coordinate 643,071 downwards.
CATCATCTCCATTATTTCCTCCTACCTAATCTCCTTTGGCGTCTTGATTAGGTGCAGGGGCTCTTCGCATTAGAGAGCCCATTAGGAGCTCTCTGATTTTTTTTTCTTTTTTTAATCTCCTTCCAAATATCTAACATATGCTGGGTGTGCAATGAAGCTCTCCCCCCAAAAAACATGTTGCCTCAAATGAGCTTTTCAAGAAAATATGAATACTGAGTCTTGATTGATGGAGTTATGATAAAAATTCGAGTGACGTAATGCGCAAAAAAAGAGGCTCAACAATACAAACAATAAATCTGAACCCCACCTTGAGCTTCCAGGAGCGGTACCTTAGATAAGCCATCCACGGCATCCCCCACCATCCCCAGTTTCTCAACAACAACCGTCCCGGTACGTACCTCAAGCTCCCCCAAGCTCCCTCGGCTCAAGCCAATCTCCCCTCTATCACTCCGCATAACCTCCAAGAGCAGTCACCAAAAACCCACTCACAGCTCATCCGGAAAGGTGAGAGGAAAAGAAAAGAAAAGAAAGGAGAACAACCAACAATCATGGCATCCCCCGAGGTCCTCTCTCAGCTCACCTCTATCGAAACCTCTTCGGCCTCACAGGGTGACAAATCCCACTCCTTCATCGCCCTCCTCCAACCAATCCTCACAAACTCCCCAGCAGCCAGCCTAGAAGCCAACCTAAAAGCCTTCGTGGACACGATCCTCAGCGACAACGTAGGCATAGTGACTAGCCGCCCGGTGCTAAGCGAATACCTCCAAACGCTACCGTCCCTCGCCCCGGAGCTGCAGAAATCCCTCTACACCTACACGCTGGACAAGATCTCGCCAAAGATCGTCTCCTTTGAGCAAGCAGACTGCACAATCCGCCTGGCCCTTGCAACCCTGCACGAAGCCTCGGAGGACAATGCGCAGGCGGCGCGGGTGCTTGAGGGCATCCAGCTAAACCCGCACCAGCGGCAGATCACGGACGAGTTCAGACTAGAAGTGTACATCCGGATAATGCGCAACCTGCTGGAGGACGACGAGAGCATATCCGCCGACAGCTGGCTCAACCGTGCCACCCTCATCATACACAAGAGCACGGATGCCAGCCTCAATCTGAACTTTGCCATGTGTCAGGCTCGCATACTCGACGCGAAGCGGCAGTTCCTGAACGCGTGCTCCAAGTACCACTTCCTCTCGTTCTCGAACCTTGTCGCGGAGGCGGATAAGTTGCAGTGCCTGAGCGCTGCCATGACTTGCGCGATTTTGGCACCGGCCGGGCCCCTGCGTAGTAGGAGTTTGGCAACGCTGTATAAGGACGAGCGCGCCCCGCAGCTGCACAGTGACTATGCGCTCCTGGAGAAGATGTATCTCGATCGCTTACTCTCCGCCAAGGAGGTGGAGGAGTTTGCAGCGCGCCTGCGCCCTCATCAGAAAGCCTTACAGAGCGACGGGACCACGGTACTTTCCAAGGCTGTTATCGAGCATAATTTGCTTGCTGCCTCGAGGCTTTACAACAACATTGGGGTGGAGGAGCTTGGCGTGCTTCTTGGTTTGTCTGGTGAGAAGGCGGAGGAGTACGCTGCCAGGATGATCGAGCAGAAGCGCATGAATGGCCAAATAGATCAGATTGATGGGTTGATCTACTTCGAGAGTGGCGGTAGTGGCGGGGCTGGAGGCGTGGTCGTCGGCAGGCAGATTAGGAAGTGGGATGAGAACGTTGCCGCTTTGGCCTTGGAGGTGGAGAATATCACCAGCATGTTGCAGAGCGAGTATCCGGTAGTTTGCCCCCTCTCCCCCCTTCCTATCCTCTAATTGGCAACAATGGCTGACGTGGTGAGCAGGACTTTGTCGCATCACACTTGGTAACTTAGATATTTACCACACAGTTACACCACCTCGCACTGCTATCGTCGCAGTCGTTTCTATTTGGGAGTTTGGGACTATTCTTAATATGCTTCACTCGTTATCACTCGTATCACACCTGTTTTTGCCCTCAAAAAAGCCATAGGGGTTTGTCAATAGACCATCGTCATGCCAGAAAAGTCCGTAGGTTCATGTACCGCTTAGACTGTCGTAACAATCAAGGTGGAGTGGGTGAAAATCCATGATATACGGTCTTTTTGACAATGTGAGAAGAAGAAGAAAGTTTAAAATAATAAAGCTAACCAAGGAGAGACAAAACAAAAATTACTTTGCAATCCCATCTTACAACGAAGAAAAGCCCCCAAAAACCGTTTATAAGGTATTTGAATTAACAAGAACAGGAACCGTCCGCTTGCGTGCTATCGTTCCGGTCGATATCAACATTAATCACTATAGTTGCATCTATTAGTCCTCATCTTTCACCAAACTCTGACGATAGAGAAACGTACTCTCAGAATTAGGCTCGTTCAATGTTCCCTCCATTCCCGGCAACGCCTGTGCGATCCTCTTGAATAACGTCTTGACATTATGTCCAGCTTTAGCGCTAGTCTCGATAAACATAACCTTGAATTCCTTGGCTTTTTTCTCGCCCTCTTCGGTAGTAACCTGCCGCTTGTCGTTGAGATCCGTCTTGTTCCCCACAAGCACTATTATTACGTCGTTTCCACGTTCGCCACGAACATCATCGACCCATTTGGTGGTGTTTTGGAAGGATGTGCGGTCTACCCCGTATTAGCCTCAAGAGTAGCAAGTAGGATCGGAAGAGGGCAATACTGGTGATATCGTAGACCACTACTGCGACGCTAGAGTCACGGATGTACGAGGGGATCAAAGAACGGAAGCGTTCTTGACCAGCGGTATCCCAGAGTTGGAGACGGACGGTTCGATCTTCAAGGTACATTGTCTAGTGCACGGCCCACGTTAGTTCACCCGCATGAACCAGCCGGTAGAGAATGTAGCGAATATGGGATCCGGGGGTTACCTTTGACAGAAAATCGATCCCAATAGTGGCCTGGTACATGTTATCGAAAGAGTCGTACATGAACCTGGTTATCAGTGACGTTTTGCCGACTATATTCCACCCCCACATGATCAAATTAGTCCCTCCCCTCTTCTCTCTTCGCCTCCTTCCTGTCGTGATGCGGGGGTAAAATTACCGCTCTGTTCTCCTAGGAAAACCAGCCTATTCGCAAGGACCCAAAAATTAGCGAACCGCAAGAGCGAACGAAACCGCTGACGGAGAATAGCTACTTGAACTTCTTTAATGGATTCGAATACGAACCCGCTGAAGCTGCCATTGCTGAGGTGGGGGAATGGGACAGGGGGCGGGGTGTCGGTTTCGTGTAGGTGAGGTTGAAGAACGGGAATGTTGGAAGGTAAAGTCGGTTAGAGGCTTGGGAAAAGGGGAAAATGAGCTCGGAAGGTTGTTGAGAAGGTGAAGTTGAAAGGTGTTGCTGGGTATGTGCACCGCCACGCGCCACAGATGCACCAGCCACTAAAATTAGCTCAGGTTAGCGGTATTGGCACTGTACCGTATCCGAGGGGAGGGAAAATCCGGGGTATGTTGCTATCGGAACAAGCACCGTAAAAGGGAATTTAATACAGTGCGATGGGATTAGAGATTGCGTGCGAAGTTACATTAAATTATATGGTGGACTATGCCGCCTTGATAGGCTACCAATGTTCGGGATGTCCCTTACGACTTAGGAAATCTCCACTATCAGAACCTACTCAGCGCACTGGTACAAGTACATGGTCTCGATTGGGCATACTTGTGCGCCCCCAACGCCCCATGGGCCAGACATTTCTTAGGGACCCGATTCTTTTTAGCATTGTCGGTATAGGGATTTGTCGCAGCGGATAAAAATCCCTCCGAGAGTTAATCGCTCCGGATTCAGGTGTGAGTGAATGAATACTCGAGTCCGGTACCGTACCCAACTCTTTCATATCTCAGGCATTCTCGGGGGACAATAGTGACACACACATATTCATCGAGGTAGTGCCCACCCGTGATACGATATCAGATGGAATGCATCCCGTACAAGTATCATACTCCTCCAAACTTACTGGTGGGGCTTGCTTGCACCCCAGGTGGAACAGCGGAATGTGCCCCCCCCCTCCCAGTCGTAAGTTGTCAGCACCCTGGATTTCCATATGCGGAAGGCACCAGGATGTTAAAAGTTGCTAACATACTAAGATTAAAATTCCATAGATGTGGTGGCGATAAGCAGGCGCTTGTGCATAGCAAGTCAGCCAAACTTGCTCCAAACCTTTTTTCCCACTCGTGACACCGACCAGAACCGTGGACAAAACAAGAGTGATAGTCCGTGACGCCAAAGGATTAAACTAGGGGGCGAATTCACGACATAATAAGAGCGAGCGTACGTAAAGACTGCACCTGCTATGTAAATTTGGTAAAAGTGGTCTCGGTCTGCCATGGACAAGCCTAAAACCCCATTCATATGAACTTGGAGCCATGAAGGTATCACTCAACAGGAGCTTCTTCATTCCCCAAAGATGCGAGGTGGGGGGAGGCGAGCTACCTAGGCTGCAGTAGACATTGTGCTAGGCGGGTGTGTAGATCCTATAAAGCTCCGTTGAAGGTAAGTCCAAGTATGTCATGCTGTTCACTGTACTGTACCCGAAGTCTTTCAAAGTCTCCTAAATGGGGACAAGCTTAGTGACCCAGTTATGGTATTCAATATCATAGTTGCCGGCGTCAAGGGCATCGGAGTTTGCGATAACTACCGAAAGATGGACCCGCAGATATATAACCCACGTTCTAGAGGCCCGTTCTTCTCCCCCCAAGAAGATAGAGGTCAAATGTCTCGCGGCTCGGAAGATCGAAAGCTATAAGAGTCGCGCAGGTATATGGATGTCTCTCATGGATTAAACTAGGATATTATGTAATAGGTTCCGTGATTGTATGAACAGAATGGAAGGACCTCTTTTTTGTTCGTTTCTGGCATGTTTCTTGCATTTCTCTCATTCACAATCATTTTGTCCCCAACCTCCCCTCCTGGAACTCGCCATTTGGCCGAACGAGCGTATATGCGCACGCCCGGAGACAAAGAGAGAAAGGGTGAGAGAAGAAAGAGAGAAGAAAGCAGAATCAGGTAGCCTTCACCTATCTTGTACTGAGGAGTTGTGAGAAGTTTTCAATTTCTCGGGTTTCTCGGGCGGCGAGATCTCTACCGTACTCTAGTGAAATAGCGAAGAAACGGCGCGATCCGACCCAGAAAGACTTCGGCACTAGCATGGCGGGGCAGTCACCTACTATACGGTATTAGCATCAATAGCGAGCGATACAGCATTCTTACGAGCAACGCCCACCTCACAAACCCAATTCCAGACCCGTAGCAAACACCGCACGAAATGAACCTCCTCACCCAACGTAGCAGTTCCCATCGTTAGCAGTCTTTTCTCTCCTCCAACTTATGATCCTCCTCCAAATATGTACTTAGGGGCCCAACCCTCAAGACATAACTAGCACTCAGCGTTAGAAGCCCAACCTTCACCCTTCTTCTCCTACTCTAGTATGAGATGATATTTCATGATCCCACTAAACTGAAAAAGTCCAGTCGGATATGAAGAGAACAAGCATAGACCCCCATTCACTACGGAATAAGAGCACCGGAAAAACATCACCCCCCAATAAAACGACCATATTCAAGCCAACAGCGCGGTATCCAGTAATCGTTTCGTGCAAATCATCCAGCATGCCAAGTGCCAGACGATAAACAGCAAGATAAGCATGCCATAATCCCGTTCGCTATGCGGGTCCGGACTGCGGGCCGTAGGTGATAAATAGGAGCGCCGTGCCTAGTATCATATGATATCATAGGCAAGAAGGGGGGGAGGGGGGCAAGAAAGAACAACCCACCACCCACCGATAGCAGTTCTGTAGTCCATACATCTTGAACTTAGGGTAGTACCGTACCGTACTCCAACTCCAAAGTAGAACACACACCCGTATGCCCTCCCCCCTCCCCCTCCCGCGTCCTAACTATCATACCCAATGTACCCACCCCACTCACTCCCCTGCGGGCTAGCCTGCAGTCCTATCATAGGTTGTATGCCTGACGGCAAAAAAATATTATTGTATGATACCGGTATATCACGCCCATGCCGTCAAATTCCACGTCCGTTCGGTCACACCCCCCCCACAGCGCAACCGCAAACCTCGGGAAAGAGATGTGTGTGTATATATATCCCCCTCTGTCATTTGCTCCAGTCCTTCCCGCTTTTAGGCAGGATATTATATTGTATCGGCACCGCAGCAGTCACTTGCGATACTGGGGTTTGCTCAGTGGGAGAATGTACCCGTACTATACAGTATAGTATCATATCCCCAAGGTACAAGAATAGTACAACATTTCGATTAAGCCGGAAACTTCAGAAGAGCGCTGCAGAAATCTTGCTTCGGGGGGTTCCAGCATTCAGTCGCCCTTGTGGTGTCGTAGTCGTAAAATTCAATAGGACCGGGGGAGGGGGCGTCGGGAACTACCGCTCCCCCCCTTCCCTTTTTCCTTCGGCATCGGTGTCAAAACCAAGGAGCTGAATAGCAAATCTCACGACTCCCACCACCATTTTCAGCTCGTACCTTATATAGTAACTTTATATATACTCGAGTACCGTACTCGTACACGACAGGCGTATCACGGAGTGGTGCATGAAGAGGCCGGAGCACCCGCCAAAAGCAAGAAAGCAGGGACAACATAACAACGGGAATAAACTACGGTATGTTATCTTAAGGCTTAACATACAATGCTATTGGAGTCTAACTTCCGCACCCACCGATCGACATGGATCGGTATTCGAGCACCGATATATACTTGCAGATAGGTAGCCTTATTATAAACCTGCAGTCACCAAAAGTGCCAAAGGTACAAGTAAATACCCGTGCCGAAGTGAAAACGAAAAAAAAAGATGCGTTCTCGGAGTCACTTGCTCGTGACTTCCCTATCAAGCCACCCCACACTCACGCCCAAGCCTAACCGTGACGACACAAGACCGATCGACAATCAGAAGTGGGTAAGCAAAAACAAAACCTGTAAATCATTGTCTCTTATCACGCAATCCCATGATCTCAGGTGCCAAAGTTTGGCGCCAAGATGGGCCCGTTCGTTGCCCATGGCAATTGTTCATCCACACACCCCGCCAGGGCACCACCTCGCTCATTGACAACACGTCTAATTTACTCGTCCGTGGATCTCCATCATACGAAGTTAACGGTTAGCTAGCGAGTCACAATAACAGATCGATTTTCTTATTCTCTCCCTCCTCTCTTTTACTCCCTTCACGAGCGACATGATAGCTTTCTACACATCAGAAAATTACAATGTCCGATGACCAAGAGAAGAATAGCGAGTTGCTGGTTCACTCTTCGGCAGCTACGTCGAGGGTGGATGACGAGCGGTATCAGGCGCAGGCCTTGGCTTGTTTGAATTTTCGACCAGTGAGGAGGAGGGTGTTAGGAAGCGTTTTGGTCGGAGGGGAGGAGGAAAGGGATCGTGATAGAGCGGAGGATGGGAGTTCGCGGGGGAAGAGGGCCCGGTTGATGGAAGATGACAGGGATGAGAAGGGTCCTGCGCGGAGCCCGGAGGTGCTTAGGGCACCGGTTAGGAGGGGAATGAGGCCGGAGACGGAGATAGAGATGGAAACGTTAAGGGGTCTTGCTCAATGTATTATCCTCCTCCGAGTTTTCCGAATGAATTGCCATTGGGGCTTGGTCTGATGGCTTGTGTCTGATAGCCCTGCCGATTACGCCCGGAGAAGTCGCGGGAAGAGTTAGTTTGTCTATGACCGAGGTTGCTACTCCGGCGATGGTTATGTCTGCTCCCTCAGCGAAATACAGAACTAGCTTTGAGCTGAGGGAGTCTTTCTTTTCGGCGTATGTGCCTACCCCGCCGCCACCATCGCTACCGAAGCATAAGGAGGACCCGATCGAGGACGAGACCAACTATGGCTCCTCATGTTTTGACTCTTGGGACTCAATTCCAAACACCATTCCTGATTCTCAGGAGGCTGTACCCCAGCTTCCACGTTCACCCTTTAGCGAGGAGGAGTTAGATGTAATTTCGCAGGCCATTTTTCCCGAGGCCGACGTAACCTCAGATGAAGAGCTGGAAGATTCGCCACCACCTTCATCCCCGCCAGTCATAGAAGAAGAATTAGAGATCATCCCACAGACGATTGCTCCTGCAATTGGCCCTTCTCAGGAAGAAAAGGATCATGTGCCATCCTCCTCTTCTGAGAAATGTATTTCCCCCGCAATATCCAGCGTCTCATTCACTTACAATCAAAAGACATGCAGCGCGGGCCGGCCATCACCGATACCACCGCCTGCACCCGGCTCACCGACTGCCTCGGGCTCAGAAATTGAATCCTTACCCTTGGAAGAACCAGCTCCTGTCGCGCGATCTAGACAGCCACAATGGCCCATCCCGGCACTCGTGGAAGGGCCCTACCATTTCTTCCCCCCAGTACCCGAAACGTCATCCAACCCTCCCACCGTATCAAAAAACCTGCGAAAAATTTGGAACGTCGGCCAGGTGCGTGCACACTACCAAAAGCAGAAGCTCTCGCAGAGTAGGGAAATACGTGAGCTAGAAAGGGGGTGTTGGAGGATGGACATGAGCGGGTGGACAAAATCCGAGGATAAGATACACTTTTGGAACGCACTGAAGGACCACGTTACTTCTGGCCGCTTCGGCTGGGTTAGCGTATTTCTAGACGAGGAGAAGACTGGAAATGTTATTAAGGTGTATTGTTTTGGAGGGTGTGCTGAACATGTGTGTTTTCCTCCCCTTCTCTGCTCCTACTCTTCTCCTCGGAGAGGTTGACCGATTGTGAGAATCCTGCTGTTCTAACTCTGTATTTGCTGTGCTCCCGTTTGTTTGTGTTTGTTTGTAGGTTTGGGCAGCGTTGCATATATTGAGTGATAGAAAAACCGCGGGCATCGTTTGGCTAGACGCAGCCGATAAGGAAGTTCTCAAGTTCTGAGTCGAAATGTCGTCACTTCCCCCACCTCCCCCCCCTCACACAAGCGGCACTTTTGAAGCATTTTACGGATTGGCACAGAGCCCATCTTTCACGAGCTATTCTGCACTCGAGATTCGAGGAATCGAAAGGGAGTGGGAGAAGGAAAGAAGAAGGAACAGCCGTGGCCGTGCCATCGCATGATATGATAGGACACGATAGGATACCCCGCAAACCCACGTTTATCGTCAAAGTACGAGTAATCGTCTCTCCCTCCATTCCTTGTTCCAAGACCGATGACTCGATCCGGATACACGTCCAATAGCTGACTTGTTCGGTGTTTATAAAAGGTTTACCCAGAATTGAGGTGCTTGCTTTTTTATTTTTTATTTTTAACCTTATCAACTCAAACACACAAACGCATAAACACGAGAAGACATGCTGTTCGCACAGACAGTGTTTTTCTCCATTGTGCTCGACCGCATGCAAGTAGTGCTTCACGAGACGGTATCGTAGTATACGTCGACCATCTCACGCTCGTAATCCCCTCCTTTTTCTTTTCTTTTCTACCTCTCCTTCCTTATTGCTTCGCAAAATCCTTGTCACGTCCTGTACGAGTACCGCACTGTACAAAACAATACCATCCATTTATCCACAATACCAGTAAGACCACCGTGTTTGTGCATGCATGCAGTACATACCCATATACCGGTACACCTGTGACAGAAACCCCCTCTCCCCCAAGCTAAAACCGCAATCTGCAATCCAGCGCCCCCCCACCTCTTCCCCCCAGCACCCACACAGACAACGCGATCCACTTCACACAAAATCACTCGAAGTCTCACACCACAACACAACCCCGCAGCACTCACCAGAAAACAGGCCCGTGCTATGTAACCCCGCCAACCACCAGCACAGCAACCGCAAGAAGGCCACGACCAGCCATACCCATAAACACCTCCCCGCAAAACAAGAAAAAAATATATCATACCAAAAAAATCTACTTATATTCGAGTGATTATGTATGATCACTAACTTTTTTTTTTTCCACCCAGCGAGCCATAACACGTGTCGGCGCACAGCGCTTGATAGGTTCAAGCCTCACGAGCTGTGCGGTACAGTACTGGGGCGGAGGGGAGGGGAGGGGGGCTGAAGTGGACCCGGCCGGCCAAGCAATGATACGTTATCGTATTGGCCAATGATGTCGGGGTCGGGGAAAGATAACCTGTATGCATCGTGTCGTGGCAGTTGGGTTAGGTTTTTTTTCTTTTTTCTTTTTCTTCTTCTCGCTCGTTCACTCTGTTCCCCCTACTACTCGTAGGCGGTGAAGAAAGGAAGGAAGGAAGGAACGTGCTTATCTCACCTCCTGTTTTCAAAAAAAAAAAAAAAAAAAAAAATTCCTCACTCCAAACCCGGACGCGTTGATGATATTCCTTTCCTTTCCTTTCCTTCCCTTCCTTGATTCATTTCAGCCATTTACCATCATCATATCATAACCAATCAGCTCACAATCGCTCACTCGTAGCCTAATTCGCTAGTTGAGCAAAGACCCTCCCCCCCTTGCCAAGTTCTATATGAGGGATACCGGCCGGTTATGGGCGGCGGTCTGGACTGCTCGAGTACTCGTGCGGTAAAAGTCGTGAGTAGCCGTACGCCACATGAGTAGAGTCCAGACCATTCATTCATTGATTCGTCTATTCTGACTCGCCGCGAGTTATTCCGCCCCATCCATCAATACATCAATCCCGGAAACTTGGGGTTGGAACACACACACGACAAAACTGTTTGGGCTCGGAAGGGTGCATTTCATTTCTGGATGCGGCATTTGATTCGCGGGGGGGGGTTAGATTAACTTAACACGTATGCGCCTGCTTGCTTTCCTGCTTGCTGGAGTGGAGGGTGGAGGGTGGGTGGCTGGGGCGGTTGGTTGGCTGGTGTGGGGAAGTTGATTCGGCGGAGTTTTGAGAAGTTGTTGACTGGGGATTTCGTGCTTGGTGAGTGGGTGTGGTGGGTGAGCCGGGAGAGGAGGAGGGGGGTGATGGTGGTGGTGGTTTGGGAGTTCCAAAGAGGGAGGGAGGGACGGTTTACAATATCGGTGATTGGAGGATCATACGAGGTGCTTTTGTTCGCGGTGGTGGTGTCGCTGCCTAGACGGATGCTCGTAGGTAGATGGCCTGCAATAGCTAAGCTAAGCTAAGCTAAGCTAAGTCAAAGCCGCGCAGCCCTCGTGAGCAAGTGGGCAAGATCGCTCAGTCATTTCATTCATTTCCGCACGAGCCTAGCCTTCGTCGTGACTATCTATAATATCAACCTCTACCACACGTTCCACCATACTCACACTATCGTCAAACATATCCCAAAGAGGACCACCAGCTTAATATGAGACCGTACCCGTATCGATACCCCCCCTCCTCCTCCTCCTCCTCCTCATCCAACAGCGGAAGCGCTCCCACGAGCCTTATCACCGCCTATACCAGAAAAAAAGAAAGGCAAAACATCAAGATCCCCCCTCCTCCCAAAGTAACTTTTGGATCCGACGCCCCGGAATAAGGCCGAAATATTTGCCTTTGTAGCACCTATGCTTGCTAGCTCGGCCGATCTATTAACTGATATTATGACTACTTTCGACCAACTTCTCCCTCTTCTCTTTTTTGTTTTTTCTCATCTTATCCCACACATTATGCGAATCAGGCCTATCATGTCCACTCTTTTCATAGTGCCCCATCAGCAAGATTATGATCGTTTTTTGGAACCCAATTCGGAAATCGTAAATTTGGTTTGTTTGCTAATATCATACCTTCACGGTTTTCCCCCCGGCCGTGGAGGTCGTGACCAGGCAAGGCAGTTCTCCCGACGCTGGGTCAGTGCTCGTTAAATCTCCATAAAACGGTCGGAAATACACCTATCACGGAGAGCCTATTCACCTAAGCAATTTCCTCCACGCGAACCCATCCCCAGGACACTCGAGGGCCCCCGCTCGGAGCCTAACAACCTACCGGGTGACATCTCATGATCGGCTTATGTAATACACATAGGACAAGACCAATTGACCAATCTCATGTCCGCCCAAACAAGCTTTTTTGGGGTTTTATTTTATTTTATTTTTCCTAGTAATGGCCGCTCAGGAACACCCGTGGGATAAACCGCCTTGCATAGAACGAAAAAAAAAAAAAAAAAAAAATTCCCCTTTCCACCCCCACAAATCCCGCCTGTTGAAATACCCAGCGGGGTGGTCAGCAAATCATATTGATTCCCGCCAGTTGAGAAGGAAAAAAAGCCCTGCACACAGGAATACCTTCGCGACAGTTGCATGAGTTGGTACGAGTTTAAAAAAATGCAAGATGGTACCCATCAAATGATTCGCGGATTGAAAGTTTCCGTCATAATCAATGCCAGCATAGGAGGGAAACAAACAAGAAGCAAAGAAAAAATGTGACGTTCGGAAAAAACAAATTCTCCGTTACTAAAAATCCATCCAGTTACCCCCTTTTTTATCATTATTATTCTTTTAGTTCGGCCGGGGTTTTTCCATTCGCTCCCTGGCCTGCTCTTGCTTCTGCGCTTCCCCCACCGCCCGGCTAAAAACAGTAGGTTTGCTGGCCGGCTGCTCGTGGCCGGTATCACACCGTTACCGGCGCTTCAAGGACGGTACGGTGCGGTACGGATAGTGACCTCCCAGGAAAAAAACATTCAGTGGATAATATTTTCTTTTCCACAAGAATGTCGTATCTATTGCGAAAAAGTTTGAAGGAATTTGATGAAATAAGATAAATAAATAGCCTGGAGGCTAGCCGAGTATGCGAGTCTATTTAACGAAGGCCGGTTAATATCATACTTGAATGTTAAAAAAAAAAAAAAAATAAATCGGGAGAGAACTGGCTACAACTACCGTACCGAACCCGTACCGTAGTGCAGCCGCGATCTGGTCGCCTAAAGGATCTGGCAGGAAGATCCAATATTTCGGCGAGTGTTTTTTTCTTTTTTTCTCGCAAGGCTAGGGGAGCCTGTTAGTTTTCATATGGTTTAGCGTCATGTCTGTCCCTTTTCGAATTGGAGGAGAGACCTTTCGAAATGGACCGAGGTTTCTGAAGGCGGAATGTGCTACAGAGACCGTAATTTTTACGAGCCAGAGGAACGCACCTCAAACGAAACGCTCTGTTCTCTCTCTTGTTCCTCTTTCCCCTCCGTTGGTTCAAGCCGTAGAATATTCCCCGAACCGATTGCCGGCACGGTATGGCGCTCGTACAGTTTCGGAAATGAGCAATCCGTCAACCATGATGAGAAAAAACGATATGAATATCGCCAAAGGAAATGACGGGTGTAAACGGCAGGTAACGTGGTAACGTGATTAGTTCTCGATCGGGGAGGAAAAAGAGAAGCAAATACGAGGGTGGAATCGAAATTTCAGTTGTCATGCACAGCCATGAGGTGTTGGACAGATCTGGGTTCGAATGCACGGAGTATGATATTATGTTAGAAAAAAAGGATCAAACCATGCTTCAAACATCAAGCGCAGAAAATATCAAGGAAGTTGAGAAGTTGGAATATCCTCACCGGAACCCTGTGAGAAAGCGATGAGGGAAAAGAAGGGGGGGAAGCGTCGGACCATACCCAACTTGTCATGGTCAAGCATTGAGGGGGCGCTTTTCCACAAAACTCATGGTATCATAATAATAATTAATAATTATTATTATCGTGAAGAAAATAAACGCCCTGGGGGATACCTACATACGTAAGTATCGCCGTCCGCCCATGTTGTAAATATGAAAACTGACCGGCTACCCAATCTACCCACGACAAGATAATTTTAAAAGAATAAAAATAAAATAAAAAAACCAACAAAAAAGATGCATCATCCGCGACGAACAACCCGGCTTTCATTCCCCTTGCAACATACTGTACGAGTAGGTACTCGAGCGCCGTACGGTGTTGTAACGAGGCCAGACCAGTTTACACCCCCTAACCATTCTCGTGACAGATATGATCAATTTTCCGGACACTTAGACATCCACGGCAGCAGGAACAACTGAAGGAACATATTGTAGCCAGAAGGGAAGGGAAAAAAGAGAGGGAAAGTGGTCACGTTTTCCCCTTTCCATCTCCACAATCCATAAGGGGGAATGCTAAAAAAGGTCCCACCATGATACTGTGTTGTAAGCAAGCAATCAAACGGCTGAACATCGAATGAAGCCCCGTCCGTGCGTAATTGGAGCAGAGAAACAAAGTTGGCGTGCAGATCGGTTATCGAATGTTGTGCATGAAAATGGGAAAAGTCAGACCCCCAAATCCTTATTTCGGCTGAACGAGGCGTCTCTCGGGATCCGGGATTTTCCTTTTTGGATGATCCTTTTTCCTCCATCATCTTTGGTTCGCTCTACCCTAGACAATTAAAAAGAGGAAGTGAATGGGGGGTTCCGGCCAGGGGCACTCGAGTACCGTATGTGGAGAGGCGGAAAAAGGACTTGGGGAAGTTACTTGTACGAGTACCGTATTGCAGCACGTGGGCTGCGCACCGCGATACGCGTTCGTAAAAAAAAAGTCCGGCCGCGCGCTTCGCGGGGACCTCTGAGGTTCTGTTTCTCCGAAGCTCTTTTTGTGTCGGAAGTTTCTGCTTCTGCCATGGGAAGTTTCTCTTTCCTCTCCCTCTTTCGAAACTTCTTCGAAACAACTAGACACCGAACAGTATTCGTACTTTCTCTCCTTCTCCTCGGTGGGAAGAAGTTATGGGGTTAATTTGGCACAAGTCGAAACTTAGTGTAGCAGAATTTTAAAATATAATTCCTATTCCTTTTGCGGTTTTCCTCTTTTCGCCTGTACGAGTACAGTACTCGAGCGAGTGCTGTATCGCAGCTGAAAAATCAACCATAGAAACCTAAGAAATGACGTGATAGGTGATTGGTGCTTTGCTCTTGAAGCTATTTTGTCAGCGAAAGAGCTATTCTTGATTTCCCCAACGGTCGACAGCAAGCGAAATTATTACGAAAGAGGTCGTCGTGCTAAGCTAAAATAGAAAACATTTTCTACTCCACATCCGACAAGAATGTTTATTGGATGAATTAACGAGATCGCATGAACAAGAAAAAGTGTGGGGTGGGTATCAATCAAAAGTTGGGAAAGGGAGTGAGAGAGAGGAAGGAAGGCCTGATTACTCGAGAGTACTCGAGTACTTCCAATAATTGACTTGGCGTACCTTCGCGCTCTGTTCGCCTCATCCCTCTTCGGACAGATAAATGACAACGACAGGGATTCTCCGAGAGTCGGACCTCCGATGCGCGAAATGAAGCAATGAAGATCTGTTGAGATGAGATGAGATGAGCTTCGAAACACTTGTACAAGGGCGGTTGAGAAGAGAGATGTGATGTGTAATGGATGGATGAAAAAAGGTCTCAGCAAAGTTTGAAAAAATAATTTTGACATTTTTTTTTTCCCGTTTGTCTGGGAAAGAGAAATGAAAAAAAAAAAAACCCTGCGTTTGTCTCATCCACTCCACTTTTTCGTTATTACTGTAACCCGTGCTCAACCGTTTTCTTTTTTTTCGTCTCATAAGAAAACCACTGAACCCAGCCAGCTAAGTTGGAGTCCGCGTGAGCAGTCCGGTTTCGTTTCGTCGGTGCTCGAGAAGAAGAAAAAAGAAAAAAGGGAAAGAACAGTGGTGATAATGATAATAAGAATGATAATAATAATGGTAATAATAATAATAAAATTGCTGTTGTTTGAACAGAAAAAAGTGGTAATAAAAGTGCAAACAATTGTTATTTCCGTCTGTGCTTGGGTGTATTATCAGTTTCTGAGAAAAACGTCGAAGACCACCCTAACCCTGCTCTCTCGGTTCAATGGGATTGCCGTCTTTTCTTTCCTCTTTCCTCTTCCCTCTTTTCCTCTTTTTTTTTTTTTTTTTTTTTTTCCAAACATTTTGGTAAAACGTGCTCTCCTGCTTCCACGTATGGTGAGCCTCACCCCGTACCACACGGCTTGCGTCCATTAAAGCCTCGTACAGTACTCGTACTGTACGTGTACTCGTACATTACGGTCATAGAGTCCACCAGGGCACGCTTGTTATTGTCCTGGCTGGCTCCGCAGCAGCATGTCAGTCTGTTCTCTTGAGTAAAATGCGGTACCGGTAGGGTCTTGTCGGGGCTCAAGAGTACCGGCAGGATGCGGAAACTGAGGGAAACGGGAAACGGGGGGAAAGGAATGAAAAGAAAAAGAAAAGGGAGAAGTTTGAATTCGCCGGTGGAATCCCAGGTACAGTACCGGTAACTCCTCTCTCTAGTTTTTTTTCTTCTTTTTTTTTTCTTTTCCTCCTCAATTGTTGTTTTCCCGTGGTGCAGCGTGACGAGGCGCGGAGAAAATTGAGAGGGGAAGCTTTTAATATTATATCGATTCTATCGGGATATCCATCTGTTGTTCATTCCGCAAGACGAGGAGGTTACTGTATTCGCTGTCTGCCAGCGAATGCATATCCTATACCTTCTGGAACAAAACATACCTGCATTGCCTATAGAGACTCGTACAACAACCGGATCAAGCAGAAATAGACTTGCACGAGTACTGGTACCCGAGTACGGTACTGATTGCCCATGGGATGGAGGCCACCTCGCAAGTGAAGAAAAGGGAAAGAAAAGAAAAAATAGAGGTGATGACGGGTGATGCGGAATGGTAGTATTAGATCATTGAAGTGTCTACCATAA
The DNA here is from genome assembly GCA_006112555.1 of Tuber indicum. NCBI lineage: Eukaryota > Fungi > Ascomycota > Pezizomycetes > Pezizales > Tuberaceae > Tuber > Tuber indicum. The sequence goes on along the minus strand of VBSK01000181.1, from coordinate 626,483 downwards.
CCTTGTCGCGATAGTGATCGATGGAAAATTTTTCTTCTCGTTACAAGAGACCAGTGCTACATACAGTATTCCCATCATCACTGATGCGAGGGAGCTGCAATGCTACCGTATCATACTTCATGCGCGTGTGGTTGTGGAACGAGACGAAGGGGGATGATATGCTGGCCAATCGGATTGGCCCACGAAGCAATTCGTACCCAGCCACCCCATGCTGTGTGGGTGCTTAGTAACGAGCCAGGACACATCACAGGTATCACAGGTATCACAGGTTCGGGAAAGGTTCTTTTTCTTTTTCTTTTTCGCTTTTTTCTCGCGATTGAGGAACAGAACAGAGCAGACTCAGCAGAGTACTACCGTAGTACGGTACTCGCATCATCCGCCTCGGCAGTATTGCGAACGTGCGGAAGAGGGGTTCGTCGCGGACCGGACACGGAGACGAAGAAAATGAAAACAAACGAACGAAAGAGGTGAGGAGGAAGGAGGTGGAGGAATACCGGTACCGGTACGAGTACTCGTACAGTACCGTGTCGGCGCCGAGACAACAAGAGTGACTAAGGTAATTGACTGATACCGTACTGTACCTGTAGACGGGCACTTGTGTGCGTGGGAAAGAGTGACCCTCGTACCTTGTGTTGCGATGCGATAATGCCGAGGGACCACCGCGTCAGATTAGAGGTGATGATGGATCGGGGGTGCTCTCTGATATCTCACCTTCCTCCCCTCCCTCCCTTTCCCCTTCCGATCTGATTGTGCCTGCCAGCAAGTCTGTTCTCGCCAATCATCCTGCCAACTCATCCGTCTATGTACCAAATTTATCCATTGAAATTTACTACCAGCCTCATATATAAAAAGAAAGGTTCAACAACTCAAAGATCCATTTCTTTCCTAATCTGTCTCAAAATTTACAAGTGAGTGTTTCCCTCGCGGTCACGGCACAGCAGCAATGATTGTCTAAAGTACTCGAGTACTCGTACCGGTACTGCCCATCCCAAAACACCCATTTTTGGGGATCCCAGCGCGTCGGTCGTTCGGGCCAATAAGATCGCCGATCGACCCACCACCACCAATGGCCCCCCCCGGTCTGCTCGAGCAGAGGGAGAACCCGGGAACATGAAGGGAAGGGAAGTGGAAGGGGAACATCCCTCCCCCTCATATCTCAGTTACGGCTATTGTTCTGGCTCGCCTTCTCATTCGATTTGTTTGATTGCCCTGTCCTGCGTCCGGCCCGTAGGGCTGGGAAGCGGTGTGCTGCTGGAGGGGAATGCTCCTGACTTTCACTGGCTAATGTCGAGGCAGCTGACTTTTCTGTTACCGAAACCCGTACTTTTTTAACTCTTGTTTTCTCCCCCTTACGAGTAAGGTTGGGGGGCATTGCGGTCGGGGGTGGCTTTTCGTGTTTATTTAAGGATTTAAAGATACAGTATTGTGTCTCACTGCACAGCTTCAGTAGAGGAGTAACCTTTTAGGCACTTTCTATCTATTTGTCGCCGTCCCTCACTTTCCTCTTTCGGGGGACCAAATATTTTTTTTTTAAAAAAAGAATAATTTAACCTAGGTTACGACCTCATTGAAGCATCGCACTGGTCTAGGCCAAGAGGCGGTTTCCTGTGCCTGGTTGTCCTTTTAGCGTTGTGTCGTGCTGTGTGCTCCGCTCGAGTATTGTACTTCGAGTAGAGTACTCGTACAAGCACAGTACCGACCGGTACTGTCTGTGTGAATGTGCTCCTGCGGTAGACCGCTACTGCGCCTTTGGGCTGCCTGCGGGCTTCAGCAGGCGTGAGATGGAAATTTGGAATTGGTCCAGCGGTTCCGTCATCGAGCAGGGGAAAGAGGCGAATACAGGCAGAGCCATATATAGGCTAGACCATGCCGGCCGACAGCGAAGGCGGGAGTAGTTTTCATATCTACCGGTACCCGAGTACTCGTACGTAGATGCTGTTCGAAGGAGTACCGGTACGTACTACCGTAGCACTTGTGCTCTGCCTGTGCTGCATATTGCACCAGGCACAAATCCATTTCGGGGGTGGCCTGTAGAGCACAGTACTTGTAGGTCGCATGCGAGAGGGCAGTGTAATGGTGGGCTTGCCACAACCGCAGGCGTATGATACGTGACAGCTAAAAAGGGAGAGAGAAAAAGGAAAGAGTGATAGGAAAAGGAAAAAAAAAAAAGAAGTGAAGGAGAAAAGAGTGAGAGAGTGTTACGGGGAGCGAGAGAAGGGAGGAGTACGAGACAAAAGAGGCCTTTCACTCCGAGATATTGAAATTCGGAAAATGGGGTATCATAGGAATAGTGAAAATAATAAGAAATGGGGAAAGCTATCAACTCCCCCTCTGAGGGCGAGGCTCCAGTGCAACTGGGGGAGGAAAGCAGTAAGCAAGTCGGCGGAGTGCTGTTAGCACGCGTTGGCGTGTGGTTCTTTCTTTTACTTGTGTCTGTTATCCAGTGCCCATCAGTCCGCTGCGCTACATTTGCCAGCGCATCCCCCAATCAACCTGCTGCATGCCCTCTGCCGCAGGGAGCCTTAGAGTTGTTAACCATCATTAGATCCAAGAAAATCCTGGGTCATACCTAAATACTTCCATCGTCATATCATAACCAGCATTTGCCCAATAACCGCCAGCCTGAACTGGAAAGGGGCCAGGGAGAAAAGAGAGGGAGGGAGAGAGCCATCAGAAGGGAGTAACGGAGGAGGGTACCTTTGGCCATCGCGACCCCCCCAAACTCTGCCAAAACTGGCTGTACTCTATGTACAGTCTACTATAATATACACATACACTTACCTGCACACAATACAATATCGTACGTACGTGCGGTACACCTTGATTGCACTTTGCACTACATACACATCCTACTCTCTCACTGGGCATTTGTCCTTTTGCCTTCATACTCCCCCCCCCAACCGACACACCCCCCGACTTGAAACGGACGGAGAAACATTGAGCGAAGAGTTGGAGAGGAGAAAATTTGAAACGCTCGGGCTTTGGTATCACATCACTGTCCTGTCACGACTCTTCGGCTTTTATTCGCTTGATGTCCAGTGGATTTGTCCCATTCTGAGCTCGCGAGCAATTGGTTCAACCCCGTCGTCATCAGCCTCTTTTTTAGTGAAGAGTAACAGTTTTTTCCCTCTCTTAATTGTATGTAACGACTCCCGCCATAGTCTCCCGACCCCCATCCTTCCCTTCCCCGCCGTCTTTCTCTCTTTCTCAACTTGTACTGACACTTCACACATCATCTGCAGTTGAGTCTGCTGCCCAACCCCATCCCCTCACGCACACAGCTCTGCACCCCCATTGAAAAAAAAAAAAAAAAAAAAAGAAGAAGGCTACAGTACATACAGTACCGTACTATCGTTACTACAACGCCAGCGCCCCACCACCCACCACCTCCCACCACCATCTCCGTTGAAAACTCCCCCGAAAAACAATTTTTGGACAACGCACCCAAGTCGGACACGTGCTTTGCTCAAAGGCGGAATAATTCTCAAACCTTAGAAAAATAGAAATAAAAATTCCTTGAGTATTCAAAAAAACGAAAGGTTTGCTGCGTGGAATTTGAGACATTGCACACGGCAGTTCTGGTCCCAATACTGCTACTTACTAGCAACACATCCTCGTCATTGCCCTTTCCGACTGACGGTCTACGAATCGAGGAGGGAAGGAGGAATCCCCCTCTTCAGCTGTCAAATAGTCTAAGGGTCCCAGGCTACCCATACCCACTTACCCTTCCTCCGTTACTACACCCCCAACTCACTTCACCCACCCACCACTACCGTACTCACTTTCTTTCCTGACATCCCTCCGCAGGAACTCTGGGAAAACGGGTGTTCCAAGCGTTGTTATTACTCTCCCCACTCCTTGTTCCTGTAACACTTTCTGTGAGTTGGGCCTACCAACCAGTTACGCTGCGCCAGCAAGCCGGCTGAGCCCCACCACACGTTTGTCTTTCTTTTGCTCTGCTGGTATCCTAGGATTGCCCACCCTCCCAACTTTGACGGTCGACAACCTGTCAGTTAAGCTATCAACTTGCTGCCTACTACAGCTTATAGTCCTGGCTGCCTCTTCCCGCACGGTTGCGTTCCTGACAGATCCTCCGAATTTACCCCATCCAGTCATTGCTCTTGGAACCCGCTCTGGTGTCTTTCAGATAATATTCGGCATCGCGTTCGTCGCGTCTTGACGTTTGTTACGGATTCACGCCTTTCACGAGAGACACGCATAGAATCACGGCTTCTCCCCCCACCACCATCCAATACTTGATCACCCCGCCAGCCCCTTCGCTCCCGGTGAATCAAATATCAACTCTTCAATCCTGGCGGCGGCTCACAAGGGACACTCCTACTCTCCCAAAGTTCCTCGCCATCCTCTACACCCTTTAGATCGATCTTCTAACGAGATGGCTTTTGCTCCGAGATACCCGCAACCCCATTCTACACACCATGTTCATGGTACTGCTGGGTCATATTCACCCCAGCAGAACCCCGGAGGTGGGGTCAGCGGAGGATCTCCCCATATCCCCAATGCCTCGATGCATCAACCAGGGAATCAACACTCCCCACAGATGCCCACCACAAGCCATCAATATTACACACCATATATGACTACCGCTATACCCCAGCCTGGTCCATTCTTTATGCAATCTTCGGATAACGGTTTACCACTTAGTGGTCAGAAGTCGATAGCTTCCCCGCGGATGAACGCAGGGCCAACAAAGGTAAAGAGAGAAGGAACACAGAATAGGTCGCCCCAGATGGCTTCTTCAACCACAAACCAGGTTGGTTCAGGTCAACAAGTTATACAACCTCCGAATCAGCAGGTTTCTCAACAGACAATGCAAAATGTAGCCCAATTGTCTCAGCGAAGGATGAGCCAACAGCAGGGTCCGACAGGCAGCCCTTCGTTGCAGCATGCCCAGCCAGTCAACAGCACAAGAACATCCGCGCCCCCACAACCTCCCGCAACCCAGCAAACGGCTCCACCACCACCTCCTCAATCACAACCCCCGCCTTCGCAACCCGTCCAACAACCACCAATGCACCCCCCCGTTCAACCCCATCAGCAGTCTCCCGACCTGGGACCACCTGAGGAATCCCCCCTCTATGTAAATGCTAAGCAGTTCCACCGAATATTAAAGAGAAGAGTAGCTCGGCAAAAGTTGGAGGAGGCCCTTAGACTAACGTCGAAGCAGCGAAAGCCCTACCTTCATGAGTCACGACACAATCATGCCATGAGGCGACCGAGAGGGCCGGGAGGAAGGTTTTTGACGGCAGAAGAGGTAGCGGATATGGAGAAGAAGCAGAGGGAGCAGAGTGGTAATGGTGCTGGGGATAGTATTGGTGGGAACAGCGGGCAACCAGCCGCCGTGACGAAGAATAAGGAGGCGGATAAGGCCAATGCCACCCGAACACCCAACAGGATGCCACCGAATGCAGCGCATCCCCACAGTGGAGGAGGAAGCAGTGCTCCGACAAGTGGGTCAATGAAGAGGAAAGCTGGACAGGCGGGGTTGCCGTCTAGTAGCCCGGTGAAGAAGGCTAAATCTTCAAACCCACGGTCTCACATACCCAACATGAACAGCGAGAGTGACGATGAGGAGTTGGGTGAGGAGGATGATTAGGATTCGTTCGTGCTTTCACCTGCAGGGGGAATGCTGGATGGAAGGACGTAGGGGGGAATAACCCAGAGGCAAGAATGTGCTCACGGAACTCATCGAAGCCACGATAATTTGAATACTTGCGGAAACCTACGAACCCTTTACCAAGAACGCCGGATATACTCCGCTGATCCTGCGAAACTGATAGTTGTCCCCCCTCATCTGCTCATCTGCTCACCCGTTTTCCCACCCATCTCGCGACCTACCTGGTTCCTCTCATCACCCCATGACGACGACTACGACGACATGAGAAATGACTAGGGCAAAAGCTTTTCCCGTTATGATTGCCACCTCTTTTGTTCATCCCTTTTGCATTGCGTTTGAACTGTTTTTGAGCATGCACTGTTTTTGATTCTTTGAGTCGCTTTGAATGTATCCATGGATACCACTACTGGCTTGGGTTCCTGGTTCAGAATCGTTTTACTACTATTTCTAATTTCCCATGTCTTCATTTCCTTCGGTTACCTATCCATCTTGTTCACTTCAATGCCCTTTTCTCATTCTCACACCTTACATCATCCCCCTCTCTACCCCCTGGGCCCTTTCCTCGAAACATTAAAGCCGATTTCCCAGAAAACCCTCTCACTCGAAAGCGTGGAAAGCACTACGACTACAAAATAGCTGTTCCGATAACAAAGTTTCCTTTTGCGCATGAATTCTCTATCCCGGAGGAGATTCGCTGCTCTGATAGGATGGGTTTCGTTTATTTCTCTGATACCAAACGATGAGATTGGGGGAAAGGAAAAAAAAAAAACACGAAAAAAACCACACGAAAAAAAAAGCAACTATTTCTTTTTTGCAGGTTATTTTCTTGCCTTTTTCGCCTTTTCTTTTCGGAATTGGTTCGATTCACTTGAAATGGAGGTGTCGGGGGGGGAGTGCGGGGCGGCGGCAATTTTGAACGGGAACACAGGAGTTTGCTTTTTTTATTTATTTTCCCTCTCATATTACGGCCAGGGATTCTTTTTCCTTTTTTTTCCTTTTTTTTTTCCTTACTTCCTTTCGGTCTCTTTCATTCATGGTTACTTCAATTGCTGCATTGGGAAGGTTCAACTTATATACACATTCGCTTTTTCATCCTTGTCATACAATTTGGCCTGTTTTTTTATAGCTCTTCTCTATATAATCATCTTACCCGTTTTTCTGTTTGTTTCTTCTAGCGATTTTTACGAGTTCCATTTCTTTCCGGGCATTATATCGATCACAAAAAACAAAGAATTGGCGAGCGCGAGCGATCTGGTGTTTTTTTTTTTTTTTTTTTTTTTGAATTTATTTTTTTGTTTCATTCGCATTATAGTCTACCCATTTATCTACCGTGTTTTGTCTGTTTTTATGCGTCCCATTTTTCATTTTTTTTTTACTTTGCGTCCACCTTATCTTACCTTACCTACCTTACCCACCTCCTAGTATTATTATTATGGGAAGAAAAAAAAATACCTTTCTTTGTACGAGTATATATATATATTACTTAGTTACCTGTATGGCTGTTTGATACTGTAACTATTTATCATATCGGCCATATCAGATTTCGGGTCTGCGGTATATGATGTTCAGGAATTATCCCCTTTTTTCCTTTTTTTCGTATCATAGTTGAAAACTGGGTATCATAATATTATTCAGATTGAGAAGGGGCACTCTTGGGTTACCGTCTTGTTTGTTGTACAGTACGTTGGACTGGGGAACACTTTCGTTTACCCATCGCCCAGTCATGTGTTTTTCCCTTCCTTCCTTCAGATATCATCATAACACCTCCGGATATTGACTACAAGAAATTTAATGATAAGAACCGATGTCTAACCTCTCTCATACCTTCTTGGCAGTGCGGTAGGAATAAATAACGGTCCCTTTTTACCAGTGCCAATCAATCAATTACCCAACCAACCAACTAATCAATAGCCATTGAACAAGAGCTTGCACCAGGGCAAAGCACAGACAAGACGAAACGCCGTGTGGCACAGCGCAGCACAGCACACAGAGTACGAGTAGAGTAGGGTACCTTGGCCCCTCCTGTGCCGTGCTCACTCACTCACTCACTCACTCAACCTTCACCCGGCGTCATTGCAGTCGCGCATCTACCAGTGAACCGCTTTTCTATACATGTATGTACCGCACTGTACAGTACAGTACAGTTACTATACTATGCTATACACAAGTATATGTGCGCATGCATGTCTAACGGTGCTACAGGTATAGTACTGCGCAGTATATATCATGTCATATCGCATCACTATGATACATACTACACAACTCCTGACTGACTCTGGACCGAACACATGGCGAGATTCTGCCGGGGGTGGGGTGGGGTGGGGTGGCTGGGCGGGCTTTTTGGTTGGGAAGCCTGAGATTTGCTATGGTATGTCTGGTTGGTTGGTTGAGTTTTTCTGGTTTTTGGTTTTTCTTTTCTTTTCTTTTCTTCTCGAGCAGGGGAGGAAGGATGAGGAGGGGAAAGGAGGGTTCGAAATTTTGATTTTGATTTTGAATTTGATTTTGATGGATGGATGGATGGATGGATGGATGGATGGATGGATGGATGGATGGGCTGGGTAAGGGGGTTGGGGATCGGTGTGATGTGATGTGATGGAGGTATTTTTATTTTTATTTTTATTTTTATTTTTATTTTTATTTTATTTTTTTATTCACTTTTTTTTTTTTTTTTTTTTTGTTTCGAGGTTTTAAGTAAGTTCTTGTTAGTGCTTTTTTTTTCTTTCCTTTTTTTTCGTTTTATCTTTCTTCTCGGTTTATCTTTCGAGCTGGAGTTGAAGTCGGTGAGTGGTACTTTGTGCGGGAAGGGGAGGAGTGGAGGGACGAGGAGGGGGGGGAAGTGTTTCCGGGAGTTTGGAGGTGGAGGTGGAAGTGGACTTAATGATACCTGTTATTTAAATTTTGGACAAAATCATACGACATGTTGGGGATGTTATTAATGGGTACGTACTTGGTAGAATGAAGGGGGTTATTTATTATAATCGTGATGGAAAACTCGAGTTTTATCGTATCCTGCGATGGACCTACTGCTACTTACTACCCATGCATGTGAACTGCACGATAGTCTTCCCATGGAGTTCCTAAAAGTGCGAGCTACCGTACAATGTAGAGTATTAGCAGTATTCATAACCCCCCAGCTCGACAAGCAACTATGATACACAAGTATCATAGCCAAAATTTTGGTTTTTTATGATTCCCAAAATTTCACACCTAGCAACTATCATAGCAACTTCCCTAGTATGATGGCCAGACCCAAGCTTCCGAGTTATGATATGATGAATATGCCAACAGGATAGGTCCACGACACACAAACACATGATTGGTTCCTGAAATATAATTTGTTTTTTCTTCTTCCTCTTCCTCTTCACAAACTCATACTTAACGTCTGATTAGTCAAGCCCATCATCCCGGAGTTCTTCGCGGTTGATAAAGAGAGAAGAGAGGGAGAGAGGAAGGAAGGATTTCGTATAGACGGCAGTCCAGCCGGCCGGTTTCGAAGGTCTATGCTTTGTTTCTATTATTATTATCATTATTACTTTTCACACTTCCCGCTCCCAACCTCCCACCTCACTCGGGTCGACGACTCTGGGGAGCAATGAACGAACGACCCGGGAGCTCTTCTGAGGAAGGTCATCTCGCACTTTGGGAGGTTGGTCATGGGGAAAACAGCCTGTCTCTGACTGATTCCAATGCTGTACGGGCACCTAGCTAGCTAGCCAGCCAGCCAGCCTCCCTACCTACCTACCTACCTACCTACCCCGGGTTGATTGAGAACGGGTGATGGCCCGCAGAGGTATATCCTCGATCGGGCTGTCTTAATTTACACGATCCTTTCGGCCGTTGGGATCTCACAATGCTTACCATCGTGCTGGTAGTTATGTTGGCGTCTGATGCCGTTCTTCTTTCTTGTATGGGAGCCTTTGGGATTTCTCCCTCCTCGTATCGGTGTTTGTTTGTTGTCGGATCGGGGGGTGGGGGGCGCTGTGAGTGATTCACGAGTTCGATTTTCTAGGTTTGAGTTTTGATACTACGATTTTTTTAATTTCGATCGATTGCGAGACTGTTCTTGCTTGCTTGACTTGACTTGGCTTGACTGATCGTTGTTATTGTTGTATGTTCTGTTGTGGGTGAGCGGTGGTGACTAGCTTCTACGGTTTTCTGGTGGTGGTGGAGCAGGTATGATATGATGCGTGCCTCCGTTTTTCACGGGAATTCCGGAGTGGGGGGGCTTGATCAGCATTCTGCCTGGTTCGTGAAGGAACGGTTTGTGGATGTTGTCAACTTTTCAACATTTCATCGTCCTTGGTTACCAAGGGCTCAACTCATGGGGGGCCAGCAAGCAAACTCCAGCTCCCAACCCTCCCCTCCATGGACATTCGGATGCCGGTACCGACTCTCCCAAGAAACCTGCGCGCAGTCGTGAGGAAGAAGCATACTCCTCCTATGAGGACCTTGCAGTGGCCGGTTCTCCCGGAGTGATCGTTTCCGCCGTGTTTACCAACTCGACTGATGATACTAGTAGGATAACCCACTCTCGGGAGGGAGAGATTATATCATTAACTAACATCACCATAAGCACTCACCGAGCCCCTCCCGGAGAGAAAAAACTTACCCCTTACCTGTTCGTCTTCGGCCTCACGCAAAACTATGGATTTCATTCCCCACCAACATTATAGCATCCCCTCATCCCCATCACAGTCCATCACTCCCACCGACAACAGTTCGCCCAGCACGTGCAGCACATGACCAACCCAAGTCCCTGGAACTCTGCATTCCCCATACCCGGGGCAAAAAATCCCGATATGTTCGATGGCTTTTTTTTTTTTTTAATCCCTGTTTTTCACATGGGAAGGGGATAGCTTAAGATTTTTTGGGGATTTTATTTACGCGTATTTGGGTATCATATTTGGGAATGAACCGCTCTTATCACATCGCGAACTGTTCCTACAGTGGGGTGTTGGAGACATGGGATTATCGGATGGGCGGTCGGGTATCGCACGTAGCTTCGATGGGGTGAAAGTACGAGTAGAGGTGGGGGTGTGGTTGTGGTCATGGTCTTGATAATGATCAAGTAACTATTCTCCCGCACGGTGCACGGTGAACAAAGGCCCGAAGGACTGACCTGAAGGGCTGTTTAACCGTACTCATATAGCCTACGATGTCATCCATAAATACCGCTCACTAAAAGGGAGGGAGAAACACCCTTCGCTACCGAGAAGGGCAATATAATATAAAAAACACAAATTAGTCACCACCAAGCTAAGAGAATCATCCGACGGAAAAAATAAAAATAAAATAAACTATGCATTGCAAGGGAATCGAACCCCTGCCAATTGCTTGGAAGGCAATTATCCTACCACTGGACCAGCAATGCCTAACTGGCTTCTACACATTTTTGCGAATCAGGTTCTGGTTCGGCGAAAGTTTGGGAAAAACACGAGAGAGCACTTTTCACTCCCATCGGAGTTTTAGTCGTATTAACTAATGTTTATTTGGAACTCCATTTCTTCCTATCGTACTACCACTACGCGCACGACAAAGTCGTATAGAAAGGGGGGCCGTTGGCAAACTCACAAACTTAAGTTTCGAGGTATCATAAAATGTCATATCCCCCCGGAAAAAAACCAAATCCAACAAACACCATCTCCATCCGTCCGCCGCGCATACAGTCATTACCGACCCTGTGACGCTTGTTTGGCCGGGTGAATTGAGGGGTTAAAGAAAGTCGACCCGAACTATATATTATATATATTCACGGAGGGGGGGAAGAAAAACTCATACAGTGGGATCCCGATATAGCTGGAGAGGAAGAACTTCTTCCGTAATCGCTGGAATTGATGCATAATATATTTACGGAGCTGCGGTGGGGTGGTTTGGCGCTTGGGAAACACAGTTTACACACATGCGGGTCTGCATAAGGAATCATACTCGAGTATGATAGTGTGCTTCTCTCTTTCACGCTCTGTGGAGTTGGCCTGTCCTTCGTGCTAGTCGGAACAAGGCATAAGGTTTTCTTTATTCTTTCCATATGCGGGCTAGAATATCTTCCGGATCACGATATTTCTGGGAGATTGTTTCTTATAGCATTACGTTTGGTTTTCTTGGTTGGATTTTTGGATTGTTGGCTATTCACTAATACCATAATAATAATAATATTATATATCCCATGGACCCGGGAGGGGGGGTTCATCAGTTGCTGTCCATGGTTTTTTCCCTCTCGTTCAGTATCATACACTTCGTTCGTTCACCGTGATCTCACTCGCACCGTTGCATCCTTTATTAAAAGTCGTTTTCCACATCCCTCCCTCGAGGTCTCGAGGTGTCGTTGGTAGGCCATCATTCATGATAAATTGAGCTTTCGCTCGGCGAATCCGAGTGCTGAGAGCGAGGTATTGGCTTCCCGGAGAAACTTTACACGACATCTGGACTAAAGTAGAGGGTTGGAAGGGAGAACGTGTTCAATAGTTCCGTACTGTGTTAAGAAAAAAGAACCGAATAAAAGTAAGATATTGTCGACCAGTTAGCTAGGTATCCTGGTAGATAATGGACTGGTCGCTGTATAATAATAGTAGTTGGAGGTCTGGGGGGGTAGCAAGTATTGAAACAACTTGAAATACTCGAGTACAGTAGATAAAGTGGTCCGTAGTGAAACACCCTTCTTGCAACGCGGGATGAATGAAGTGCCCCAGACCTCGGTACGGTGAGTTGTAGATCTAAACACTCTCTTATTATTCTCCTGGCACATTGCGCTTTCGGTTGTTCTTATCATATAATTTAACTGATGGCGGCGGTGCATATGATACTCCACTTAAATTTATCCTCCCACCGATGGATTAATTCCACTAGAGCTGTCTGTTCCTGTATGCCAACAACTTTGCTCATATGACATAAGTATATTGGGACTTTCGCGAATTCAGATACTGGTACTTAGTTACCCCCCTTCCCCCCCCCTCGAAGAGTATTAGGGAACACTCTCACTCTACTGTACGATAGTTGAACGATATCAACAAGTGCGAACAACACGGCCACTATTACACCCCTCGCGCCCCATCCCCTCTTCTAGCTCATACGAGTTGTCTGTGTCCGCAGAATACCATTCAATCGAGCACCAATGCCTGGTTAATGATTAGGACGATACCAGCTACTCGATAACCAGGAGCATGACTCCAATAGGGAAACCCCATGGGGGGAAGTACATGTGGGGTATCATACCCGGGCACTTTCCTCTCCTCCTTGAGGTGTTCAACGGGAATATACGTAGAGGAGAATTCGTAATGTACCGGATCCCAACTAGGTAAATGGGTAGTAGACCAAGGAAGGGGACGTCTCAGCATATCTTATAAAGTGCCTAACGTATGTACAGTGCAGTGTCCTCCCCCCTCCCATTTTCCCAAACCTCAAAAGTGTTCGCTCTCACATCACGGGATATGACTTCACCCCCCCTAGGGCACATCGTTAGGGAAACTTCCTGTCCCCCGTTTTTTTCCCATTCCGTTGGTTTTTTCTTTGCCGATGACTTTGATCGATTTCATTAGTCGACCGAACAGCTACTATAACTATCATAACTCCCACCCAAAATCTCCCGACTTGGAGGTGACGAAAAAAGAACAAAGAGGCACAAGGGCTTATACATGCCATGCCACCGAGACCGGAAGCGACAACCCTAGCACAATCCCATGCCAGACATGACATGGGAAAAGGATGTCCGAACTCTCGCAAGTGCTCGGGTGGAGCGTGTGTATACAGTATCGTACTTGCAGTATTCACTATTCCCCCCCCTCCCTGAGTGGTAGTTACCCGAAGTATAGGTGCGCATGAATTGCTGGGGATAGTCATATATAATCCCGCGAGTCCCCGCCCCGAACACGAAGTTATGCATCCTATAGCGAGAACTGGAGCTCTAATTCACAGATTTCTGAGCTCCGCAGTGTAGGGAAAGGCAAGGCAAGGCAAGGCAAGCGCAGGCACCCGACCACACCGATATCACAATCCCGCACCTTCAACTTCCGGGGCCATCAACTCATGCCAGGGTTCCGTATGACAGCACCCAGCTCCGCCGGCGCTGGATATCGAGAGGGTGACGACATTTTTCTCTCCCTCCCCAGAGATCTTTCAACTTATGATACAATCTTCAGGGGAAGGCAGCCAAGACTTTGGATACACCAGACGTTACGGGACACGATTGTAGGACACTTCGATATCATTTTGTTATCCTTGTTCGCCGACCCGGCATCAACGATATGATACACTGCTCGGGTACTCGAGTTGCAGCACAGCACAGGTACCATACGAGCCTCCGTGCAGGTGAGGACTCTCTACACATACTTCACGGATCGGTCCCCGTCCGTGGCCTGCTTCGCTGGTACTGTTCTGTATGTCATTTGCGTATATTGTGATATATGCGATGGGTGGGAAAGCGACATGTTGAGCTCTATGTATGTATGTGTTATACTTGTATTTACGTACTCTATGTAAATACGTGTGCATACATACATACATACATACATACATACATACATACATACATACATACATACATACATACATCCTTCCCCCTCACTACTCATTCCTAACAAACCTGACAACTTCCAAGTATGAAAGTTCCCTCCCACACAAGCCAAAATGGGCCAACCTCTACGAGTAAAATCCCACCAACACCTTCCCCCTTCCCAGCGCGAAACGCGGGGAAGCAGCCGAGCACCGGTCAAAACCTCCGAAATCCAATGGCGTGAAACACTACGAGTGATACTTCATGCACACATACTACGAAGACGAGAATGGAGACGGCCAGTGCAGTGCGTGAGTGGAGAATCTAATGTATTTCAACTAGAAAGAGAGCCGCCAAACCTAACAAAAAAAACAAAAAACTTGTATGCTGTATATGCTAGGTAGTTAACAATGCTACTCAAAAGAAATGAAGCAAAACAGACCAAACATATTCCCGCAGGCATGTATACTCAACAAAGAAAGAGAAACACATGGACAATGACATGGACAAGCCGCAGGAGATAGGAGAGAAAGAAAACAAGAAAAAGAAGAGGGCTCGTTATTGAATCCGGCCAGCGCGGATCCCTTGACAAGTATAGTATAGTATATAGTATAGTAAGATAAAGAAAAAATATAATAGAAAGCCATCCTGCCCCCGTGGACGCGGTTTTCTTCCCGTTCCCTTTTTCGTCGCCGGTATGCCGAGCACCTTCAAACCCCCATCAGAACAAAAGGCTGGAGGCAAGAAAAGAAGAAAAGAAAAAGGGTTCGTCATCAAATCGTGATCCTCGTTTTCGCTCTCGATGGTTTCGTTCGTAACCTTTATATACATATCATTTCCATCAGACTCATTCGGCATCGCCCCACCGGGAGCCTATGATCCGACCCACACAACCATCAACTTTTTTGTTTCATTTTGCTCTATTCGGGGAACTTAGATATTTCTCCTTACTCGACACGGTTTCTTTTTTCTTTTTTCTTTTTTCTTACAAACCCACTTCTCCAATAATTTTAGATGCCTCGCGGTAAGTTTTCAGGAGTCTCTCGCACTTCTCCCTCTCGGCCTTGATAGCGTCATCCTCGTACAGGAGGTCACCGAAGAACTCCTCCTTGTACAGCTCTGTCACGAGCCTGTTCTGGACGGCGTCCTTACTGAAATTGACGAGGAAGTGCATAACTGCTTTGGGAACTTGATCCTGAATTGTCTCGCGGACAATGTTAAAGTAGGAAGAGATGAGTCGGCGAATCAACTCTGTCTCCATCTGTTCCCTCTCGGTCAGGGCTGGCTCGTCGGGAGTTGGGGTGAAGGTTGGAGCTGGCTCCTGAATGTGTAAGTGTGGATGGTTAGCATATATTGCAATGAAGTGGGTCTTTCTTTTGTCGCGTACTAGACTAGTATCATCGAAATTCTGTGAAAGCCTTGACATGTCGAACGCTGGCTTCTCGTTCCTTTCCATCCCACGCCTGATGCTCTGGGTGAAACTCGGTTCAGGTGCAGATCTTGGGGCAGCTCCACTGGTTGCTGGCATACTACCCTCCTTCCCAAAGAAGTAGTTCAGGAAAGAGTCGGTTGTTTTGTTGGTCGTTGACCCTGATGGAGGGTGCACTTGAGGACTGCTTGGCCGCCCATTGATGTTCATGGCAGAGCTAATAGCTGAGGATTCCAATGAGCCAGGGGCAGGCGAAATCGATCTCGACTCACCACGACCATGCATCATCCGGGCACGTTCAATTATTGGATTCTCCTCATACTCGGGCCCACCCTCACCATTAAGCATTGGGGGTACAGAGGAGTTGCTCATACTTGTGGGCTTGCGCCTATCACGCTCCTTTCTTCTCTCGAATGCCTGAGCCTTACGCTCCTTCTCCTGTTTATTTTGGATGACGGATGACATAGCTGATGCTGCACCAAGGAAATTGGGATGGTTAGTGTTGATATAGGCTCGTTGTATTGCGATCAAACTCTCGACATATGTCGATGTAGGTCCCAGCCGCTCCCTCAACAAGTCACTCACTACCTCGATCAACTTGGCCTGCAACCTGGGGAATCTTGAAAGTTCCGTGCTCCCACAAGTATGGCAAATCTTGATGAGCTCTTCGTAAACTAACTCGACACATCGGTGGGATGGAATCTCCAATAATCTTATCTGCGGCTTGACAAGCAAATCGAAAGCCAACTCCGGAACAAATAAGCTGGGCCTTGGTCCGGTAGAGTTTCTGATGGCTGTTCGGATGTCGAGGACCGAAAGGTTGGTGGTGGGATCAATTAGCTCGAGTGAGTTGCCGAAAACACTGTTAAAGATGTAGTATATCCGTGCACCACCACACAGTTCCTTAGTGGAGATTTCGGATGAAGTACCATCAATAGATGAAATAAATGAGCTGGCGAATCGTGTCATGAGCTGTAGAATTAAAGAGCCCTAAGAAGGTTAGCTCCCGTCTTGTAATACGACATTAAACAAACATACTCTATGTTCTTTACCACTAAAATGCATATCCCCATAAGACGCAAGCTCTTGTTGGGTCTGGCCCATAAGGGTATTAAGTCTAGCTTTGATGTCGGGTAGCCGATCCCTGATGTGTTGCATCAACGTCTATTCATGTTAGCCTCACATATTTTAAATAGCGATGTTAAGATAGCCCAAACATACACTATTCAAGCTTTTTGCTAGGAATTGGGTGCCGCATCTATGTGCCATATTGCGGTAAGCCGGATGAAATTTGAAAAACTCCTGCTCGGCCTTGAGAGCCTCAGAAAGAGACTTGTTCCCCTGGATATCCTGTTGCGATCGATTGACCACTCCGATAAATCCAAGCTTCAATGGGTAAACTCTTCCAGAGAGAATCTCGAGAGCGTTGGTGCCATGATCCATCAAGTCCAACTTGGTGAGAACGCCGATTGTCCGCTTGCCTTGTGGGTCAACTTGGCGGGCAAGCTTCAAAGCTTCAGAATTCACGAGATCAACATTTGCCGGGGAAACAGCAAGGATGATACTGTTGGGCTTGGCGATGTACTCGGTTATCAGATTCCTAGTTTGCTTCTCGATATCTGTTGGTTGGTCTCCAATTGGAACCTATATGTGTGCAAACTTGAGTCAGCCGCAACTCTCCGGTTCAGGATCAGCTGAATGAGAAAAAAAAGAAAAAACCTTCGTCAAACCCGGCAAGTCCACCAATGTCAAACTAAGAACATGAGGAGAGTAGATTTTCAGGTTAATAGGAGCCCTATTGATACCCTTGTTGTTACCGGCAATCCGAGATGTTTCTGCCTCTATTTCCCTCTTGATTTCGCTGAAATCATAGTACCGTCTGCCAGGCTGATGCAGAAACTCTCCAAACTCGGGCTGGTCGGAGTTGCCCTCCCGGGTGTGCGGTTCCGCACTGCTTCCTTCATCATTGGGGATGTTGATGAGTTGAAGAATGAGCGGGCGACGAGTGACAATGCCTGAGCCACGTGGGAGAAAATCACGACCAACGATGTTTTCGAGCACCGAGGATTTCCCGCTAGATTGAGAGCCGACAACTACCTATCAAGCGTATCATCATCAGCCGATGTCTCCAAACATAGGGAAACAAATCCTCGAAAACAAGCAGCCAGCGTGGGACTTTTGTAGATTTTTTTCTTACGATTTGAGGTAAATCTAAGCCAGAATCGGATCCAATAGTATTAAAGACCTGCAGCTAGAGTTAGATAACATCCGATGACTGCACATTTTCCGAACGCAAGGGAGAGAGAGAGAAGAGTTACAAGATCCTGCAGCTTATTCACTACACCGAGCAAATCTTCGCTGTGAAGCTGGTCAGTATAACCGTTTCGAAACATACTTTTGAGTGGAAAAAAAACGCCTACCCGAGACAAGCCATCGTGAGAGCAAGTGGGGGAAAAGAGAGAGCGATAGAGAAGATAAAAAGAAGAGGCGAGCTTCCTGCGGGGCAAAAAGCCTCGTGAGGGTTCCAGTGAAAGGTGAGCGGGGAAGGTGAGTTGTTTGTGTGCTGGCGAATTGATGAGTAGTGAGTACAGTATCGCAGAGCAATAGGAATCCACTGGAGAGAAACTTGGGGGCGTGAGGAAGTGCGAAACAACGAAGCAGCCAATGATTGATGGCGTGCTGCAGCCAACCACAACCGCAGGAGTTCTGAGAATGCAGAGGTTCAATTAAGCTCGCACACGCGGGTCCTCAAGTGAACGACTCAGAATACCGTAGGTGTGCAACTCACGGTCCTGGTTGAGGAAGAGCTTTTATGACAGGTAGTCGAAGTTGTCCCGCTGTGAACTTTTTGGAGAAAATGAGAAAAGGGGCTCAGCTTCTGATGATTCGTTTTTATCCCCTTTGTGACCGGTATTTTGTCAGGATTGTGTTCTGCCACTCAAAAATCTGGCAAATTTCTATAAAATTCAATTCCATTGTTTTCCTGATGCCCTCCTAACCTTTGTTTTGCTTTTGCCCCCGGAATGACACAGAGCAGGACCGGGCCGCATATGGAAAAACTATTTTCCGAACAAGGGTCGCTTATGAACAAACTTGGCGACAAAAGAAATCGGCACCCCCCATTTTACACCAAAAACAGCTGATTTTAAACACACCCAACTTGCCCAAAAGAAATGGAAAATTAATGAAATTGATTCCATAGTGTAGGAAATTATGTAGACTTGTCAGGTAGAAATTATAATAATTTTCCCACACCAACCAGGAGGCTGAGAGTCAACCGAACAGCTCAGATGCTGTTGTAATATACAATTTGTATGGGAAGCCTATCTAAAATTAGAAGTACCATTTTCCTACCCTTGGAATTTCTGGTATTGCACCATGGATACTAACCAACAGAGCTTATTGCTTACAGACGATAATATCTAGATGGCTTTAAAGGTTCTAGCAAATTTTCTATTTTTTTAATTTTTTTTTATGGATAGACAAAGCTGAGATTTTGCAAAACGAAAATTCTTATTTTTGGTGTAAAGTGGAAGGGTGCAGATTTGTCGTTGCTGCCCTGAGAGGGAAAAGACTGCCGAGACAAGACACCGAGACGAGACGACGTCATTCCTTGCGCATTGTGATCGGGTCGAATCTTCTGTAAAGCTTTCTGGTGCGGAAGGGGCCTGTGGTTCTTTTGCTCAACTGTGACCATACGCAAGCAAATTGCTGGTATAAGAGGGCACCCTTGCACCACCATGAGCCCCGCCGTTGGCAAATCTTTTTTGTCCTTTCCTTCTTCTCCATCTGCGTTGAGGAGTCTACTGAGCATCACACGATTAACAACGTTCAGACCGTCAACCGCCTGCTGCGCAACTAGGCCGGTTTCGACCCCAATAATCCACAGAATGCCTCTCGTTCGCCTCCCCTACACATGATCAATTTCACCGATTCACCCGCTTACAGCTGTTTTCTTCTGCTAGGTTACTATCAATCAATCGCTCCGCGAATCGTAAGTTGTGCGATAGTGTACCGTACTGTATAAAAGATCAACCTGTGCTAACCTTTTGTGTCATATCAGTCTTAAGAAACATGGAGTTATTCCCGACGGTTTGTCCTCTTACACAGTTTCGAGAGACTTCTTTCGTGCTAACACTAGTTATCATGCCATAGTTGTGGACGACTTCACTCCAACAACCATGCTATCAATCGCATATCCCAACGCGAACAAAGAGGTCTCTCTCGGGAACACCCTCAAGCCTGAGGACACACAAGAAAGACCCACGATCCAAATAACTCCAGAGGGAACCGACGAGTCACAAACATACACCATTGTAATTAAATCAGCCATGACACACATCCATTCTTGTTATATATTTGTGAAGGAGGAGTGGCATGCTGACGAAACCAACCTTAACTCCAACCCCCTACCAGGTTCTAACAGATCCAGATGCACCATCTCGCGACAACCCAGAATGGTCAGAATTCTGCCATTGGGTCATTACCGACGTCAAGCTTCCCTCCTTGGAAGCCCTCTCGTCCGCTCAGACTGTCGAGGCTGCTTCAGTCAACCTTTCCGATACGAGTGAGCTCGTGGAATACATGGGACCGGCGCCGCCAGAGAAGACTAAAAAGCACAGATACGTCTTTCTCCTATATAGGAATGAGAACTCGAAGAAGCTGGAGGGTCCAACTAGGAGGAAGAAGTGGGGGAATGATGATTACAGAAAGGGAGCAAGGCAGTGGGCTGATAAATATGGTCTTTCGCTCGTTGGTAGGACCCGCATTATATATCCCTCTATTGGGTAATTTTCCTTGCTGATCTTGTTTCTTGTTGTTTGTAGGTGCGAACTTTTTCTTTGCTCAGAATTCGAAGCAGTGAGAGTGAATCGGGCAATCGAGAAATAAAATTCAAACACCCTTCTCATGATAACTTGTCTTCCACCCCATGAAATCGCACAAACACATAAACTAGCCATCTTTAAAAAATATTAAAAAAATAGAAAATAACACTTTCGCACAAAGAAAAAAGAAACAGGAAGCCCCAAACGGGCCAAAACATCCCAACCGTGACCACCACAGGAGTCCTTATACACCCGGACATCCCACCTTAAACGCTACCAAAAGATGGCCCGGGTCAGAAGACCCCATGCTATCTATCACAACAATCACTCCCCCATCAATCCATCCATCCAACCCCCCTCTCCCTCAGCAAGCTCGAGAAGGCTTAGAAATTCAACCTCATCTCACCCGCATACTGATTCTTTTTCGATCTCCGCGGACTCGGTGTATTCCCCTCTCCTTTCACCTCCTTATTCTGCTTGCCACTCGGGGAGGCAGCTCGAGCAGGTCCGGCCCCATGCCGCAACCTCCTAAACACAGACGTGAACCTCGACCCTGCCGAAGAGGATTTCGCCGAAGCTTCCGGTAGAAGGCTTTGAACAGTCGAAGCGGAAGAGTCAATGGAGGATCTGAGATGGGATGTGCCGGACATGATGAAGTGTGTTTTAGAAAAACGTGGAATGGTAGAGGAAGGATCTAGTATTCGTGGGGACGGTCGTTGGGTTGTTTCTCGCTCGTTTTCTCAGGCAGGAAAGAAGTGTGAAAGGTGGGGAAAGAGTAAATGATTCTCCAGCAGCTATATTAATTAGAAAACCGAGCGATTACTAGAGCACCGAATTCGACGCAGAACTCGGCGAATAACGAAAGACTGGAGAGACGAGCCCTTTTATCTATCCTCTCTAGACAGCTTCCGAGCGCATGGACGTAGTGAGATACTTTTCTCAAAAGATAAGGAAATTAGGAAAATACTCGACCCCACCACCCCGCTACCGCTCAAGGTTCTACCTTACACCAACCCACGCCCTTCCAATTCACCTCCATATTGCATGCCGTCCACCATTTACCCAAACACCCCAAAACAGGAACACCCAACGCGTCATCCCACACGTGAGCAAAGTATACCGCTACTCTATCCAGTCCTGAAAACCCAGTCAACACTCACCAACATGTGGACAAACGGGTCTTGACGAGTCCGGGTTTCCGAGGATAGCGGTACTTGTATGAATGATATGACTCTGGCGACAAGATCATCGTTATACAGCTACTAGTGGTGGCGGGAAAGGAAAGCCTGTCCATTTTCATATGCAAGGACAGTACGGGTACAGTACCTGTACTGCGGTTGTATAAGTACTCTCGTACTGTGCCAGGGATTGACTGGGGCGGAGGTGTTGGAGCCGTCTAGAACGATGTTGGATAAAATGCAGAAGTTCTGGAATAGGGTGTCCAGGTGGATCACAAATGCTTTCTTTATGACTAATATTGCGGCGCTGTCGAGTGAGGCGTGTCTGGCACCGCTGTCAATATACTTGCAACAGATGAAGAAGAGGACGGTGGTGCGACTGGTAACAGCGATGCCAGAGAACAACATAGCGACAGCGATGCTCCCAATGAGTTTCCCGACCTAGAGTCAGTTCAGGGTGGATACAAATCGGAGATTAGCGTTTGATAGTAACAAAGGGGGTATGAGGCCTAAGGTCTGGGCATCGACCTCTACCACGACGCAGCAAGTCAGGCTGCTGATGGACCAGGTAGTGGCGGTGGCCGCTGAGGTCTTTCCGGGCCGGAAGATACCGATAAAACTGACCAAGCTAGCCCAGGTCACGCAGGAAGATGCGGTCGCATATGTGGAGGCGAAGGACAAGGTTAGGAAAGAGATGTGGGCAAAGTGGGTGGATTGGGACTACCCCCACTATTACCGATACAGACCCCCCTTCAGGGAATGCTGGAACTTCATGGTTTTCCCGAAGTTCCAGGCTGGTAGATTACACCAGATGAGGGCACATAAAAGTTACCTGGGTGCACAGGCAGATTGGTCAAGCCAGGACCGTCCTACGGTGTGTGGCAGATGTCACCACGAGGATGAGACTTGGGAGCATGTGATGGTTTGTCCGGCCCTGTCAGGGGCGTGGACAGGAAAACCGGTTGAGTGTTTTTACGTGGCTCCGGGTTCGGAGTTGTGGAAAACTGGTAAGAGGGGGTTGGATCTCGTAAGGGGTTTGATTTCTTATATAATTGAGGCTAGGGTGAACTTCCCGGCGAGGATGGGGGAGGTTCCTTTTACGAGGGGTATGGCGCTGTTGTCGTAGGATTCAGAACTGCTTTGGACAGATTGACAGGAATGACTTGATAATTGTTATCGCTAAATTGTTATGTTAGGGGGTTGAAGTTTCTTTTGTTTGGGTTAGGGGGTTTTTAGGCCATACCTTCGGGTGCATGCCATGGATTTTCCTGTACGTAGTACAAATAAACCGCGGATTTAACAAAAAAAAAAAGTGCCAGGGATTGACGAGGATGGGTGCAAAACCATACTTTGCAACCCCCACCCGCCGCTCCAATCAAATTTATTGTTAGATACGGTACCGGTAGTGAAAACTACTCGTACTCTACTCGTACAGGTGAGACTGCTGAACCAGCATTAGCTACCTCGCCTATGGATAAGCGGATACTCGCGCGGCGGATGGTTGCATGGAGGTAGACGAAAGAAAGATTGATGGGTCGAGAGCATCCCGGTACCGGTGCAATAATAATACTCGAGTAGTGGCATCCCTCTCTCCCTGTAGACTAAGGAAGGTATGATATAAAGTTGTTAACGTTATGGTGAAGTGCAAGTGCATCCGATAGATAACCTAATCACATTGGTCTAATAAGAAATACCTACCGGTATGCGATCTACGGGTAGTGAACCTTCTTGTTCAAGTGTGCCCAGATAAGGGCACGTGGCTAGACTAATACTTGTAATAAGGAACAAGGGAAGAGAAGGGAGGGAGGGAGATAACCGCCCCCGAGTATCGGAGCGGTACTGTGCGAGTACTGTACAAGTACCGCACATGGGCAAGAGGGATGAATCGTGATTCGAGTGCGTGGCCTGTAAAAACACATATTCCCCCCAATCGCTCAATAAGAGCTTTTAATCATGAGATATATTGAACTAGATGTCAGACACCCAATCTGTTGATAATATTTTGTTCAAAGTTGACTGGGAGAAGAGGATAAGTACTTGTAGAGTACTCGTATGATACTCTATCCAACGCCCTCCCACATCACAACCGTGTGAACCCTCAGCGAGGCAACACCCTCAGCGAGGCGCGGCATGGCTTGGCTTGCTACTGCAGTTAAAATCAAGGGGAGCAATGTATCGCAGCCAAGTCTCCCCCTTCTCACTGAGGGTTCACACGGTCTACCAAATCAACGATACCTCATCCCTCGATATCCAGTTTTAAGTTAGTCTATCATACCAACCACGTTCTCGCCATGGCAACCACGTTTCACTCCAAGCCCGCTCTGTAGGGACTAATGTGGGAACTGTCCAATGGATTTATACGGCAATAACGACTCGTCGTAGCCGACATCTCGTCACCGCGAGCCGATTATATCATTGCTATGACCCCGTCGGTATGGTAGGTGGTGCGATATCCTGTTGGAGTTGGGCATGGACCTGATACGTATGGACTTAGCTGAGGATATCATACTTTATCGTATAGTACAGGTATGATATCGTACGGTAGCAGGGAATAAATAACTTCCCAACTTTCGAAGATCTCCTCCCAATTTACCGGACAATGTTGCGAGTCGGGTTGTACGATAGCATGCGAAGGTAATCGATCGGCTCGAGCATCCATGGCAGGGATTACTATACAATACCAGTACCGGTACGAAGTCGTAGTATCATACCGGTATGAAATACTATCGAATACGGTAGCCATCGGTAACAGGTTTAGGGTTATCGCTGGGGTACGACGGTCACTCTCACGAAACTTTACCCTTCTCCAGGAAATGGTTATATTAATAATATCATAATAATTATTACGATAATATTATAAGGATCCATTCATACTAGCTTGCAATCAATGACACACAACTCCTCCTAGTGGTAATCACTGTGGAATGCGCAGATATCAAGACCATTCATTAGTCTTGACAATTTTCAATTTTCATCCAGACAGGATAATACTGCCAACCAAGCGTTTTCGGGATTTGCCATGATGCAGGAGATGCCATTGTTTTTACAATACAAGCGATTGTTTTATAATACAAGCGGAATTGTGGAAGCATCGTGAGTTAGTATACAGGCAGCAGTAAGCTCGAGCACAAAATTTAACACGATAATATGAATGGATCGGGAAAGTAGCTAATAGGTGCGGTAGGTTTCGGCAAGCCGAGATTGGCAGGGTATGTGGAATCTCCGATAAACGCGCCAGAGCACCACAGGACACAACGCAATACAACCACCAACGGTGTAAGATGAATAATAAAAAAAGACCACCCACCCATGGCATAGCAATGAAAAAGCTACGACAAAAGGTGATAATAATAAAAAAACAAAAAAACACCAAGAACACCACAACACCGTCGAAAAGACGAAAACGAAACCGCCCACGTTTCTCCTCCCATCCTATTCTCATATCCCCATCCCCTCCCCCTCCAAACACCCTTTGCAAAAGCAATACACACCCTCCTCTTCCGCACACCCCGAGCACACCGTCACATCGCAAGAATCGCACCGGCGCGTGCACACATAACACGTAAACCCGTCACACCTACCGCAATTCGTCACGGTAGCGAATGAAGTAGCGAACGACTGGACCCTGGAGCAGACGTGGCAGCGGGGCGTTCCTCCCGCCGCTACTACCACTCTGCCTAGGCCTAGCGGTCCTTCCACCGGATTGTCTTGCGAGGTGTGCATGTAGTCGTCGTAGTCTTCCATTTCTATGGGAGGGGAGGAAGCTCGGAGGCGCTTTAGCTTTGGGGCTTGAGTTGTTGTTGCAGTTGAGGGGGAGGTGCAGTAGGAGAGTTTTGGTATGGCTGATTTCAACTTTGGAATGGTGGTGGTGGTGGTGTTGTGAGGTGAGGTTGTGGTGGTGAATTTGGGCGCGAGGAAGAGGGAACATTTCTGAGCGTGTGTGGTGGTGCGGGATGAAGAGGACGCTTGGTGTGATTGCGCTGTGGCGATAGTAGTTTCCCGGAGGAATTTTAGATCGTTTGGCGCTTCGGCCAGGAGGTCTTCCAGCCGGCGCTTCCGTGCAGTAGATGCTACGAGGAAGGAGGAGGCTTCTGGGCTTTGAACCATTGTTTTCTTTCTTCAATTGTTTATTCGGAAAAGAATTGTTGTGGGGGGTGTTGTTGGCTCGAGTTAGGCTCGTGGTGTGGTGTGCAGTTTTATTGCAGCGGTGAAATTTGTGGCTAATTTCTTGGTGGGTGGAGGATGGGGACCGCCGGTAATACCAGTACGTTTGTAGGGCAGAGAGTGTGGATAAACACCCCTGTGTGTTGTCGTTGTTGTTGGCGAGGAAGGATGGGTGACGAGAGTGTTGAACCCTGATGGTAGTGATGATGATGGTGATGATGACGGAGGGATCACAGGAAATAATAGTGTAGAGATAGTGGAAGAGGGGGAAAAAAGGAGCTGAAGGGAGGGAGAAATCAGAGGAACGTGAAGCAGTAGGGTAGGGCAGTCAACAATTAGTGGACGGAAGGTCTCAGGAGAGTCGTAAATAGGGCCCACTGATAAAATCGATAGTGGTTCTTGGGTCTCCTCCTGCCCGAACCCTTTTACCTAAAGGAAAAAAACCCCAATTTACTCTTAGTTCACAAACCCGCTGAGTCAGTCAGTGCATTTAGAAAGCCTACCACATGCATCGGGTGCCCAGATCGCCTACCTTGTTCCTATGATGCCACATCCTTCTTTTCGTGCAATTGTCTACTTCTTGCTAGGGTGGGCATCTACCCTAAATGACGACTTTCAGTGGTGGACACCTTCCAAGACTTTTTCCCCTTGTTCCGCTTGGCTGTTCCTCAATCTACTGGTGCAGGGTGAGAACCCATAAGCCTCCCAGTAACATTCTTAAGCCACGCATGCTGGCA
Source organism: Tuber indicum (assembly GCA_006112555.1). Classification (NCBI taxonomy): domain Eukaryota; kingdom Fungi; phylum Ascomycota; class Pezizomycetes; order Pezizales; family Tuberaceae; genus Tuber; species Tuber indicum. Next base: position 600,026 of record VBSK01000181.1, on the reverse strand, counting down.
TCGGTGAAGTGTACTTTTTTTTATAC